>JASVEL010007122.1:0-116925 GCA_032618575.1 Nicotiana noctiflora | reverse complement strand
CGGAAGAAAAATGCGTAGAAATGGCCATCAATTCTGACACAGTCAAAAGATATTATGTATGATTTTTTTATCTTCATGTATCTAATTGTATTTGTCATATTTTGAAATTGAAATGATGAAGGCATTTTGTTTCGCTATCCAAACACTTTATCCATTGCTATCCCTTTGAGCCTTATTACTTTATTCTTTCATATCCCTCTTTCGGAATCAACAACAAAGTCAAAAACTGAATGATGAAATTTCAAAGAAAAGAAGAAAAGAGGAAGATGAAAAAAAGGAAAAGGTTGAAAAAAAAGAGAAGAAGAAAAAAAAAGAGAAGAAAAAAAAGAAGAAAAAAAAGAGGAAAAGAAGAAGATGAGAAAAATGGAAAAGAAAAGGAAAAGAAAGAAAGAAAAATCCAAAGAAGAAAGAATTGGAAGAAGTAAACATCGCAACAACAAAGCGATCTTATGATCCGAACTACGTTTTGACTTGATCCCGAAAGGGTACGTAGGCAGCCTCACTAAGGTTCAATCATAACAGAAAGAAAATCCAAGATTCCCTAAAGATTGATACTGGGGCAGAAGTTATGATCATCGTGGAAGATAAGATTCTGGAAGTTGTAATTTTTGAAACCCAAGTTGGAAATTTTGAGCCTTTATACCTTTCTTTTCTAAAACCCATCCAAAAGCCACATTACGGTCGAAAGAAAGACCTTCTGATTAATTTCAAGAAATGACAGTACAAGTAGGTGAAGAAAAAGAGGCTATGGACAACACTCTGGTACTTGAATATGGAAAAATAAAAATACGAGAATAAGAGAGTCTTATTGGTGAAAATCCTTGCGGACCCCGTAAGGCGATGTGATGTGAGAAAGTTAAAACGAGAGAGTCTTATTGGTGAAAACCCTCACGGGCACCATAAGGCGAAAGTGAGAAAGAAGTTTGTGGGAGAAAAGCAACAAAGCAAGCAAAGTTTAGGTTTGTTAAAAATTGGGTGGTGAAAAAAAATGGCAAAAATGGCAATTGACAGTTGATTGGTTGGACAGACTGGGTCAGTTAATCCGAATGCATGGCATGATCAAAGGAATCAGCCTTCCCACTCAGATAAGTCTCGTCCTTTTATTTTAAAAAAAGTATTCCTACCCTCAAAACTTCGAAGTCATTGCATTTCATTTTCTTGGAATCTGTCTATAAGACATTGTCAGTCGAAGCTAACTACCAGCTTCTAAGTTATATGGCACAACAAGATTGGGGTTCATAAAAGGACAATTGAAACAAAAGGACATATGACAATAAGATATTTGGAGGAAAATCAAGAGGAAAAGAAACAACAAGAGAGAGGCACAAGGAAAATAGTTGGGTCATTGGGATCGAGAAAAGTTTTGAAGGACAGCCAAAAGTTTGGGCAAGGCAATATAAGAAGCAAGACGGAGAAAATTCAAATGTGGAAGCCAGGCCAACAAGAATGCCAACAGCTAACCACCATTTTATACTAACAAAATGTTCTTTGATTAGAGTAGGGACAAAAGATTCAAATTCTTACTAATCACTTTAAAGTGAATGTGACCAATGTGGATAACAATGGAGCACAAATTTTGGTAATCAGGCACCCACCTAGAAAATAAGGGAAGACCATTCAAAAGAAAGCGACAATATGTGATGGAATCCATCTCAAAACTCAATAATCAGGCACCCACCTGGATAATAAGGGAAGTATCACCTTTTATTTTAAAAATTGTATGTGTAATGATATGTTACACCCAGTTATCGTACTGGGGCAGAAAGTTTCTTTTGTATGATGTAATCAGGCGCCCACCTGAAGAATAAGGGAATATATTTTCAAATAGCAAGCAGGCACCCACCTGAAGAATAAGGGAATATCTTTTCAAAGTCCAGAAAGCAGGCGCCCACCTGAAGAATAAGGGAATATATTTTTCAAGATTAGCAAGCTGGAGCCCACCTGAAGAATAAGGGAATATCTTTTCAAAGTTTAGCAAGCAGGCGCCCACCTGAAGAATAAGGGAATATCTTTTCAAAGTCTAGTAAGCAGGCGCCCACCTGAAGAATAAGGGAATATATTTTCAAAGTTTAGTAATCAGGCGCCCACCTGAAAAATAAGGGAATATATTTCAAAACATGTAGTAAGCAGGCACCCACCTGAAAAATAAGGGAAGTATCATTTGAAATTCAGCTTTAAATCCTGATATTTAATAACACGGTATACCCAAGCACCATACTGGGGCAGAAAAATTTTCTCTGTTTTAAGTCGTAAGCAGGCACCCACCTGAAGAACAAGAGAATACATTTTTCAAGTTGTAAGCATGCGCCCATTTGAACAACAAGGGGATATCTTTTCAAAATTCAACACGCAGGCGCCCACCTAAAAAATAAGAGAAACATTTTCAAATTCAACAAGCAGGCGTCCACTTGAAAAATAAGGGAATACATTGTCAAATTCAACAAGCAGGCGCCCGCCTGAAAAACAAGGGAATACATTGTCAAATTCAACAAGCAGGCCCCCACCTGAAAGACAAGGGAATACATTTTCAAATTCAATAAGCAGGCGCCCACCTGAAAAACAAGGGAATACATTTCAAGCGAGTTGTAAGCAGGCACCCACCTGAAGAACAAGGAAATACTTTCTCAAGCAATAGTAAGTAAGAGTCCACCTGAAGAATGGACACAATCAAAAGTTATGCAAGACACAAGTTCAACACAAGAACAAGTGGGAAGACATAGATAGTACTTTTGTAAATCATAGAGCATAGCTTAGTCTAGCTTATTTTATCTTTACCACGGTGTAATAAGGAGATTAGCAATCAGCGACAATAGCAACAGCAGTAAGATCACAGCTCCCTAATAGTCCCAACTACTAGACATTCCTGAACTACACTGGCCTGATTCCTCTTTAGCCTAGAATATGTAGGCAATCCTTGAAGCAGGATGCGGTCAAAACTTTCAAAAAATGCTTCACACGGAATATGCTAACGGGCAAAAATCCCTCATTGCTGCTCACTTATCTTTCCACTGAAACTCTACGTGTTCCCGAGCAAAGAGGGGCAACTGTGACCACGTGATTTTTTCTCTAAGAAAATTATTCCAAAATATATACAAAAATGATTTTTGAATTCTTATGGCAGTTTGTTGATAATTGTGTGCTTAAATATTATTCATAAAACAAGTGGAAATACCGAGATTTTTTCTTTTTTTGAAAAAAAAAAGAGAACGAAACAAAGAAAATCAAATTTCATCTATTTGTACTAATCAGAAAATACCAAAAATAATATAGAAATTAATTACTCTTTAATTGTTAGAAAAATAAAAAAATAGCGGAAAAAAAAGAAATACAAGAAAAAATAGAAAAAAGAAAATAAAATACAAGAGTGAAATACAAAAATATAGAAAAACAATAAATACAAAAAATACAAAATACAATGTATAATGAAAATAATACAATATCAAATTGGGCCAAATACAATTCAGTAACCCAAAGGATCAAATACACGGACCAGGTCCAAATGAAAGGCAAGCCGGTCTGCCTTATAATTAAACCAAACGACACCGTCCAGGTTGATTGAATTTGGACCATTGGAAATTTGATCAAACGGTCCAAGAGTGATGGTTGCCTAATAACTAAAATGACGTCGCACCTTGAAATGATTTGAGCCGTTAAAAACATCAATCCAAGGGTTACAATTAAATGACCAATTAATGAAAACGATGTCGTTTATGGGCCAATTGAATATGAGCCGTTGGTACATTTAATCCAACGGTTTCAGATCAACCAAGG
This sequence comes from Nicotiana noctiflora, assembly GCA_032618575.1. Lineage (NCBI taxonomy): Eukaryota > Viridiplantae > Streptophyta > Magnoliopsida > Solanales > Solanaceae > Nicotiana > Nicotiana noctiflora. Next base: position 113,154 of record JASVEL010007122.1, on the reverse strand, counting down.
GTTTTAAATACATAAAACAATACATATTATTTCATTTTACATCTTCATCCCCAAATGAGAAACCCTAGCCGCCCTAATACCCTCTTCACCATCGCCGGAAACCTACCAGCGGTGGTTCACCATCTCTTCTACTCAGTCTACCATTAACACCCCTTAACTGCCTTCTTCTCCTCTTTCACTCTACCTCATCGTCTTCCCCATAAAACCCCTAAAAACCCTCAAATAACCCAAAAGGTCTTGCCGGAACCCTACTCCGTCAACCACCACTTATGGACAAGAGTCTGCCCTTAACACCCCATGACCGCCTCCTCATCCTTATTAACCCCACCTAGGTGGTTTCCCTCGAATAAGCCTCAAATCCCTCGAATATTGAAAAAATTATCGCTGGAACACTACTTCGGCGAACACCCATAGTCCAAAAGACCACCATGTTAAACCCATAGCCCTAGTATCCCTATTTGCTAAGAGTCTTTTTTAGAAAAAGACTCGATGAGTCTGCCTGTAACGACCCGGCCGGTCTTTTTTGAAATTTACACCCCGATCGCCAATTTACTATTTCCCCTAGGTTCATTTCTGCTATTGTGGTTTCGGGGATGTTCGGTTCTAGAATTTGGAGTATTTTGGGGCACTTAGTCCTAAATGAGAGCTTTGTAGTTGAAAAATGGCCCGTATTCAGAAAAAGTGTTAAGACGACCTTGGAACAGAAATCTGATGGTTCCGTTAGCTTCGTTAAGTGATTTCGGGGTTGGGAGCGTATTCGGAAGGTATTTTGGAGGTCTGTAGCTCAATTAGGCTTGAAATGCCGAAGTTTGAAATTTTTGGAAATCCGATCTATAGGCGAGATTTTGATCCGGGAGTCAGAATGGAATTCCGCCAGTTGCTGTAGTTTTGCTAGGTGATTTTGGATATGTCTGCAAATATTCAGGTCAGGCGGACATCGTTTGGTAGGGTTTTAGATAGAATGTTGATTTCGGATGTTTTTGTTGAATCTTAGGCTTGAACCGGCCATAATTTGATGATTTTATGTTTAATGATATATTTTTATGATTGGAACAAGTTCGTCTCATGATTTTGAGTAGGTTGGTGCTTTTGGTTGAGGTCCCGGGGACCTTGGAATGAGTTCGGATGATTAAACAAAAGAATAAAAAGAAAGTCAGCTGCTGGTATGATCTGCAACAGGAGTTTCGCTTTTGCGGATTGGGAGCTGCAGAAGTGGCTCCGCAAAAGCGTTATTTTACTCGTAGAAGCGAGTTGAGGCCGGCGAGGGGAGTTTTGCAAAAGTGGAGGTATTGTCGTAGGTGCGGGCTCGCAGAAGCGAGCCCTTGGTCTTAAAAGCGGTTTTTGGGCAAATGGGGAAGTTCGCAGAAGCGGAAAGGCATCCGCTTAAGCGGTCTCGCAGGTGCAAGACCTAAGCCACAGAAGCGGTCCTAGCTGGTTTATGAGAAGTCGCAGAAGCACTCGCGCAGGTGCGAGCCTAGTATCGCAGAAGCGAAAATCACTGTAGGGTAAAGATTTAGTTCTTTTTCGAATTTCAGAACATTAAAAATATTGGAGGCTTCGAACTAGGAGAAGATTTTTGCAATTTTGAGGAGGAAATCAAGGGGTATCATCAGGTAAGCACTTATAGGCTCAAATTATGTTAGTATATTGATAAACCTCGGATTAAACCTCTGAAAATAGAGGATTGAAGGTGTAACAATGGTGGATTTTGCTCTAAGCCTAAGAGGAAGAAACTTGACGTTTTGAATGAGCACACGAACTCCGATTTTGATAAATTTTATATGGTTAGTTCGCGAGAGTACAAGGGTTCTGAAAACCTAAAAATATTTTGATTCTGGGCCAATGGCTAGAGGGGTATTTTGGTCAGTTCACCTAATTTCGCGCCGTAGCTTTAATTTTATCAATGTAAATAGTTACTTGCGATGTTATTTACACTATGTAATTGGTTTGACTAGATTTGGGCCACTCAGAGTCGGATACTCATGGCATGGGAGTCATTTCTTAGCAGTTTTCTACCGGGATTGAGGTAAGTGACTTGTCTAACCTTGCGTGGGGGATTTTCTCCCCTAGGATATATATGTGTTCATTTAAATGCCTTGTACACGAGGTGACGGGCGTGTACTTTCACAAATTTTTGAAAACCACCTTACTTGAACTGCTCAATCCATGCTATCTTTGTTATTTAATTGGTTTAATTGCAAGATTTATCTGGTGTTAGCTAGGGAAGCATGATTAGATAGGATTATCTGTCTATATGCCTACTTTTCTTAATTGAACTCCCTGGAACCTGTTGATACTGGATATAGTTGTTAATTTTAGTTGTGTACTTCATATTTCTCTGTGTTTCCTCTTATTGATTGTGTTTGCGTTCTGTGGACTACGGGTTCAATACCCGGAGATCCGAGGCTACTGAGGTATACAGACTGCGGGTTCAATTCTCGGAGATCCTGTGATACTGATATACGGACTGCGGGTTCAATTCCCGAAGATCCTATGATACTGATATACGAACTGCGGGTCCAATTCCCGGAGATCCTGTGATACGGATATGAAGGACTGCAGGTTAAATTTCCTGAGATCCTGTGATACTGATATGAAGGACTGCGGGTTCAATTCCTGGAGATCCTGTGATACTAATATATGGACTGCGGGTTCGATTTCCGGAGATCCTGAGTTGCTGAGTATAAAAGGATTGCGAGTTCAATTCTTGGAGATCCTGGACTGTTGATTTGTACATGTTGTGTTGATTCTCTTTGTTAGCTTAATTGTAGACGGTTTGTAGTATTTATCTCATTTGTTGTTATTTCAGACTTATTCTTATTTGAGCTGTTCGGTATTAATATTATCATTATTTTTATTATTTCTCGGCAGGGCCATGACCTTCCTCGTCACTATTCCATCAAGGTTAGGCTTGGCACTTACTGAGTACCGCTGTGGTGTACTCATGCTACTCTTCTGCACACTTTTGTTGTGCAGATCCAGGTCCATCAGATCATACGCACTACCGGTGACTTAGGAGCATTTTCAGGAGACTCGAGGTATGAATCTGCTATGTCCGTGTCACACCTCCTTTTTTCGAGCTTTACTACATCCCCGGAAGGGATATTGTAAAGAAAGGGAGTTTTTTCCAATTAAAAGACAATCAAAACGGGATTCATTTATTAAGAGATTCAGATTCGCCACTTGGGAGATTTATGGTGTCCCAAGTCACCGGGTTGAATCCCGAGTTGAGGAAAAGGTTTGACTCTATTTAACAGTCAACGAACCAGAAATCTGGATAAGGAATTCTGTTAGCCCGGGAGAAGGTGTTAGGCATTTCCGAGTTCCGTGGTTCAAGCACGGTAGCTCAACTGTTATATTTGGCTTATTTATCTGATTTATTACATGCTTTAACTCATGTGAAATTTTTTATCTTTAACTTCTTTTAATAATCTTATTCATTATATTATTATTATTTTACAGAGAATTGCAACATTGTAAAAACATATCTCGAACCACGTCACAGTCAATGTACACGTGATTATCGATACATTTTGACCCCGTTGAGATTTGGATTTGGGTCACATAAATGTGCACCCAAGTTTAGGAAGGTAATATTATTACCTAGAGCGCCTAAAGCAATTTCGCATTTGTAGTTTACGAAGGCCATGAAATTTACTAAATGGCACACCTCGAGTTCTAAGGAAAACAAAATTAATTAAGGGACAAATACAAGATTAATCAAAATGTGGGCTATGCAATTGTCATTTTATTTGGCACGGCACACCTCAAACCCAAGCTTAGCAATGATTTGTAACAATTCTACTACCAAAACGAACAGAGTGGATTGACAACAAACAATAAGTAAACTAATGTGTAACAAAACTTTTAACCAACACGTCAACTATAAACTTTCTATCTAACTTACTCAAATTCACTGCTACTTACAAACTTCTATATCAATTCAATTATAAGATAATTTCCTAATCAACTACCAACAGCTAAGAATAAATGGTCAAAGAGAAATACTAATCTTCACTCAAGTCACACAAGTCACTGAAGAAGCAAAATACATAGAAAGAAACATGTCAGCAAAATAAATCCAAAACGAAAGAAAGATGAGTCTTACGTTGAACCTTCAGATTAAATCACTAAAATGTTTGTCTAATTCACACCATGTAAATATTGATTTCATAAACAAAGGCCTACATATTTCAAAGTCTATTTCAATTACAAATTCAAACTTCAACTACTTCAATAACATGAATTAAGTCAAGTTAAAATGGCTACGAACAATGGGATTCACATGCTTATAAGGGTACCTCCAGTTAGTTTAATAGTCCACAAGATAAATTCAAACAGTCTTGATATAGTCCACAAAATGAAACAAATCAAATCTACTTGAATACAATCCTAATTATACAGGCCTTGTGTTTTGTTATTCATAATTAAAGTCCAAACTACATTAGCTCTTTAGATCCCAATCAGTACATAGCTAACATCAATACAATACTATATACAGATTTGGAAAACTATATCAAACTCATACTTCCATCATATTTCATTATCAACTGTTGATGCCACAATGAATCAGGTTCAAAAATATGTACCTGTAGATGTAAAATACAATGCAGAGGAAGAGGATCGGCAATGGCAGTAATACCAGCAGCAGCAACAGAACAGTTTCAAAACCAACACAATACCAAATCAACCAATGAACAGTAGCATGTCCCCAGGAATAATAATTTCACTACCCAAAAATACCAAATGCAAATCACTAGTCGAAGATAAGAGAAATCACATGAGTGCAACAATGATTTTTGGTTTTCAAAAACACTCCAAGAAAAAAGAAAGTTCAAATTTCAACTGAAACAGTAGTTGCTCAGAAAAGATCTCACTTATCAGTTTTAACTCTTAGAAGCTTTAAAAGCTATTTTTTCTCTCTGTGTGTGTGTATTCCCCCCGTTTATAGACAACCACAGACCCTTTCACCTTCAAATATTCTAAGTTTTCCCTCTATTGCCATGCACATGCCCCCCTTTAACTTTTAAATCAACCCCCCCTCCCCCCCATGTGTGTTATGATTTTCCAGCTCTTAAGAGCATTCAACAACATTAAAAAACTAATTTCTTGCCCTGATATTCTCTGCCCAGCCCACTACTTAATGTCTAATCCCATTTTTAATTCAAAAATGTATTAGCAGCCTATATTTTAAAATTCAGGCATGCCCTGACAACCAAGATGCCTTCCACTTTAGTCTTAACCACATCCTGTTAATTCCTAACACTTTCCTTAATCACCAAAGCCCAGGATGGTTAACTAATCCAAAACAGGTTCAAATAACCAATTTAAGTTCAAAATTCAATCAATGATTCAGGACAGTGTTAATTTCTGTCCTAATGTGCTAACAAACAAGCCTATAAAACTAATCAACAACACTCAATTAGTCGATTACAACACGTACAATCGATAACAACTAATCGATGAACCAGTGATTCACAAGTCTCGGGCAAAAACAAAGGAACTATGAAACTAACTATTCGACGGTATTAATCGAAACAAATATGTATTCCATAACTAACATATTCAAACAAACAATCAGAACAAGAATGACCAAGTAAAGTTCTTATGGAGTAGAAGAATAGAAATTTTACAAAGAAAAGCAAAAAGATAAAATATTCACATGATTAACAAACAAATATAAAATTAGATATATCGAGAAGAAAGAAAAGGAAAAATACCATGAGAGAAGAAATCAGAACTCGAACAGACCCTGGACCAATCTTCGATTTGACTCGAATTTGGATTTTGGAGTCTAACGGACTTTAGTCGAAGTGTTTTCAACTAAAAATACTCCGATTAAGGTCTATTAGACCCCATATCACTAATTAATTGGAAAAATTTTAACCTTTAGAATTTCTAGGGTTCTTGAAGGTGTGATTTGGGATTCGAACGGTTCAGGTTAGATTCAAACCAAACCAACGGTGATTTGGTGATGAAAGAGGTCAAGGGAGTGTTAGGTGTGAGTTTGAGCTGGTTTGGGCAAAAGTTTGTTTTGGCCGGAAACTTAGATCTAATATTCGAGGCTGTGTGTTGTGATTCGAAGAAAAAGGTTCTGGGGGTTGGAAAAAGGAGGATAAGGGGAGTGTGTTGGGAAAATTTGGGGTCGATTGGGGTTACGCCGCCGGTGGTGACGATTTCCGGCTGGCGGCGCTATGGCGGAGGACGGCGGGGAATGGCGGATTGTTTGGCCGGCGTTACAAGGATCTTTGGAGGTGGTGAGAGGTGAATGAAATGGTGGATTGTTTGGGAATGAAGGTGTAACGGTGGGTTTGGGGGGGGGGGTTTCTTGTGTACTAAGTTAAATGTTTTAATCTGGACCGTTGGATTATTACATCCAACGACTCAGATTAAAGGGATGATGGGGCGGGTTAGGAGATTGGGTTTGGGCATGGGCTTTGGACTGGGTTGGGATGTTTGGGCCTTGATTTGGCCGGTCCAGTCCGAATTTTTCCTTCTTTTTTGTTTCTTTTTGTTTTGATTCCTAATTAAAGACCAAAAATCCTAGATTAAATCATAAAATTAACTTTACAAATTCTAATTCACCCCTAATAATGATTATGACACAAAAATTAAACACTGATAAAAATCAAACCACACAACTTGGATATTAAATGCTAAAAGGAAAATGCAGGATACATATTGTGTAATTTTTTCCATTTTAGTAAAACCTTTTTGATTATTTCTAATTGTAAAGCTAAAATCTAAAAATGCAATATATATTTTTGTAGTTTTCTATTAATTTAAACAATAAAACACGCACACACAAACGTAAACAATCACAAAATATCGTGAGAAACTCACAAATATGTACACAATAAAATAAGACAACTTTGATTTTGATTTCTTTGGGAGTAATTCGTGTGAGGCAAAAATCACGTGCTCACAGCTGCCCCTCTTTGCACGGAAACATGAAGAGTTTTTGTGCAAAGATAAGTGAGCGGATACGAGCGATTTTTGCCCGCTTGAGCATTCGGTGTGAAGCATTTTCAGAATATTTTGACCGAGCCTTTGCTTCGGGAGGCCTCCTACATATCCTGGGCTAAACAGGAATCAGGTCAATGTAGTTTGGGAAGTTTTGGTAGCTGGGAATACCAAAGGATTGTGGTTCCGTTGTTACTGCTACTGCATGCTGTTACCACTACTTTACTGATCTCCTTATTACACCGTGCTAAAAGGGAAAAACAAGAATCTAAGCTAGCCTATGGATCATAAGATCTCATCTATCTTCAACTTATTCATGTCGCCTTGCCTTCTTGTCGTCTTGTGATTCTTCCAGTGCTTTCTTTCGAGAACTTGGAGGTGGCGCTGGCCTTTGCTTCTTTGAATATCAGTTCTCCTCGTTTTGCTCAATCTGCTGGGGATAGAGCTTTCTCCGTCAAGTCTGTTATATTGAGGGGGTAGACAAAGTTTGAAAGTTGTTCCTCTCCGGATGTGTCTCATATCTCTTCTGACTCATGTGCTTGGATTTGCGCTGGGAACTTTGTTGTAACCTTCCGCTTTATGGTGGGTTACTGGTTTCAAAACCTGTAACGCGGAGAGCTTTTCCGGACATTGTTACCTTCTTTCTCACTCCTGAATTTGGATTTGTGGTGAGGGATCTTCTGATGTGTCCTTCTGCCTTCATGGTGGGTCGCTTGTTTCAAGACCTACGATGTAAAGACTGAAAAATATTCCTCTTGTTATACAGGTGGGCGCCTAATGCTAAGATGTGAAAATGTATTCCCTTGTTATACAGGTGGGCGCCTAATTGCTAAGATATAAAAACGTATTCCCTTGTTATAGGTGGGCGCCTAATTTCTAAGACATGAAAATGTATTCCTTCGTTATACAGGTGGGCGCCTAATTTCTAAGACATGAAATGTATTCCCTCGTTATACAGGTGGGCACCTAATTGCTAAGACAAGAAAGGGTATTCCCTTGTTATACAGGTGGGCGCCTAATTGCTAAGACATGAAATGTATTCCCTCGTTATACAGGTGGGCGCCTAATTTCTAAGACATGAAATGTATTCCCTCGTTATACAGGTGGGCACCTAATTTCTAAGACATGAAATGTATTCCCTCGTTATACAGGTGGGCGCCTAATTTCTAAGACATGAAATGTATTCCATCGTTATACAGGTGGGCGCCTATTTTCTAAGATATGAAATGTATTCCCTCATTATACAGGTGGGAGCCTAATTTCTAAGATATGAAAAGGTATTCCCCTGTTATACAGGTGGGCGCCTAATTTCTAAGACATGAAAATGTATTCCCTCGTTATAAAGGTGGGCGCCTAATTTCTAAGACATGAAATGTATTCCCTCGTTATACAAGTGGACGTCTAATTGCTAAGATATGAAAAGGTATTCCCTTGTTATACAGGTGGGCGCCTAATTGCTAAGACATGAAATTTATTTCCTCGTTATACAGGTGGGCGCCTAATTGCTAAGACATGAAATGTATTTCCTTGTTATACAGGTGGGCGCCTAATTTCTAAGACATGAAAAAGTATTTACTTGTTTCTTCGTCCAACCGAGAAAATTTTTGACAATGGCAGAAAATTTTCTGCCCAGTTTCGGTGACTTTCCTTGTGGCGTATCTTCCTGCCATTACCAACCTTTATTTTCCTGTATGATCAAAGAAAATTTTGTTAGTTTTAAAACATGGTGAGTAATCTTGACACTCATGCTGGGGATTGTTTATTTTTCTTTTCCTTTTCTCTTTCTTGCTATGTGCCTCCCAACTGGTTGGGGATAACATTACTTGCTGGGGATGATTTTTCTATTGGGGATGGACTTTCCATTCATCTGTTTCCCTCTCTCTTGCTTCAAAACACTCATCTGGAGTCTTTTCAACTCCAAATCACTCTCTTCACGAGTTACTCTTTCCTTCAATACTGCGGGGTATAAGATGTTATTAGATGCGGATATTGGGATCATTTCGCTGTGGATGGATTTTCCCTTTCTCCTTCCCTTTTCTGTGTGGTCTAACCATCTTGGAACTTGGTCTGTGATCCATCGGAGTTCTGTTGGGGGTCTTCTAGGAACTTGATCTATAAGTTCCTCAACCATTACTTTCCAGCTTTTCTCCATATTTCCCTTTGTACCATCTCGGCGACTGGTAGTAGACTCTGAAAAATCTTTCTTTTAAATATAAAGAAAACAAATTTCTGGAAAAAGTCTTTTAGACAAAGAGATGAAAAGATAGAATAAGAGAAAAATATTTCTAAACAATATGCTGGAAAAAGAAAAGAAAAGAACTTATCTAGATGGTATGACTGTTCCTAACGATCATGTCGTGCATTTCGGATTAATCGACCCAGTCTATTTGCATCAATCAAACTTTCTGATGGCCTCATTTGCCCGGAGTAAACAGATGCGCAACTCTTTGCCAATATCGATCCTTTTCGCCAAACTCGTCATGTCGACTCATAGCGCCCTTCAAGGGGTTTTCACTAATGAGAATCTCTCATTTCTCTCAGCTCCCATTGCCTTAAGGTGCCCGTGAAGTTTTTCACCCTAAGACTCTCACATTTTAATTCATCTCAGCTTACGTCGCCTTACGGTGCCTATGAAGGTTTTCACCGATAAGAATCTCTCATTTTTTTGGGGGATTGGAGTGCTACTGATAAGATTCTCTCTACTGGGAATTCATTCAGCTCATGATCTTTTCAGTCGAGGATTTGTGTATTTCCCTGAGCTCTCATCTTCCTGACCTGACACTTATTAAACAATGATCGGGAGGTCTTTTTTGGTCATAAGATGGGTGGTTTTGTGTGGGTAATAAAGAAAAGGTTATCAAGAAATTCAAAATAACTTAATGAGTAAAGGAATACAACTCTTGTAACCCAATTTCTTAAAGGACATATAACTTCTACCCCAGTTTTCTTGCTTGGGGATTTTTGAATCGCGTGACATTTGTCACGTTATGACCGAGCCGTGAGGCGCCTACGTATCATTTCTTGAGGAATCAGGTCAAATGTAGTTCACACTTTTTGCTTTCTTGTGTTTTTCTTATCATCATTTTTTTCATTTTTTTTCTTTTATCTTTAACGATTCCAAAAGAGGGGTATGAAACAAAAGTAATTAAGGCTCAAAAGGGAAAGCAAAGGTTGAGAGTGTTTGGATAGAAGAAAGAACTGCCTCCGTCATTTCATTATTCAATAAGCACCAAATACAAACAAACGAGCAAATAATTATCATGATTAAGGAAATTACACATAATATCTTTTGACTGCATCAGAATTGATATCCATGTCGGTGCTTCTTCCTTCAATATCTGTCAGACATAAAGCGCCGTTGGATAACACCCTGGTCATAGTATAAGGTCCTTGCCAATTTGGGGCGAACTTGCCTTTTGCTTCAACTTGATGCGGGAGGATCCGTTTCAACACTTGCTGCCCTACTTCAAATTTTTTGGGGCGCACCTTCTTATTGTATGCTGTCGCCATTCTCTTTTGATACAATTGTCCGTGACATACTGCTACCAATCTCTTTTCATCGATTAAGCTCAACTTTTCTAATCGTGCTTTGACCCATTCATCATCATCAATCTCGGCTTCAAAGACAATTCGGAGAGATGGAATTTCAACCTCCGCTGGTATTACTGCTTCAGTTCCGTATACCAACAAGTAAGGAGTTGCACCTACCGAAGTTCGGACAGTGGTGCGATAACCCAACAATGCAAATGCCAGATTTTCATGCCATTGCCTAGACCCTTCTACCATCTTTCTCAATATCTTTTTTATATTCTTATTCGCTGTCTCAACCGCGCCTTTCGCTTTGGGACGATAAGGGGTGGAATTACGGTGTGTAATCTTGTACTGTTGGCATAGTTCTTTCATCAAACCACTGTTAAGATTAGCACCGTTGTCCGTGATGATTACCTTTGGGATTCCAAATCTACAGATAATATGGGAATGGACAAAGTCTATCACTACCTTCTTGGTCACTGACTTGAATGTCTTTGCCTCCACCCATTTGGTGAAATAATCAATGATTACCAAAATGAACCTATGACCGTTGGAAGCTGCCGACTCAATCGGTCCAATGACATCCATGCTCCACGCAACAAATGGCCATGGTACTGATATTGTATGCAATTCCGTTGGCGGAGAATGAATCAAATCTCTCTGTACCTGACACTGATGGCATTTCCGCACAAAACTTATACAATCACGCTCCATAGTAAGCCAGTAATATCCTACCCGTAAGATCTTCTTTGCCAATACATATCCGCTCATATGCGGCCCACAAACCCCGGCATGGACCTCTGTCATTATTGTCACGGCTTGATTTGCATCTATGCATCTCAACAATCCCAAATCTGGGGTTCTTTTGTACATCACTCCGCCACTGAGGAAAAAACCATTTGCCAATAGCCGAAGGGTTCTCTTTTGGTCTCTGGTTGCTTGTTGCGGGTATATCCCCGTTCGGAGGTATTCTTTGATATCATAAAACCACGGCTCGCCATCCATTTCTTCTTCTACCATGCTACAGTAATCATGCTGCTCATGAACCTGGATATGCAATGGGTCAACATGAATTTTATCTGGGTGGTGCAATATTGACGCTAAGGTGGCCAATGCATCGGCAACCTCATTGTGAACTCTCGGAATGTGTCTGAATTCCACCGATCGAAATCGCTTGCTCAGATCGTGCAAGCACTGTCGATATGGTGTAAGCTTCAAATCCTGTATCTCCCATTCACCTTGAATTTGATGTACCAAGAGGTCCGAATCCCTCAAGACCAAGACGTCCTGGACATCCATGTCTGCAGCTAACCGTAACCCCAAAATGCAAGACTCATATTCAGCCATGTTGTTTGTGCAATAGAATCGCAGTTGCGCCGTAACAGGAAAGTGATGTCCTGTTTCTGAAATGAGCACTGCTCCTATTCCAACTCCTTTCGAGTTTGCGGCTCCATCAAAGAAAAGCTTCCATCCCGGTTCCTCAGTCAACTCTACCTCGTCTATATGCATCACTTCTTCATCAGGGAAACATTTCCTCAATGGCTCGTACTCTTCATAGACAGGGTTCTCAGCTAAGTGATCAGCCAACGCTTGGACCTTTATGGTCGTCCTCGTCACATAGACGATGTCAAACTCTGTGAGTAATATCTGCCATTTTGCCAACCTCCCTGTGGGCATAGGCTTTTGGAAGATATATTTCAATGGGTCCAACCGTGAAATGAGATAAGTAGTATATGATGACAGATAATGTTTCAACTTTTGTGCTACCCAAGTCAGGGTGCAGCATGTCTTCTCCAGTTAAGTGTACTTAACCTCATATACTGTAAATTTCTTGCTGAGATAATAGATGGCTCGCTCCTTCCTCCATGTACTGTTGTGTTGCCCCAGTACGGAACCAAATGAATTCTCCAATACCGTCAGATAGAGAATCAGCGGTCTTCCTAGTTCGAGTGGAACCAATATGGGTGGATTTGATAGATACCCCTTGATTTGGTCAAATGCTTCCTGACATTCCGTCGTCCATTCTAAAGCAGCGTCTTTCTTCAACAGCCGAAATATGGGCTCACAGATTGCCGTGAGTTGAGCAATGAACCTGCTGATATAATTCAATCTTCCCAACAGACTCATCACCTCTATTTTATTCTTAGGCGGTGGCAAATCTTGGATGGACTTGATCTTTGATGGGTCCAACTCAATGCCTCATCGGCTAACAATGAATCCTAGTAGCTTTCCTGATGGAACCCCAAAGACACATTTGGCCGGGTTGAGCTTAATATCGTACCTTCGAAGTCTTTGGAAGAACTTCCTTAGGTCTGCTATATGGTGTACTTGCCGCCTAGACTTTATGATCACATCGTCCACATACACTTCAATCCCTTTGTGCATCACGTCGTGAAATACAATGGTCATTGCTCTCATGTACGTTGCCTCAACGTTCTTCAAGCCGAATGGCATTACTCGATAGCAATAAGTTCCCCATGGCGTAATGAAAGTTGTCTTTTCTGCATCTTCTTCATCCGTTAAGATCTGATGATATCCTGCATAGCAATCCACGAAGGATCTGATCTCACGCCCGGTGCAATTATCGATCAGGATATTGATATTGGGAAACAGAAAATTATCTTTAGGGCTCGCCTTGTTGAGATTGCGGTAGTCAACACATACCCTGATCTTCCCATCCTTCTTCGGCACTGGTACCACATTAGCCAACCAATCGGGATATCGAGTGACGCGAATAACTTTTGCTTGCAGCTGCTTGGTCACTTCTTCCTTGATCATTACACTCATATATGTCTTAAACTTCCTCAGTTTTTGTTTGACAGGAGGGCATGCCGGGTCAGTGGGCAATTTGTGGACCACTAAATCGGTGCTCAATCCTAGCATGTCATCATATGACCATGATAAAACATCTTTGAATTCACTGAGGGTTTTGATTGATTTCTCCCTAGTACTTGGCTCAATGTGGATGCTGATTTTGGTTTTCTTAACATCATCTGCACCCCCTAAGTTAACAGCTTCAGTTTCATTTAGATTGGGCTTTAGTTTCTCATCGAATTGGCATAATTCCCTTCTTATTTCCTCGAAGTCCTCATCCTCTTCGTATTCAGATTCATTATTTAACTCAATCTCATGTTCAATTAAGTTGAAGTTGGATTGATTATTTAGGCTAGGTCGAAGATCCGTTGTGCATTCCATGTCTTTAGGACCAGTAAAATAAGAACTGTTCAGAAAAGAAGAAACAAAAATTAAAACAAGAAAAAGAAAGGAAACTTTCATTTTTATTAAGAAATGCGGAATAACAGAGTTTCACACTTGAAGAAATACAAACAAAACAAAATGGATTACAACTCCGGGATAATCCAGGAAACAAGAAAGAAAATCCAAAGCCTACTACCAAGACTCCCTTCGAGTGGGAAGAGGAGTAGCTGCCCAGTTGTTGATACCGGCCTTAGGCCCCACAAATTGTATGTCCGCTTTGCTGGAACCCTCTCCAGCTTCTACCATATGGACATTCAGTAAACATTCTTTCAAAGCTCCATTCTAAATTCCCATCCATATCGATCGATGGTCCTAGGATTTTCGGGACCGCTGACTTCTTGGCCCTTGCTCTGACAAAAGATCTGGAAAGGCGTGGAACTGGCTTGGGGAGAACCCAAACTCTTTTTTTCATTTTCTTGGCTCGCTGTACATATTTCACAGTGGGTTTGAACCCCAATCCAAAGGTCCCTAAATTTTCTGCAAGGATACAGGCTGAACAATACCCTGAAGCTCTGCCCCCAGGCCTTTTCCTGGCACAAACCCATTACCCAACATCTCTGAAATCGTAATGACGGTTGCAGGAGCTATCCCAAGGAGTGGGAGGTTCTCTCATTCAGAAATTTTATCCACTGAAACCCCATCGAAAACTTGGTACACCCACTGTCCTTTGTCGTCATCCGTCTCTATGAATGGCACAATGTCATCTCCCCCAAGGCTTGTGCCGTCATCTCCGTACATCACTATCTCCTGCCTGTCCCATTCAAATTTCACCATCTGGTGTAATGTAGAAGGTACTCCTTTGGCAGCATGGATCCAAGGTCGCCCAAGTAGAAGATTGTATGATACTATTACATCAACCACCTGGAATTCCATGGTGAAGTCTACTGGACCAATGGGTAATTCTAGTATGATGTCACCCACCGTGTTGGTACCACTTCCATCGAAACCTCGGACACAGACGTTGTTCTTGTGAATCCGATTATGATCAATTTTCAACTTGTTCAAAGCAGCCAAAGTACATATGTTGGCACTTGACCCATTATCAACCAATACTCCGGTGACCATCGAGTCTTCGCATTTCACGGTCAGATACAAGGATTTGTTGTGTTCTGTACCCTCTATCGGTAACTCAATATCAGAAAAGGTCACCCGATTTACTTCGAAGATTTTTTGCACCATCATCTCCAAATGATTTACCGAGATTTTGTCCGGAACGTGAGCCTCGTTTAGGATTTTCGTTAGTGCCTGGCAGTGGTCATTGGAATGAATCAGCAAAGACAACAATGAAATTTGAGCTGGAGTCTTTCTTAATTGCTCCAAAATGGAGTAATCTTGTGCCTTCATTTTCTTCAAAAACTCCTCGGCTTCTTCTTGTGTTACTGGCTTCTTCGTCACTGCTGAACTAGACTTTCTTAACTTGACGAGAGCAAAGCATCTCCCTGAACGAGTCAACCCCTGAGCCTCACATATATCCTCCTCCACTTGCTTGCCCTTGTACATTACCGCTGCTTTCTCACACTTCCAAGGTACCGCCTTGTTGCTAATTACTGGCAGTTGGACTACAGGTTTGACAATGATCGGCTCTCGGCAAACTCCCTTTACAACAAATACGGGTGCAGATGATGCTCCTGATACTACCACTTTGGTGGCTTCTGACTTCTTCGGAGTAACGACCGTATTTTTTCCCAAAATCACTACAGGTTCAACCTCTTCCTTCTCCACATGTACCCCTGCTTCCTTACCAATCATCTTTTCTTTCGCAGTAGCCCGGATCATCATTACTGTTTGTGATGGTTTTTTCGACTCTCCTCCTTCATGTACGAACTCAATCATATGAGCCTCGTGGTGCACTGGCAATGGGTTTTGATTGATGTTGGGCGATTCTGGTGTTTGGACCTCAATTTTATTGGCGTCAATGAGATCTTCCATCGCGTGCTTCAATCTCCAACACTTCTCGGTACCATGCCCTAACATCCCTGAGCAGTACTCATAGCTCTTTGATTGGTCCACATTCTGGGGCAGGGGATTTGGCATCCTAAGCTCGACAGGACTCAACAAACCTACCTGCCTTAATTTGTGGAACAAGGCAGTATAGGTTTCTCCTAATTCAGTAAAGGCTCTTTGCCTCTGTATCCTGTCATTTTTGGAAGCTTGATTTCCGTGAAAACCTGCTCTCTGAGGGTTCTTGTAGGCCCTTGGTAGAGGATAAGCATTATGGGGTGGTAGGTATGCATTCTGTGGAAGTGGATAGGTGTTTTGAGGAGGTGCATATGCATTTTGGGGAGCCGGTGTGCGCCATTGTGGGCGAACCGGTGGTTGAGTGTATATTTGTGCTTGATGCACGAAAAATGTGGTTCCTGCGGAGGATAATAGTGTTGTGGTGGGTTGTGTGAGGAATATGGATAATTTGGAGTGTGGGGTCTAGGTTGGATATAGTATGATCTACTGGCCCTGGGCCAATTGCCTGCTTCCACCGTAGCGACCTCTTCTTTTTTCTTTCTGCCCAGCGCACCCCCTGTACCACTTTGAATATCTTGGGTTGCGGCTTTGAGCGCTGAGTAGCTCAGAATTTTGTCTGACCTCAGTCCTTCTTCTATCATGACCCCTACTTTCACCACCTCGTTAAAAGTATTTCCGACCACTGTCACCAAGTGACAAAAGTAGGTTGGGTCCAACGTTTGTAAGAAATATTCAACCATCTCTCCCTCTCTCATGGGAGGATCTACCCTGGCTGCTTTCTCTCTCCACCGAAAACCAAACTCGCGGAAAGTTTCTCCAGGTTTCTTGACTGTCCTCTATAATGTGAGACGGTCGGGAACTGTTTCAAGATTGTACTGAAAATGAGCGGCGAATGCTTGGGCCAAATCATCCCAAGTGTACCATCTGCTAGGATCTTGCTAGTGTACCATTCAAGTCCCGACCCGCTTAAACTCTGACCAAAATATGCTATCAGCAGCTCATCCCTCCCGCCTGCTCCTCTCATTTTACTACAAAACACTCGCAGATGTGCCATTGGATTACCATGTCCCTCATATAGATCAAACTTTGGCATATTAAATCCTGCCAGCAATTGAACATTAGGGAAGGGGCATAGATCTTTGTAGGCCACACTGACCTGATTGCCCAACACGTGCATACTTCTGAGGGTTTGCTCAATGCTTCTGACCTTTCTTATCATATCATCTTGTTCCAGGGCCTTTGCCGGCCTTTCATGCTCTGTCGGGATTTCCATTCGAGGGTTGTGAGGTTCCGGTGCATTGAAGGTAGGTTCTGGGGGATAATATTGAGTATCATGAGCCTGGAATAATGGCTCGCTATTTGATCTTTGTAGTGTGGCTGGCGGGGGTCCCATAAAAACAGGAGTGCTTGGTGGTGGGAAATGCTGGTTAAGTGGCGGAGTTTGGGTGTCATAGGGGCTTCTCCCCTGATAATAGTGATGACTGGGTATGTTCGTTGACGGGCCTGGGTGCAGGTATTCCGGAGCATGTCCTTCTGTAGGATTGAGCGATAATTCAGGGCTCTTCTGTGCTTTTTCCAAATCCAAGTGCATCGCACTCATTTCCAATCCTATCCGTTCTATCTTTTCCATGGCCTCTTTCAATAGCTGGCTAGTAGGCCCCTCCTCCTCGACGCTGTGCTCTGAAGTACTCATGCTTAAAGGTAGGGGTCCTTTAGATCTAGTTGGATAACGGTGTGGTGCCAGAACGTGCTAACAACTAACTTCTAGGGATTATGAAACAACAAATTTGTTAGTGTTAGGATTTAATAGATTTTGTAATCACATATTGGAATGCAATGTTTCCTAATTAATTAATCCTTTCTAACATGTCTTGCATGCGTCGTCCCAACTCGTCTTTGGAATCTTCGAAATTTCCCTTTGTTTTCTTTTATTGTTAGTGGTGGTCGAATCTTATGTGGATTGCCTGCGTATCACGTCCCCGCGTGAATCAGACCCAGCATAGTTCGTGTGAAACAAAATAAAACACAAAATTTCAGGAACCATTTTATTTATTGAAAACATTGTGAATACAAACCGGCCATTTTTCATCCTAACAACATAAATCCAAAACTAAGACGACAGACTTTGACAAGTAAAAGACTTGGACTAAGGGTACATTATGTCCTTGAGTTTTGGTGGCCGCGAGGCATCGTTCGGCCTTGCCGTGGGCCTTGGGGTAAGACCTCTTCGCATATTCTTTAGTTCCCCCATAATTTGATGAACATAACCCATGATGGAGGAGAAGAGGGCATCCCGGGGCATCTGTTCACATGATAGGCATCTCATGTGAATGTAGTGCCCAATCTCGTCGATCCTTTCCCAAATGCCATCCCTTTCTCTAAACAACTGTTCTATCTGCCGGTTTTTCAACCCCAATACTCGCGTATTAACTGCAAGACGATCTTGGAATTTATCCATTTGTTCTACCATCAGGGCCATCATGTCGTAACATCGTTTCCTGTCCTCCCTAGCTTCACGAGCTTGTCTGTAGACCCATTCTTGAAGAGTGGAATTTGTCTCTCTTAATATCTCGATGCTCATCTCACAATTCCTCTTGACCTGCTGCAAGTACTCCCTTCATTCCATTGTACCTTTCTCCCATCTAACCTGCATCCTTTTCCTGCTAGCCTCGGACCTCTCCAACTTTTCTTGGCTTTCCTTGAGCTGTTGGTTCAATCCTTCTATCAACCTCTGATCAGATCGACTCCTGGGTTGGTTATTGGCTTCTTTTCTGATCCGCCAGATTCGAGCTTTGAGAGTGTCGTTTTCTTGAGCGAATTTCATTTTGACCCCTTCGTCGGCAGCAGCTTGCATATTCTTTTCGAATTTAAGGTCCTGGACCTATTGTTCTATCTTGCCAATCTTTGCTCTGTAACCTTCTTCCTTTACTAACCAATCCCACTGTTCCTGTGATGATTCAGCAAAATTTTTGAGGTGGGGCCTTTTAGTGGGCCTTTGGTGCTCAAGTTCTCTGTTGTACCATGCAGGGTATTCTGATGATACTTCGCCTCTGGCTCGATCCCGCGCACGAGTGTCTATCTTCAGGGTTTGCCACTCATTCCAGATTTTTCGGACTAATGTTTCAGGGAACTGTCCACCAGGCCCAATTTCAACCACCTGTCTGCTGAGGTCTTCTTCTTCTGGGACTATTTGCGCCGCCCTAACTATCTCAATACTCGACATGGCGCGTAGGGCTGGATGCCTTTGAGACCCATCAGTAATAAATATGATTTTGCGGCCGACATGTATATGACTTCATCCACGGGTAGCCAGCCAAATGTCGATTCTATTTCGCTGACTGGAATCGAACGCAGGAGTCTTATCCATCCGGTGGTCCCCTCTGGCAAATTGTATCCCTCAACCCTTGTAGTGAATTCCTCTATACACGTTTTTTCCGATGAACCATACCTCATGAACTGCGGGCGATGGCATAAGTGCTCGATCATCCATATTTGGAGCAACACATTACAAGCTTCAAAGAAAACCCCTCCAGCTTTGCAAAGAGTGAGGGCGCGAGAGATGTCTGCTATTATCATAGGTGCCAAAGTACTATTGTCTTGTTTGATCAAAGTGCTGACGACCCCCGCCACTTGTATATTGATATTCCCGTCCTTCCTGGGAAACACCATTAAGCCTAAGAAAGCTATCATAAAAGCGATGCGCTTGTGTTCTTCCCATTTCAACCGGTTTTCCCCACTGCAGATTTTGCTCTCAAGTTTGTTGAACCCCCATACTGACCGTATTTATCATATAGAAATGCCAAAGTGCAGAATCCCTCTGATAAATCTGGGTTGTGTACAGTTCTGCGGATCTCTTCACGGTGTCTAAAAACCTATGTACTGTCACGACCCTTGGTGCAATGAGATATTGTTCCCTCATAGGGACTTTTGGTGTCCCGATATATCCGGCCAGTTCTTCCAATGTTGGCGTGAGTTCAAAGTCTAAAAAGTGGAACACATTGTGTGCCGGATCCCAGAATGAGATCAGTGCTCGTATAATGTCTCCTCTTGGGGAAATATTTAGTAGCCCCACTAGATCTCCCAGGTACAACTTAACTGCGTCTTGCCCCTGCTCGCCTAAGTCGTTCCACCACATGTGCAAACTTAAAGGGACCCTGTTTATGATGGCTTCGGTTGTATTCTGACTTGTGCTCATTCTGCACATTTATTAAGGCGATTTAGATGAAAGAAAAACTTTATTTGACTCAAAAATAAAACTATCCCTCTAAAGACAGAACGGGTTGGCTTTTCAAAAATGTGATTTTTTCAACACCCAACCTAAAATGAAGGTTTTAAGATGACAGGGGTTAACCAGTCAAAATAATAAAACTGGCGAAAGGTGGTCATTGATGCAAAGCTAAAAATCCCGGCATTCCGTTATTATTTGCAAAAAAGGCTATATTTTGAAAAGGGGAGGTTGGACCTGATAAAGGTTGCCTACGTATCTCACATTCGGTGAGAATCAAACCAGCGCAGTTCGGTCAATTGACGAACTATTTAAAAACAACATCTTTTGTTCTTTCAAAGGCGAATTCGTAACAAGACAGTCCTTTCAAAATCAAAACAATGGTATTTTTCCTTTTCTTTTTGACAACTCATTGAAATAAAGACTCTTTGTTATATACGTTCGCTTTTTCGCAAAACAAGCTTTTAAAAGGTAGTATATTTGTACTCTTGAGTTTTGACTGTAAACAAAATAATTTATACTTTCTTTTTCCTTTCTTTTTCTTTTCTTAATTTCCTTGACGTTCAAAATTTGGTCAGCATGCAGGCCCATGCAAATAAATGCAACACGTAACATGCTCTACGATGGTCATATTTTATCTGGTTACATGTCCTAGACGGACCCAACCCCTGTGTTGAGTCCCCTAAGCCAAAGTATGATGCAAATAATCGTCCTAATTTAGGCTCAATATCCTGACTTTCAGTGGTACTAGACTGTGTACCCGAGATCGAGGAGGGGGCTACGTACCGGGGACCCGCGGGATCGTCCGGCTTTGTAACTTTTCCGGCCTCTATTTCTTATTTTGGTATGACATTTAACAGAAAGGGGAATCTTAACATGTAAGCACATCCCCGGAGGTAAGAAGAGAAGGGTTTTGGCATAGTTTATATATACGGTTCAAATAATATCAAAGCAGTAAAAATCATCATTTTGCACATTGAGCATATATCATATAAAATATCAGATAATAAAGCAAAAATACAACAATTTATCATAAGCTCGAATTTCTAACCCTGAACTCGTGGTTCTGGGTTATCTTGTCCCCAGCAGAGTCGCCAGAGCTATCACACCTCCTTTTTCGAGCTTTACTACATCCCCGGAAGGGATATTGTAAAGAAAGGGAGTTTTTTCCAATTAAAGGACAATCAAACAATGGATTCATTTATTAAGAGATTCAGAGTCACCACTTGGGAGATTTATGGTGTCCCAAGTCACCGGGTTGAATCCCGAGTTGAGGAAAAGGTTTGACTCTATTTAACAGCCCGCGAACCAGAAATCCCGATAAGGAATTTTGTTAACCCGGGAGAAGGTGTTAGGCATTCCCAAGTTCCGTGGTTCTAGCGCGGTCGCTCAACTGTTATATTTGTCTTGTTTATCTGATTTACTACGTGCCTTAACTCATGTGCAAATTTTTATCTTTAACCGCTTTTAATAATATTATTTATTATATTATTATTATTTTACAGAGAATTGCAACATTGTGAAAACGTATCACAAACCACGTCACAGTCAATGTACCCGTGATTATCGACACATTTTGACCCCGTTGAGATTTGGATTTGGGTCACATAAATGTGCACCCAAGTTTAGGAAGGTAATATTATTACCTAGCGCGCCTAAAGCAATTTCGCATTTGTAGTTTACGAAGGCTATGAAATTTACTAAATGCCATACCTCGAGTTCTAAGGATAACAAAATTAATTAAGGGACAAATACAAGATTAATCAAAATGTGGGCTATGCAATTTTCATTTTAGTTGGCACGATACACCTCAAACCCAAGCTTAGCAATGATTTGTAACAATTCTACTACCAAAACGAACAGAGTGAATTGACAACAAAACAATAAGTAAATTAATGTGTAACAAAACTTTTAACCAGCACGTCAACTATAAACTTTCTATCTAACTTACTCAAATTCACTGCTACTTACAAACTTCTATATCAATTCAATTATAAGACAATTTCCTAATCAATTACCAACAACTAAGAATAAATGGTCAAAGAGAAATACTAATCTTCACTCAAGTCACACAAGTCACTGAAGAAGAAAAATACATAGAAAGAAACATGTCACCAAAATAAATCCAAAACGAAAGAAAGATGAGTCTTACGTTGAACCTTCAGATTAAATCACTAAAATGTTTGTCTAATTCAACACATGTAAATACTGATTTCATAGACAAATGCCTACATATTTCAAAGTCTATTTCAATTACGAATTCAAACTTCAACTACTTCAATAACATGAATTAAGTCAAGTTAAAATGGCTACGAACAATAGGATTCACATGCTTGTAAGGGTACCTCGAGTTAGTTTAATAGTCCACAAGATAAATTCAAACAGTCTTGATATAGTCCACAAAATGAAACAAATCAAATTTACTTGAATACAATCCTAATTATACAAGCCTTGTGTTTTGTTATTCACAATTAAAGTCCAAACTACATTGCTCTTTAGATCCCAATCAGTACATAGCTAACATCAATACAATACTATATACGGATTTGGAAAACTATATCAAACTCATACTTCCACCATATTTCATTATCAACTGTTGATGCCACAATGAATCAGGTTCAAAAATATGTACCTGTAGATGTAAAATACAATGCAGAGGAAGAGGATCAGCAATGGCAGAAATACCAGCAGCAGCAACAGAATAGTTTCAAAACCAACACAACACCAAATCAACCAATGAACAGTAGCAAGTCCCTAGGAATAACAATTTCAAAACCCAGAAATACCAAATGCAAATCACTAGTCGAAGACAAGAGAAATCACAGCAGTGCAACAATGATTTGTGGTTTTCAAAAACACTCCAAGAAAAAGAAAGTTCAAATTTCAACTGAAACAGTTGTTGCTCACAAAAGACCTCACTTATCAGTTTTAACTCTTAGAATCTTTAAAATCTGTTTTTTCTCTATGTGTGTATTCCCCCCGTTTATAGACAACCACAGACCCCTTCACCTTCAAATATTCTAAGTTTTTCCCTCTAGTGCCTTGCACATGCCCCCTTTAACTTTTAAATCAATCCCCCCATGTGTGTTCTGATTTTCCAGCTCTTAAGAGCATTCAACAACATTAAAAAACTGATTTCTTGCCCTGATATTCTCTGCCCAGCCCACTACTTAATGTCTAATTCCATTTTTAATTCAAAAGTGTATTAGCAGCCTATATTTTAAAATTCAGGCATGCCCTGACAACCAAGATACCTTCCACTTTAGTCTTAACCACAACATGTTATTTCCTAACACTTTCCTTAATCACCAAAGCCTAGGCTGGTTAACTAATCCAAAACAAGTTCAAATAACCAATTTAAGTTCCAAATTCAATCAATGATTCTGGACAGTGTCAATTTCTGTCCTAATGTGCTAACAAACAAGCCTACAAAACTAATCGACAACACTCGATTATAACTAATTAACGAACCAGTGATTCACAAGTCTCGAGCAAAAACAAAGGAACTATGAAACAAACTATTCGATGGTATTAATCGAAACAAATATGTATTCTATAACTAACATATTCAAACAAACAATCAGAACAAGAATGACCAAGTAAAGGTCTTATAGAGTAGAAGAACAGAAAATTTACAAAGAAAAGCAAAAAGATAAAATATTCACACGATTAACAAACAGATATAAAATTAGATATAGCAAGAAGAAAGAAAAAGAAAAATACCATGAGAGAAGAAATCAGAACTCGAACGGACCCTGGACCAATCTTGAATTTGACTCGAATTTGGATTTTGGAGTCTAACGGACTTTAGTCGAAGTGTTTTCAACTGAAAATACTCCGATTAAGGTCTATTAGACCCCAAATCACTAATTAATTGGAAAAATTTTAACCTTTAGAATTTCTAGGGTTCTTGAAGGTGTGATTTGGGATTCGAACGGTTCAGGTTAGATTCGAACCAAACCAACGGTGATTTGGTGATGAAAGAGGTCAAAGGAGTGTTAGGTGTGAGTTTGAGCTGGTTTGGGCAAAGTTTTGTTTTGACCGGAAACTTAGATCTAATATTCAAGGCTGTGTGTTGTGATTCGAAGAAAAAGGTTCTGGGGGTTGGAAAAAGGAGGATAAGGGGAGTGTGTTGGGAAAATTTGGGGTCGATTTGGGTTACGTCACCGGCGGTGATGATTTTTGGTCGGCGGCGCTGTGGCGGAGGACGGCGGGGAATGGCGGATTGTTTGGCCGGCGTTACAAGGATCTTTGGAGGTGGTGATAGGTGAATGAAATGGTGGATTGTTTGGGAATGAAGGTGTAGCGGGGGGTTTGGGTATTAAGTTAAATGTTTTAATCTGTACCGTTGGATTATTACATCCAACGGCTCAGATTAAAGGGATGATGGGGCGGGTTAGGAGATTGGGTTTGGGCATGGACTTTGGACTGGGTTGGGACGTTTGGGCCTGGATTTGGCCAGTCGAGTCCGAATTTTTCCTTCTTTTTTGTTTCTTTTTGTTTTGATTCCTAATTAAAGACCAAAAATCCTAGATTAAAGCATGAAATTAACTTTACAAATTCTAATTAACCCCTAATAATGATTATGACACAAAAATTAAATACTGATAAAAATCAAACCAAACAACTTGGATATTAAATGCTAAAAGGAAAATGCAGGATACATATTGTGTATTTTTTCCATTTTAGTAAAACCTCTTTGATTATTTCTAATTGTAAAGCTAAAATCTAAAAATGCAATATATATTTTTGTATTTTTCTGTTAATTTAAACAACAAAACATGCACACACGGACGTAAACAATCACAAAATATCATGAGAAACTCACAAATATGTACACAATAAAACAAGACAACTTTGATTTTGATTTCTTTGGGAGTAATTCGTGTGAGGCAAAAATCACGTGCTCACAGTCCGCAGATCCGGAGGGTCTTCTTCTATTCTTCTTAATGATGTAAGTTATCCCTTTATTTTCATTATGTAGACATTCTTGATGTATAGAGCCACAGTTGTACTCTCTCTTAGTTTGTATTGCCCGTGAGTGTTCGGGTCTTGGTTGTTGTATTTCTTTCTGGTATTTGGTGAAGTGTATGTGCCGAGCGGCACTTATTACATTTCTTTATATTATTTCGCTGTTATCTTAACTTTTGTTCATAAGAGTTGTACATTCTGTATTGTGTTAGGCTTACCTAGTCGCGAAGATTGGGTGCCGTCATGATAGGTTCACGGTTGGTGAACTAGGGTCGTGACAAGTTGGTATCAGAGCTCTAGGTTCATAGGAGTCACGGGACACAGACGGTTATTTAGAGTCTCACTGATCGATACGGACACGTCCGTATTTATCTACGAGGGGCTATGTAACTGTTTAGAAAACTCTTCATTTCTTTTGAATTCCTTGTCGTGCAATATTTTGACACCAAATCTAAACTTCTGTCTTCTATTCTCTCACAGATGGTAAGGACACGTGCTACTCGTGAGGATCAGGCACCCACGCCCCCTCCTACCAACGCTAGAGGCCGGGGCTGGGGTAGAGGTCGAGGACGCGCCCGAGGTGTAGCCACAGCACCCACGCGCTGCCGCTGAGGCACCGCCAGTGGATCAGGTTGGAGTGTAGGCACCTGGTACACCTACTACATCTACTACGACTCCAGCACTCCAGGAGACTCTAGCCCAGTTTATGAGCATGTACACTACTCTAGCTCAGGCGGAGTTGCTTCCTTTCAATGCAGCTACATCTCAGGCCGGGGGAGGGGCCTAGACTACCGCAGCCGGCACACCCGAGCAGCGAGTGCCCGTGGAGCAGGTTCCACAGATTATTGCTATACCTCCTGCCGCACCAGTACAGTCCGGAGGTGGGCCATCTGCCTCCGAGGACGAGCAGCGCAAGTTGGAGAGGTTCAAGAAGTATGATCCCCCAGTGTTCAGTGGCTTAGCTTCAGATGATGCATTGGGATTTCTGGAGGAATGTCATCGTATCCTCCGTACTATGGGTATAGTGGAGACCAGTGGGGTTTCCTTTACTGCTTTTCAGCTTCGAGGGGCCGCTTATGATTGGTGGCGCACATATGAGTTGGATAGTCTAGACGAGTCTGCCTCGTTGACCTGGACACAGTTTTCTGATATGTTTTTTAGGGAGTTTATTCCCCAGAGCCTTAGGGATGCTTGGCGATCGAAGTTTGAGTGGTTGCGTCAGGGCTCTATGACAGTATCGGAGTATGCCATTAGTTTCACCGGATTAACCATACATGCACCGGCCTTGGTAGCCACGGTCCGGGAGAGAGTGCGGAGGTTTATTGAGGGTCTTATTCCGCCTATCCAGTCCAACATGGCTAGAGAGCTGGAGACTAACGTACCGTATCAACAGGCAGTGAGCATTACCAGACAGATCGAGGGTATGCTCACTAGAGAGAGAGGTGAGAGGGAGGCCAAGAGGTCTCGTTAGTCGGGTCACTTCTCAAGTGCCTGTACTGCAGCAGCCGGTCGATTTGGCAGGGTTATTTCGGTCGTCCAGTTCATTCAGCATTGCCAGCAGCTAGAGTACTCCAGCTCCTCCGGCACCTCCGGAGCCTTAGTATGCTCCCCCAGTTTCCAGTGCGCCTCCTATGCAGGGTACCTCCAAGGGTCAGTCCAGCGGGAGTGGGAGCGGGGCCGGTCAGTCACAGCCACTGCGTCCTCCCAGGGAATGTTTTGAGTGCGGGGATACTCGCCATCTGGTTAGGGGGTACCCTAAGCGTATGAGGGGAGCGCCTTCACAGACTTCGCAGCCTCAGCGTGGTTCCCAGGGTCAGCAGGCCATTGTTCTAGCCCCAGCCACAACACCGCCTACCCAGCCAGCCAGGAGTGGGAATTAGGGTGCCAGAGGCCGCCCTTGAGAGAGGGGTCAGGCCATATTTTATGCTATTCCCGATCGCGTTGCAGCTATCGCCTCCAATTCTGTTATCACAGGTATCATCTTGGTTAGTCACTGAGAGGCATCAGTTCTATTTGATTCTGGTTCTACTTTTTCATATGTGTCCTCTAATTTTGCTTCACATCTGGGTATGCCTCATGATTCTTTGAGTGCCCCCATTTATTTTTCTACTCCGGTGGGAGATTCCTTGGTTGTGGACCGTGTGTATCGATCATTGTTGGTCACTATTTTTGGTTTTGAGACCAGAGCTGGTCTTTTATTGCTCGGTATGGTTGATTTCGATATTATTCTGGGCTTGGACTGGTTGTCGCCCCACTATGCTATTTTTGATTGTCACGCCAAGACTGTGATGCTGGCTATGCCAGGCATTCCACGTATTGAGTGGAGTGGTACTCTAGATCACACCCCCAGTCGTGTTATTTCATTTCTCAAAGCTCAGCGTATGGTTGAGAAGGGGTGTGCAGCTTATCTAACTTATGTGAGGGATGTCAGTGTTGACACTCCTTCTATTGACTCTGTCCCAGTGGTATCAGACTTCTCTGATGTATTTCCAGCCGATCTCTTAGGCATGCCACCCGATAGAGATATCAATTTTGGTATTGACTTATTGCCGGGCACTTAGCCCATTTCTATTCCTCCGTACCACATGGCTCATCCTGAATTGAAGGAGTTGAAGGATCAGTTACAGGAGTTGTTGGGTAAGGGTTTCATTCGACCCAGTGTTTTGCCTTGGGGTGCTTTTGTGTTGTTTGTAAAGAAGAAGGACGGTTGCATGCGTATGTGCATTGACTATCGCCAGTTGAACAAAGTTACAGTGAAGAACCAGTATCCTTTGCCTCGTATTGATAACTTATTTGACAAGTTACAGGGTGCATAGGTGTTCCCCAAGATTGATTTGCGCTCTGGTTATCATCAGCTGAAGATTCGGGAGCCTGATATCCCGAAGACTGCCTTCAGGACTCGGTATGGTCACTACAAGTTCCTTGTTATGTCTTTCGGACTGACCAATGCCCCAGCATCTTTTATGCATTTTATGCACAGTGTATTCAGGCCATATCTTGACTCGTTCGTGATTGTTTTTATTGATTATATTTTGGCATATTCCAGGAGTCGGGAAGAGCATGAGCATCACCTGAGGATAGCGCTTCAGACTCTAAGGGAGAAGAAATTATATGCAAAGTTCTCTAAATGTGAGTTTTGACTGAGTTCGGTGGTATATCTAGGCCACGTGGTGTCGAGCGAGGGTATTTGAGTGGATCCGATGAAGGTGGAGGTCGTGCAGGGTTGGCCCAGGCCCTCCTCGGCTACAGAGATTCGTAACTTCCTTGGTTTGGCGAGTTACCGTCACTTTGTGGTGGGATTTTCTTCGATCGCAGCATCTATGACCAGATTGACCCAAAAGGGTGCCCCTTTTCAGTGGACAGAGGAGTGTGAGGCGAGCATTCAAAAGCTCAAGAGTTGACTTCGGCCCCTATCTTGATGTTGCCTACTGTTTCGGGGTCTTATACAGTATATTGTGATGCCTCACGGGTTGGACTCGGAGCAGTATTGATGCAGGACGGTAGGGTGATTGCCTACGCGTTTCGATAGCTGAAGGTGCATGAAAAGAACTACCCTGTCCACGATCTAGAGCTAGCTGCCATTGTTCACGCCTTGAAGATTTTGCGTCATTATTTATATGGGGTTCCTTATGAGATTTACACTGATCATCAGAGCTTGCAGCACTTGCTTAAGCAGAAAGACCTGAACATGCGTCAGAGGGGATGGTTGGAGCTGTTGAATGACTATGATATTACTATTCTTTATCACCCGGGCAAGACCAATGTGGTTGCTGATGCCTTGAGTCGCCGGGCAGAGTGTTTGGGGAGTTTGGCATATCTACCAGCTTTGGAGAGACCTATGGCGATGGATGTCCAGGCTTTGGCCAGGCAGTTTGTTAGATTGGATCTTTTGGAACCCATCCGGGTTTTGGCTTGTATGGTTTCTTAGTCTTCTCTATTTTATCGCATCAGGGAGCGACAGTATGATGACCCTCATTTGCTTGTTCTTCAAGATAGGGTTCGACGTGGTGATGCTCGAAATGTTACCATCAGGGATGATGGAGTGATGAGGATGCAGGGGCGTATTTGTGTGCCCAATGTAGATGATCTTCGAGAGTTGATTCTAGCGGAGGGCCATAGCTCGCATTATTCCATCCATCCAGGTACCGCGAAGATGTATCAGGACTTGAGGCAGCACTATTGGTGGATGCAGATGAAGAAGGATATATTTGACTATGTTTCTAGGTGCCTCAACTGCCATCAGGTGAAGTATGAGCATCAGCGTCCGGGTGGGTTAATGCAGCAAATTGAGATCCCAGAGTGGAAATGGGAGCGCATCACCATGGACTTTGTATATGGACTTCCACGGACTGTGAGGAAGTTTGATTCCATTTCGGTCATTGTGGATCGGTTGACCAAGTACGCCCATTTCATACTTGTGCGCACCACTTACTCATCGGAGCGGTTGGCTGAGATCTACATCAGGGAGAGAGTCCGGTTGCATGGTATTCCAGTTTCTATCATTTCAGACAGAGGCACTCAGTTTACTTCATGGTTCTGGAGAGCCGTGCAGTAGGAGTTAGGTACTCGGGTGGAGGTGAGCACAACATTTCACCCTCAGACGGATGGACAGTCAGATTTTGGAGGATATGCTCCGTGCGTGAGTGATTGAGTTTGGAGGTTCATGGGATCACTTCTTGCCACTGGCGGAGTTTGCTTATAATAATAGCTATCAGTCCAGCATTCAGATGGCGACGTATGAGGCCCTATATGGTAGGAGGTGCAGGTCCCCCATGGGTTGGTTCAAGCCGGGCGAGGCCAGGTTACTATGCACTGAGATGGTCCAGGATGCAATGGAAAAGGTCAAGGTAATTCAGGACAGACTCCGTGTAGCCCAGTCCAGACAGAAGAGTTATGCGGACAAGAAGGTTTGCGATGTGGCTTTTATGGTTGGCGAGCGGGTTCAACTTCGGGTCTCACCCATGAAGGGCGCCATGAGGTTTGGGAAGAAAGGGAAGCTGAGTCTGAGGTTCATTGGTCCTTTTGAGATTTTGAGGCATATTGGGGAGGTTACTTATGAGCTGGCCTTACCTCCCAGCCTAGCCGAAGTCCATCCAGTATTTCATGTCTCTATGCTCCAGAGATACCATGGTGACCCGTCGCACGTATTGGATTTCAGTTCTGTTCAGCTAGACAAGGATCTGTCTTATGTTGAGGAGCCAGTGGCTATTTTGGACAGGCAAATCATGAAGCTGAGGTCAAAGAACATCGCTTCGGTGAAGGTCCAGTGGCGGGGTCAGCCTCCGAGGAGGTGACTTGGGAGACCGAGCAGGATATGCGTAGCCAGTACCCTCATCTCTTTACCACTTCAGGTATGTTTTCTATGCTCGTTCGAGGACGAACGAATGTTTAAGTGTGGGAAGACGTAACGACTAGGCCGGTCGTTTTTAAAATTTATGCCTCGATCCCCAATTTACTGTATCCCCTAGGTTCATTCCTGCTATTGTGGTTGCCGGGATGTTCGATTCCAGAATTTGGAGTATTTTGGGACACTTAGTCCTTAAATGAGAGCTTTATAGTTGAAAATGGCCCATATTTAGAACAATATTAAGACGACCTCAGAACGGAAATTCGATGGTTCCGTTAGCTCCATTAAGTGATTTCGGGGTTGGGAGAATATTCGGGAGGTATTTTGGAGGTCTGTAGCTCAATTAGGCTTGAAATGCCGAAGTTTGAAATTTTTGAAAATCCAATCGATAGGTAAGATTTTGATCCGGGACTCGGAATGGAATTCCGACAGTTGCAGTAGCTTTGTTATGTATTTGGATATGTCTACAAATTTTCAGGTCATTCGGACATCGTTTGGTCGGGTTTTTGATAGAATGTAGATTTCGGATGTTTTGGTTGAATCTTAAGGCTTGAACCGGCCATAATTTGATGATTTTGTGTTTAATGATATATTTTTATGATTGGAACAAGTTCGTATCATGATTTTGTGTAGGTTGGTGCTTTTAGTTGAGGTCCAGGGGACCTCGGAATGAGTTCGAGTGATTAATCGGAAGAAAAAAATGGAAGTTGCAGCTGCTGGTATGATCTGCAGCAGTAGTTTCACTTCTGCGGATTGGGAACAGCAGAAGCGGCTCCGCAGAAGCGTTATTTTACTCGCAGAAGCGAGTTGAGGCCGGCCAGGGGAGTCCCACAGAAGCGGAAGTATTGTCGCAGGTGCGGGCTCGCAGAAGCGAGCCCTTGGTAGCAAAAGCGGTTTTTGGGCAAATGGGGAAGTTCGCAGAAGCGGAAAGGCATCCGCTTAAGCGGTCTCGCAGGTGCGAGACCTGAGCCGCAAAAGTGGTCCTATCCTATTTATGAGAAGTCACAAAAGCGACTGGTTCTTCGCAGAAGCGCTCGCGCAGGTACGAGCCTAGTATCGCAGAAGCGAAAATCACTGTAGGGTAAAGCTTCAGTTCTTTTTCGAATTTCAGAACATTAAAAATATTGGAGGCTTCGAACTAGGAGAGGTTTTTTGCGATTTTGAGGAGGAAATCAAGGGGTATCATGAGGTAAGCACTCACAGGCTTAAATTATGTTAATATATTGATAAACCACGGATTAAAGCTCTGAAAATAGAGGATTGAAGGTGTAACAATGGTGGATTTTGCTCTAAGCCTATGAGGAAGAAAATTGATGTTTTGAATTAGCAAACGAACTCCTATTTTGATAAATTTTATATGGTTAGACTTGTAAGAGTACGAGGGTTTTGAAAACTTAAAATATTTCGATTCTGGGCTGATGGCTGGAGGGGTATTTTGGTCATTTCACCTAATTTCATGTCGTAGCTTTAATTTTATCAATGTGATTAGTTAATTGCGATGTTATTTACACTGTGTAATTGGTTTGACTAGATTTGGGCCACTCGGAGTCAGATACTCGTGGCAAAGGAGTCATTTCTTAACGGTTTTGTACCGGGATTAAGGTAAGTGACTTGTCTAACCTTGCGTGGGGGATTTTCTCCCCTAGGATATATATGTGTTGATTTAAATGCCTTGTACGCGAGGTGATGGGCGTGTACTTGCGCAAATTGTTGAAAACCACCTTACTTGAACTACTCAAACCGTGCTATCTTTGTTATTTAATTAGTTTAATTGCAAGATTTATCCGGTGTTAGCTAGGGAAGCATGATTAGATATGATTATCTGTCTATATGCCTACTTGTCTTAATTGAACTCCCTGGAACCTGTTGAGACTGGATTTAGTGTTAATTGTAGCTGTGTACTTCCTAGTTCTCTGTGTTTCCTCTTATTGATTGTGTTTGTGTTCCGTGGACTGCGGGTTCAATTCACTGAGATCCGATGCTACTGAGGTAAAGGACTGCGGGTTCAATTCCCAGAGATCCTGTGATACTGATATAAATGACTGCGGGTTCAATTCTCGGTGATCCTGTGATACTTATATACGAACTGCGGGTTCAATTCCCGGAGATCCTGTGATACAAATATGAAGGACTGCGGGTTTAATTCCCGGAGATCCTATGAATTTGATATGAAGGACTGCGGGTTCAATTCTTGGAGATCCTATGATAGTGATATGAAGGACTCTAGGTTCAATTCCCGAAGATACTATGATACTGATATATGGACTGCGGGTTGGATTCCCGGAGATCCTGAGTTGCTGAGTATAAAAGGACTGCGGGTTCAATTCACGGAGATCCTGGACTGTTGATTTGTACTTATTGTGTTGATTTATCTTTTTTAGCTTAACTGTAGACGGTTTGTAGTATTTATCCCATTTGCTGTTATTTCAGACTTATTCCTATTTTGTATGGTTCGGTGTTATTATCATTATTTTTATTATTTCTCGGTAGGGCCCTGACCTTCCTTGTCACAACTCCATCGAGGTTAGGCTTGGCACTTACTGAGTACCGCCGTGGTGTACTCATGCTACTCTTCTACACACTTTTGTTGTGCAGATCCAGGTCCATCAGATCAGACGCACTACCGGTGACCTAGGAGCATTTTTAGGAGACTCGAGGTATGAATCTGCTACGTTCGCATATCTGGAGGGTCTTCCTCTATTCTTCTTAGTGATGTCAATTATTCCTTTATTTTCGTTGTGTAGACACTCTTGATGTATAGAGCCACAGTTGTACTCTCTCTTAGTCTGTGTTGCCAGTGAGTTTCCGGGTCTTGGTGGTTGTATTTCTTTCTGGTATTTGGTGAAGTGTATGTGCCGAGCGGCACTTATTGCATTTCTTTATATTATTCCTCTATTATCTTAACTTTTATTCATAAGAGTTGTAGATTCCGCATTGTGTTAGCCTTACCTAGTCGCGAAGACTGGGCGCCGTCATGACAGGTTCGCGGTTGGTGAACTAGGGTCATGACTGAGGATTAAAAATCCAAGAAAAAAGACTCCTGAACTTTTGATGTTCTGGATAATCAAGAAAAGTAAAGAAAAATAAAGAAAAAAAAACAGAAGAAAGAAAGGAAGAAAAGAACAAACAAGAATCGAAAGCTAAGTGTCT
Organism: Nicotiana noctiflora; assembly: GCA_032618575.1. Taxonomy (NCBI): domain Eukaryota; kingdom Viridiplantae; phylum Streptophyta; class Magnoliopsida; order Solanales; family Solanaceae; genus Nicotiana; species Nicotiana noctiflora. The sequence goes on along the minus strand of JASVEL010007122.1, from coordinate 79,750 downwards.
TAATCTTGGTTCTTTCTATTGCATGTCTCTTTGCCTTCCTGATTGTTCTATTTGTTCTATCACATGCCTATTTTCCTTCTGATCTTGCTTAGTTATGAATAGCATGCAAGTAACCTCGTAGCATTCTGATCTTTTGTACTTGGGAATCACATGGTTATAGTCTTCTTCTCTGATAAAGTTCTTAGTCAAAAATCGCATGTTTTGTTGTTCATAGCCACACTTAGATTTCTAGGGTTTTTACTTGATAAGATCGAAATTAGTAATTAAGTATTCTGTTGATTAGATTCTACCTATGATTTGTTTGTTCCCTTGAATCTCGTTAATTGAGTACTTAGACCTAATTTGACTATATCTGTAAAACTGTCTATCGTTGGCTATTTTTGCAAGTCGATTTTGACTTTGACTTTTTAAGTTTCTGATTGATAAAGGGGTTTAAATGGATAAATAAAAGGAAAATACAGGGCTAAAGGGGAAAGGATAATTGGTATACTATAAATAAACTAAGGGGTTAAGGGTATAAGTGGCAATGCTGCCTGGTTCGTGGGTAAATGACCGAAGAATAAGGGGTATTCTGGGCACAATAAAAGGGTAAATAGGTAGAAATTGAAAGCAAGTGAGGGTAATATGGACAATTAAGGGTATTAGAATAATGTAGATGCCACTGGAACCTTCTAGCAGGGGTTCTAGTGCATTTACGATTAAACTAGGTGTATTAATTTGAAAATAATTTATAAGATAAGGGGTAGAAATCAGAATATTAATTTCAAAATTCCCTCCCATTTTTGTGCTATAAATAGCCTCATTAGGCCACATTTTAGAGAGGTTTTTGAAGTTTGAAAATTCTAGGGGTTCGAAAAGGTTCTAAAAAGTTCTTAGATGTTTAAATTTCAGAATACTACTACTGTTCTATTGGTTTTGGTTCGAGTTCAAGTGAAAATCTCTTTAGTTCTGGTGTTTCATCTATTATTCTGTGCTGATATTGGCTGCTGAAGGTATTTGCTCTGTGCTTTTCCTTAAGAAGCTGTTTGATTATTAAGTTTTGGTATTGAATCTGGTCACTGTGTATTGCTATGAATCTGCTGGTTATTGCTTGCTGAAGTCCTGTCATTGCTAATCTTCTTCCTCTATTTGCCTTAGACTCATTGAGCTTATCTCGTATTTTCCAGGTACACTTCTGAATTCGAAGATGTAATCAGAAATTTGAAGATATAAAATTGCTCGATTAGTTTTGCTAGTTCCAATTCTGTTTACATTGAGAACTCTATAGATTCATATGTAATTTGTTAGGTGAATTGTGTGTATATTTGGACTGTATGGACTTTGGACTTGAACTGTTAATTTTAGTAGCTTAGTCTAATTACTACACAAAAATCACATATGAATTAGACTAATAGAAAATAGTTTCATTAGAGTAGAGATTTAAATTTCGAAAACAAATAAGTACAAAATTCTGTTTTGGTTGTGATCCTGGATCTTCAACTCGTTACGAGTCATAAATGCAATGAAATTTTAAGAAGTTCAATAGTTGTCTTTAGTTTGTATTAATCAGCTTTAGTATATAAAATATGAGTTCAGATTCAAATTTTTGTTAGTTAATATGATATATTCAAATTAAGTTTTTTTTAAAAACAAGTATAAACTGACTGCTTCAGTATGAACAATTTTGCACTTCAATTCAAATAGGTTCTCTGTAGTTTAGTTTAATATTTTCAATGGAATAAAGTAGTAATTCAATTCCACATATGATGAGTTTGAATTTCAATTGAAAACATAGTCTAAATCAGTTTATAATGATAGTAATATATGAATCAGACGTAGTTAATTTGAATGAGTAGACAGTAAAGCTAAAAAAATCAGTGTTAATGCCTTAGTTAATTTCTGATACCGTAATTATAATACTCGTTTAAATACATTATTAGTTCAATGAGAACATTTGAGCCTATTTTGGATTCGTTAATAACTTGGGCTTGATCAGGCAAAGAGGCCCAGATACAATCTCGATGGTTTTTATGCCCATGAGAGGTGAACCCATATATACGAACTGGGCTCTAATTAGCCCTGTGCACAGCTGTGCGTTATCCTTTGCTAGCCCGATTTCCAGGCCCCAAAACACATAATGACCTGGATGTGAACGGAATAAAAGTACAAATCATAACTAGGTAGCTTTATTGGTTACTTTGGTAAAAACAATAGTAGTAAATATAGCACTATTGGTTTGACCTTAAAAAATAAATGCGATGAGACTCGGTAGAGAAAAAAAATACACGGGGCCCTCAATTAATTGTTATAAAACCCTTAGATTTGGAAGGACCGTTTAGCGAATTTCGCGATCTTTCCTGAATTAATAATACGTAGATCTTATAGGCGCAATTTTAACATACATTCTCAAGTACGGGTGCACATTTATGTGACCCAAATATTACTCTCAACGAAGTCGAAATGTATTTAAAGCCACAAGCGTACTGGTACGGTGTGGTTCAAAAAATGCATTTTCACGACGTTGCAATTCCTTAAAATTGATATAGCGGAATATTAATAATGCACATAATTGGAGTATATAAAAAAATCAGATAAAAGCAAATACAACAGTCGAGCGACCGTGCTAGAACCACGGAATTTGGGAGTGCCTAACACCTTCTCTCGGATTAATAGAATTCCTTATCCGGATTTGTAGTTTGCAGCCTGTAACAGAGTCAAATTTTCCTCGGTTCAGGATTAAACTACTGACTTGGGACACATTATATTCTCAAGTGGTGACTCTAAAAATTGTAATAACTAATCACGTTCCGGCTGTCCTTAAATTAGAAAAAACTCATTTCCCTTCTTTATTATATCCCTTCCCAGGGTATAGTAAAAATAAGCGGGGCTTCCTGGTAAAGAAAAAAGGAGGTGTGACACTAATTGGACGAATTAAGTCTATCGGTGTTATGATCTTATATGATCAACCCTTAGGGAAAGATATTGTGAAATGGCACTGGAAATGCAACTACCAGATATTGTGGGATGCGGTGGTTCCGGACTGAAGCAGTACTGCAGATGCTGTGATTTGATAAAGATGACATTCGAAAAGGGTTGGGACTTGTAGCAAATTGTGGATTCAAGTTCTATGAAGATAATTTTATTAAGACAACAACTGAGTAGCAAGAGATGAAAAAGACATGTGGAAGGTGTCCAGTAGAGTTTTAAACATCTAAAGGCTCGGGCTGAGGAAGCACATGCCGAGCTGTTGATTATAGACGTGAGTTTGCCCAAAGTGGGAGAGCAGCGGAGCTGCGTATGGGCTTGGTAATGATAAAACTATGCACCTTAGGGGAGTCTGGAAAAACTTGAAAATATCGGTGCTTGGGTATTGGCACTTTCAGATCTAATTTGAAGTGGGGAGTTCAGCAACATGCAATGGAAGTTGGTATATTAATTCGAAGCATAATGTTGTTATGCGGCGGGAGATTGTATATGAAAGAAAGGAGTTGCTTAAAGTGAAGAAAGATGTAGCAAGACTTTGAAGTGAAAGGATATTGTCGCACATTTAATGGATGACCACGAGGGGTGAATGGACTCGTGCAGCTGGAGAATGAGCTCGAACTCAGGATGGGTTATTGATGTCGTAGGGATGGTACCCCATGCAGTAGCATTGGAAGATGTCGGGGAGTGATTTCTATAGGTGGGGTACCCCGGTGAGCAGGTTAGCTGTCGCGTGGTTGGCGAGGCTCATGTGAAAAGTTCTACTGGATATACAGCAAAGGGAATTGTTGTGTGAATGGTGTTAATGAATTAGAGTACCAAATTGAGTTTCTACAGTAAGATATCAAGAATGCCAGCGATTGTTGGCGCGAAGGTAGATGATGAATCAAAATACGAAAGATAGGGATTTGCATGAGAATTTCGAGAATTTGCGGCAAATGATTGCGCAAGGTTATGTCAATAGAAATTAAGAATGGTGAACTCCATAATTTTGTAATAATGGCTTTAAGATATGTGGGAGAGTCCCACCGCTTATGATTTGGGTTGCATGGTTAGCTACTCATGAAGTTTCTTGTTAATAGCATACTGAGGGGTCATCTCAGCTACTGAAAAATATCATAAGTAGTGATGTGAGTAGAGGAATTGTTAAATATGTGCTATGGTTGGCCTTATGGGCTCATGTTCGAAGTTGGGAAAGAATTCGGAATTTTTCCCTTATAGGGAAGCGGGTTTTAAAGGGAGTAATTCTGCCAGATGCCTCATCGAGAGGGTAATCTTGTGTTATGAGATTTAGGTAGCCAATTATATTCGGGATCAAGTCAGAGCGGGTGGCTCTCAGTAACGATCCTAGTGAATTCAAGAGGTAAAGAGTGGTGCCTAATGATATCGAGTTTATAGGTACAATTAAGGATCAATCTTGGAAAGCATGCTTATGAGAAGTGGTACAGAATATTCCGTGATGGTTGGTTGTGATGTAGCAACTGGGAAGTATGAAATGGTTCGTAGGTGTTGCACAACATGGTCTCGTAGTTCAAGGTTACTCGGGATGAGTGTAGATGGAATATGTTATGTGTTGAAGAGAGTTAGTATTATTTCAAAGCACTAAAGGATAAATTGGAAGGAAAAGGATTGATTAGCCATAGTTGAATTTGGCATGTTGGGATCTGTGATCAGTTCATTCAGCGTGACCAGGTTGTATGTATGATGTGTGATGGTGCGTATCAAGCTTGTCAGCCGCCGCAATTGATGTTATTCAGAAGCCTTCTATTTCTAAGTCTTGTTGTGTAAAAGCAGATTCCGGAAGGGTTATGGTGGCTTGGACCACTACTTGCAGAATTAAATATTCTACATTTATGGGAGTTCACCTGTGCGTTACTATGATTCTCCTGAGGTGAGTAAAGTGCAAGTTCTTATATGACGAAGTGTTAAGATATTAATGATTTTGGAGTTATGGTGAAGAATCTTGTTCTATCGTATGTGGGCACAATGGGTGCAGTGAGTAGCATAGAAAATTCGAAGTAAGGATCAACGTTGCAGCTTGGGCTGGCAAGGATATCACGGGCTCAAATAAGCAAGGAAGTGGTTGAATAATTAAAGTAAATTGGAATTAGCTTCAGAGTCACCTAAGATCGATGTTTTGTGAAAATGCCTTGTATCCTGGTTAAGGATTCTTGATCGCTTTTCAGCGTTGGTGCGACCGATGGTTGGAATGAGCAGACTTGATATTTATTTCAGAAGATTGTGGGAGCATGTCCCACGGGAAGGTTGTCACGACCCTAGTTCACCAATTATGAACCTGTCATGACGGCACCCAGTCTTCGCGACTAGGTAAGCCTAACACATTGCAAAAATTTAATCAACCTTTACGAAAGCAATAAAACTAATACTGAATAACATAGGTAAAATGTATAAAGTACCACCTGGCACATACACTTCAGCCCAAAATACTGAAACAACTTCCAAGAATCGGAAACTCACAAGCAAACACAGGCTAAAGAACATAAACTATGGCTCTATCATCTAGAAGTGTCTATACAACCGAATAAATAAATGAAACTACTATCTATGAGGAAGAGTAGAAGGAGACTCTTCGGATCTGCGGACGCGGCAGATGCATACCTCAAGTCTCCCAATGTAGCTCTATAATCGCCGATAATGCGCTCGAGCAGAAGTACCTGGATCTGCACAACAAAAGTGTGCAGAAGAGTAGCATGAGTACACCACAGCGGTACTTAGTAAGTGCCAAGCCTAACCTCGATGGAGTAGTGACGAGGAAGGTCAGGGCCCTACTGAGAATAAACATAATAACAATATCGAACAGTGTAAAGCAAGAGAAAATATGAAATAGCAGCAAAATAAGATAGAAACTACAAGTCATTGACAATTAAGCTAAACAAGGAAAATAACATAACAAGTACAGGATCAATAGCACAGGATCTCCGGGAATTGAACCCGCAGTCCATTTATATCAGTAGCACATGATCTCCAGGAATTGAACCCGCAATCCATTTATATCAGTAATTAAGATCTCCGGGAATTGAACCCGCAGTCCATTTATATCAGTAACCAGGATCTCCGGGAATTTAATCCAAAATCAATAACACGGGATCTCTGGGAATTGAACCCGCAGTCCATTTATATGAGTAACCAGGATCTCCGGGAATTGAACCCGTAGTCCATTTATATCAGTAACCAGGATCTCCGGGAATTGAACCCACAGTTCATTTATATCAGTAACAGGATCTCCGGGAATTGAACCCGCAGACCATTTATATCAGTAACCAGGATCTCCGGGAATTGAACCCGCAGTCCTTTTATATCAGTAACCAGGATCTCCGGGAATTGAACCCACCGTCCATTATATTAGTAATAAGGATCTCCGGGAATTGAATCTACAGTCCACAATGCAAAACACAACCAAAAACAAGGAAATATGCTTAGAGAATGTAATACAGAACTATAACCAACAGTTAAGTCCTAACCCAACATATTCCACGTAATTTCAATTAAGGCAATTAAGAAAATAGACAGTTAAATTCTATCTAGTCATACTCCTCTAACTAGCACACGATGAATCTTGCATTTAAATCAGTTAAATAACGGAGAAAATACAGTTTGAGCAATTCAAGTAAAATGGATTTTCAACATTTTGCACAAGTACACGCTCATCACATCGTGTATAAGGCATTTAAATCAACATATAAGATATCTTAAGGGGAGAGATCCCCCAAACAAGGTTAGACAAGCCACTTACCTCGATCAAGTGCAAGTCAACCTGAAATCACGCTCTTGCCACGAGTATCCGACTCCAAATGGCTCAAATCTATTCAATTAAATTGCATAGTGTAAATAATAATTCAAGTAATTTATTCTACAATTAAATTCTAAGCTAATACGCGAAATTATGTAAAATGACCAAAATACACCTCGGGTCCCATATCTCGGAACCAGATAAAATTTACATTTCTAGAAACCTCGCACTCTCACGAGTCTAACCATACCAAATTTATAAAATTCCCATATCATTTCGACCCTCAAATCAGTGATTCTATCCAAGAGGATTTTCTACCATTTTCAACAAAATTCTTAGATTAAACACTAAAATTTGCGATAGATTCGAGTTATCCAACCAAAATTGAGTTAAGAACACTTACCCTAATATTTTCCTTGAAAATCTCTCGAAAAATCGCTTCACCCGAGCTCCCTTGGTCCAAAAATGTTAAAAATGACCGAAACCATGAAATAAAGCTTCTGCCCAGGTATTTACTCTTCGCTATCGCGGAAATTGCTTTGCGATTGCGAAGAACAGCTTTTCTATGCCCAAAATTTGCTCTTCGCGATCGCGATGAACAACTTCAGCTCCTCCGGACAGCCTTCAGTATAATGGTCATAACTTTTTCTACACAACTCCAAATGACAAATGGTTTGATGTTCTGGAAACTAGACACATAGGGATATAATTTTTATATGTTTCTCATTTCCTGAATCCTTATATATTGAGAGCTATAATCTTCCAAATTCATTCATATGTATTAGAGGTCCTTCTCGGACAGCCTATAGCGTAACGCCCATAACTATTTCTGCAGATGCTCAAGTTAAGATTTCTTTATCTCTGTGGAAACTAGACACGTGGGGCTACAACTTTCTTTTTTGAATCGCGTCAAAATTCCTTGTATATAAAAAGATATGAGCTTCCGAAATAAGATCAATGCAACAGAAATTTTCTTCTTCGTGATCGCGAAGCACTGTATGCGATCTCGAAGCACTGGAATTTTTTTAGCATTTTACTCCCCGCGATCGCATAGAACACTGCTGTAGCAATTGTCCAGAACCACCCCGAAACTCATCTATGGTCCCCCGGGACCTAAACCCAACATGCAACCAATCCTAAAACATTATTCAAAGTTGTTCCAATTATCAAAACACCTCGACTAACACTAAAATCATCGAATTACATCAATTCATGCCTAAGTTCTATTAAAACTTCAAAAACACGCATTCGATCAAAAACCCGACCAAACCATGTCCAAATGACCTGAAATTTTGCACGCACGTCCCAAATGACATGACGGTGCTACAGCAACTTTTGGAACCCCGTTCCGACACTCGGATCAAAATTTCACCTGTCAACCAGAAATCGCCAAAATACTAACTTTCGGCATTCCTAGCCTAAATGAGTTACGGGCTTCCAAAATACATTCCGAACATACTCCCAACCCCGAAATCACCTAACGGGGCTAACAGAATCATCGGATTTCCATTTTGAGGTTGTCTTCATATTGCTCCTATTACAGACCATTTTTTAACACTTAAGCTCTCATTTAGGGACTAAGTGTCCCACAATACTCCGAATCCAAATACCGAACATCCCCACAAACTAAAATAGCATAAATAAACTTAGGGGAAGCAGTTAATAGGGGTTCGGGGCATAAATTCTAAAAACAACCGGCCGGGTCGTTACAAAGGTCGTGTAAGTGTGGCATGTACTCACTTGACTGACAAAAGATTTAAGAAAATATAAGGATTGGGGTAATAACTTTTGTTTGAGAAACTACGCCTGGAGGGCACTTTGTTTATGGGGTTATGAACTGGGGAGGTTGCTCCGGTTATGACAGATGTTCTTATGTGTCATGAGGAGAAGAGAGTTACTATGAACCTTTGAAAGGTTATTCGGCAAGTTGGTACGATCAGAAATTGGCTTGAGATTGATGTATTGATTATATATGTGAATATGGCTTTATATTAGGCCAAATGTGTTCGTTTCAACGAGCGTTCCCTATGGAGGAACGGTCGGGGTGTTATTTGGTCATCATCTATTCCAAGTTATGATGTATTGCGCCATATGAGTTGTGAGACGACTTGAGAAAATTGCTTACGTGATGAGAATCCACGTAGAAATGAGGTGTTATGAGCAGGATGGCTTTGAGATATACGTTGTATATCGCACCTCAGTTGTGCTTGAGTTTTGTAGGCTATAATGCTATGTGTTTCCTCAGGGATGGTACTATGCACCTAATGTGCTTGCGATTGAATTTTATATTTTTATGGTAATGAGCAGATTTAGCTCGAAGTGCAATCTCCTTATGTGCGATCTATTTATGGATCGGGTGGCACGCCGCCAGGGGTATGTTATTTGGATCGGGTTGTGCGCCGCAACAGTGTGATGTCGAGTCTAGTCTTCTATGTGGTATTTCTTTTATGTGTTTCGCTTCCTATGTTTCTAAGAAAAGTCCGTATTAGTGCAGGGTTCAGGTAATTCCTTCCAGGATTTGATTCCCTGTTTGTGTTGTGTTCGGATTGGTGGCTTATTGGCGCATGGTAGCGTCGAAGTGATTTTAATAATTCATGGGGTGGCTTATTGCCTGAGCAATTGTATCATATGGGATAAGATCCCTTGATCTAGGATTCTGTACAATCCATTTGTATGAGGTATGTTATGGAGATAAGACCGTTGTTGGGTTCAGAATTAGGTGAAGGCCTTGTTAGGAGTGTAGACCTAATGTGTTGTTGACTCGGCAATTGATTATGAATGTTGGCACATCTCTTCCGTCATGGCAGTATGGTAAAGGTTAGAGTAAGATCTGTATATGTCATGGGGTGAAAGAATCGGATCAGTAAAATTTTGGCTAAATTGATTAGGGAATATCATTGTGGTCCTGTGGATTTAGTGTTACAAGTAAGAATTCAGCGAAGTTATGTTGTTATATTTGCGTACAACGTGCAATGATTGATATGGTGATCGTGTGTTGGAAACAGGCCTATCATAGGATTCTGGATGTTCGAATCAGGCTCTAAGGCTTAATTGCCTGAATAAAAGGGAACCATTTCAGAATTTATCGGGCTTAGGTGCTCTGCTAAGTTTTGGTAGCATGGGAAGGTGCGTGAGGTGCTAATCAGTGATTTCAGACTACTCTAGTACACTTCTCAGCACGTTTGATGACAAACGAATGTTTAAGTGGGAGAGAATGTAACGACCTAACCGGTTGTTTTGAGTACGAGTGCTACGTTCAGCAGTTGGAGGCCATGAACACCTTCATTTAAGGTATTATAACTTGAACGTGTGGTCGGCATTGAATTTTGTGAAATCAAGAGTTGGTTTGGGGAGAGAATTCTCATTTTGGAAGCTTAAAGTTCAAAGAATGAGCTAGGATTTTAATCTTGAGTAAACAACCTCGGAATCGGGATATGAAGGTTCCAGCAGGTTCGTATGATGATTTCGGACTTGGGCGTATGCCCGGTGCGGGTTTTGGATAACCCGGGAGCATTTTGGCGCCTATTGTGGAAGTTAGCATTTTTGAAGAAATTTCTTAAGTTTGGCTTGGAATGTATTTCAGTATTATCGATGTTCGTTTGGGGTTCTGAGACTGTGAATAGCTCTGTATAGTGATTTTGGAATTGGGGGTGCGATCGAAATTGAATTCGGAGGTCCGTAGACCATTCTGAAGCCATTTGGCTAAAGATAGAAAGTTGAAGGTTTATGGAGAGTTGACCGGGGGGTTGAGTTTTTGAAATCAGGGCCGGAATCCAATTTCGGAAGTTGGAATAGATCCATAATGTCAAATATGATTTGTGTGAAAATTTTGAGGTCAATCGGACATGATTTGATATGTTTAAACTCCGGAAATAGAAGTTGGAAAGTTCAAAGTTCATAAAGCTTGAATTGAGGTATAATTCATGAATTCAGCATTGTTTGATATGATTTGAAGCCTCGAGCAAGTCCGTAATATGTTTTGGGATTGGTTGGTATGTTTGGTTGGAGTCCCGGGAGCCTCGGGTGGATTCCGGGTGGTTAAATCAAATATTAGATTTTTGGAAGAGCTGAGTTTGTTGGTATCTGGTATTTCCACTTTTGCGGAAATGGGACCGCAGAAGCGACCCTGAGAAAGTGGACCCACAGAAGCGGACAAGGGCGGGGAAAGGAAGGACCGCAGAAGCGGCCCTTGATCCGCTGATGCGGAACCGCAAAAGCAGTAAGGAGAACCGCAGAAGCGGAAAGCCTGGGGTCATTAGGAGCTGCAGAAGCGGCAAGCGGTCCACATAAGTGAAACCGCGGAAGCGGGAAAAGTCATCGCAGAAGCGAAAAATGGGGCCAGGCCTAGGACTGCAAAAGCGTCCAAGAATCTGCATAAGCGGAACCGCAGAGGCGGTTATAATTCCGCAGAAGTGAAATTTGCTGAAGGCGGTAGGGTTATTTTAAAGTCGGATTTTGCTAATTTCTCTCATTTTCTTCACTTCATTTGGCGATTTTCGAGGGTTCAAAGGAGGGTCTTCATCAACAATGTGGTGGTAAGTTATTTCCACCTATTATAAGCTAAATACATTGACTATGTATGAGATTAACCATGGGAATTAATGTAAATATTGGGGTTTTGGTTGGAAACCTAGAAAATTATAATCTTGGATTTGAGTCACAATTTTGAGTAAGGAATTAGGAGAAAATCATATATTTGAATTCCTAAGGTTATGGGTAACCTTTATCTTCGACAAATTTTGGATTCCAGGCACGTGGGCCCGAGGGCATTTTGGTCATTTCACCAAACAGAGTTGGAAACTTGTATAATCTGAATTGTTAACAAGTATTTGAGTATATTCTCATTAGTTTGTCTTTAATTGGCTAGTTTTGGTGCATTGTGCGTTGGTTCAAGCTTTCAGAAGGAGGTAGAATGCCGATTGCGAGTCTTCGGAGTGAAGTGAGTCTCCTTTCTAATTCTGTGAGGGGGAAATTACCCCATAGGTGAGTTAAATTGATTATGTGCTCCTAGTTATGGGGGTTACATGCGCACGAGGTGACGAGAGTTCGTGCGTAGCTACTATATGATATTGTCCGGGTAGTTTAGGACCCAAAAACATGTTATATGTTGATTAATTATGAAATCCTTGATGGCTTAGATTGCATAAATCACATTAAATTTGTAAGGCCCCAGAAAATTTTGCTAAGTAATTTAGGATTTCGTAGTGTCACACAGGGTTATTATAATATTTTTATATACTATTAATATGGTAGGAATCAATTAGACTTGGTAAATATGAGTATAAGTCTTATGGTAAGTTATGTGAGGTCCAAATGGAAGCCTAGGTATACGCCAAATGGGAAAATTTTCGAAATAGGCCAAAATTCCAAATGGATTCGCATATGGCTCCACTTCAAAGGATCATATATAATTATGTATAAGGTTTTATGTGGTGAATATCATATCAAATGAAATCCCTTTGAGTCTAGTTTCCAACGCTTCAAACCGTTCGTCATTTGGACATTCCTACACAAAGTTATGATGAAATTACCAAAGGCTGGAAAATGCCGTCTTGTGCCAAATGTGCGACCGCATTTCCTGCCGCATTGTTAACTCTGCGGTCGCATTTCTGTCGCAGATTGAACCAGAGAAGCCCAGTTTTGGGTACCAATTTTGCGGTGGATTGTGCGGCCATCATGTTCATTCTGCGGTCCATTCTGCTATAGCATAATTGACATCGCAGGTTTAATTCTTCTATTTTTATAACCCGACCCCATTTCAATATATAGGCTTTGGGGTTCATTTTGAGGTCATTTCTTACTGATTTTAGAGAGTGGTGAGAGAATTTTAGAGAGAGAAGGAGGAACCCAACATTTAAATCATCCAAATCTTGCATCAATCTTCAAGAATCAAGAACCCAATAGCAAGTTCTTCATCTAAGAGGTAAGATTCTATGCCCTAGGTTTTAATTTCGAGTTTAGAGTATAAGATGGGATATTGAGATATGATTCTTGGGTTTATTAGTATTGTGTATACATGCATGTACAACTTAGGTTTATGGGAAGATTGTTTAACTTAAATAAGTAAAGATTGGGTTAGCGAATGAAAGAAGTCTTCAAAAGGGGATTCGAAATCAAGATACTCAACTAGTGTTTGATAAAATGTTTGAATGAGCAAGTTTCATGAATATCTTTCTAATATGCGTTTAATTTTGTTATGTCTCATAGTAGATTGGAATTTCTAGAGTTTTTGGAGTGTTGTAGTAACTTAAGGAAAGCTCAATCGAGGTATGTATGGCTAATTATGATTCTTGTAAAATCGCCCATATGTGTGAAATTGTTTGGCATGTGTTAATTTGAGAGATTGTATATGATTCTTCGATATCATTGTTGGGTATTCAGTTGATGTTGAACTACATGTGGTGTGGTATGAAATATAAATTGAAAGATAACAAGGGAATTGGAATTGGTAAAGAACTGAGAACAATTGTTGTGGTGGCATATATGGTTTCTTGTGGAAAGAGATGAAACACTTGAATTGTGGTAAATTATTGAACATACTTGTGTGTGTACTCCTGAATATGGTAACTTGGTTGTGATATCAGTTTGAAAAGTATTTGAGAATGTGAATCGAATTGTAAGTTGCTTATTTGAATTTGTTGTAATTGTGTGTAGTGCCTTATTTGCTTGTTTGTGATTGTTGTGTTTGAAACTGTACGGAGGGATCGGGTTGCGCGCCGCAACATGAAGTAATAAGGTGTGGGTTGGGGTGATAAGGGTGGCCGAGGTAATAAGGGTGGACGAGGTAATAAGGATGGAAAGCGATCGAAATCGCTATTGAAATATGATATAAAATCATTGATGTGAAATTGTGAAAGGAGACAACAGGAGAGTTTGCAACCTGTGGGGCACTGATTGCCCCTTTGTTTGACTACTTGTGTTTTACGTGATTGATTTGTGGTTGTTCTACTTGTTGATCTTAAACGTGCTTTGTGTTGAGAATTATCTGAAATGAGGAAAAATGTGGAAAACATGGTCGGCTGGCTTAATTGATTCTTGATGTAATTCATTGGCTGTATTATCATCGTGATTTCATGTTAATGGCTTGAGTTTACTTGGGACAAAGTTTGCCCATATATACCAGTACAATTCTAGTGTGCTGACGTCCCTTTTGCCGGGGACGCTACATTCGTATTATGATTGTAGGTGAATCAGTAGCAGGTACTTCAGCTCATCGGCAGTAGCATCCTTCATCTTCCACTGTCCGTTTTGGTGAGCCCCTTTCCTTTTGGGGCCATGCGTGGCTCATGCTACTCTTGTTTAGACTTTATTTTGATTTTGTGTAAGGTATAGTCGGAGCCTTGTTACCGGCAAGTATTGTATCGTCCTTTGTATCCTAGAGGTTCCGTAGACATGTAAACTGTGGGATTCGAGGCTCATGTATATACGTTGTAAAAACTGTAAACTTGTTAATGAATCACTCGCATGGTTATGTTTGTATATTGTGAAATCCGTTATAATTGGTAAGGTATTTGGTTAATGAGAAACAATCAACACAGGGGTAACACGTGGGAATGAAAGGCACCTAGGTCCGCTTGACTGGGGCTACCCGGTCAGGCGCCGGTCATGTCCCTCGATTTGGGGCGTGACAAACTTGGTATCAGAGCCTAAGGTTTTTAAGTGTCCTAGCATGTCTCGGAGCCGTGTCTAGTAGTGCCCTTCTTATCGGTGTGTTGTCGACCACATCATATAAGTTGGGGGCTGCACGAGCATTTAGGAATTTACCCATTTCTTTGATATTCCAGATCGTGCGATATGGCTCAAGATATGGAGCTAATTTCCTCTCTAAGTATTACCCTCAATATTGGTAATTTTGATACGATAATCTGTGACTTTGAAGCATGTAAGGTGAGATTTATCTCCCCATTGAGTCCAAGTGGATCACCCAAGGACTTGTTAGAAGAATGTGTTGAGCCATGGAGTGATTGGTAGAACTTGTTGTTAAGGAGAGTACCCTTGTTCCTACTAATGTCACTGCACCACCAGATCATGTAGTATATCATCAGTATGTTCGGCTAAAACCCCGTCTCTTAGAAATTAAGCTTCAATGGTGTCCGCGTAAATGTTGTAGGTTCAAAATATAATTGATGCAGTATTCATTTTGTTATGTTAAGCGAATTATTGTTGTGAAAATATATGTGGGAGGTACTTCTTAATTTGTTTAATATACTATTCTTGGTAGATGAGGATATGTAAAGAATGTGAACTATGTGCTAAAATGCCTAGACTTGAAGTCAAGTTTAAATTAATATATTGATGCCATATATTGTGAGAAAACTTGTTATGGTTGATTCCTCCAAAATGTTCTTATGTGTACCAAAGGTATTTGATTGATTGCGTCTAGTTGTTGGTAACATATAAAGAATGTGTAAGACTAAATGTTGGATTTTAGTTGTGATTGATACTTTACATGAATTGGTGTTGTGACCCGATGTTTGTGAAAGATGCATTCCAATATGATCAATGTGCTATTATTGACAACTTAAAATGGGTGCAAGGAATATGAATCATGTATTGAAATGCGAAGGCCTTAAATTGAAATTGGAGCAGCATATATTAAATAAAACTGTGTGAAATCCTCTGTGTATAGAAATTTTGAAATAAGTCAAATGTTTTTGAGAAGAAGAGTATAGACAATGTGTCGAGAACTCGAAGTGAAATTGTATCTGGTGATACTTGTGACACGAGGGAATATGAAATAGATTATGATGTTGATGTGAAATATGCGGAAATGTTGTGAAATGCGGGGAAGAAGAAATTGTGTTATGAAATGTGGCCTTGTGCCAAGTATGATGTGATAATTATGGCCCAAAGTGTTGATGGACAAATATATGTAAGAATGGTATGATTCTTTTATTCGATAATGTGGTGAACATCTAAAGTGTTTGGTTTGTACTTGTGATTTTCTTATTATTGTATGAAGAGTGTAGGTGAATAATTTGATATGTGAACCCTATGGAAGTGCTATGAAATGCGGCCTAGAGGTATAGAAATTATGTGAAAGCTATGTGATCTCTTTCTATTTGGTAATGTGATGATTGTTTAAACTTTTTGTTAATCCCTTATGATTTTCTTGTCCTTGCATAGATATATTCTTAAAAAGAATCCAAATTACAAAAGAGTTCATGCACATGCATACTCTTTGAATGAGACGTATTATCTACAAAGTCTCCCTATCATAGTTTTATTGTTCACAACCTCCTATGGAATTGAGCTCTATAATTATGTTCCGGAATTGAGTTATAGCACTATTGATACTTCCTACTTGCTTTTCCTAAATTCTCAACAAAGGACTATTCCCGATGAATTTCTTACAGAAACGTCTCATTTAAATTGACAACATCTGCTCACTTGTGCCTATACATGCACCATCGTAAAGTTTGTACATATGGTGTCAAGTTCCATCCAAAGTATCCAAGATTTGTGATCCTTCTCGAGTCACTCTTTTACTTAGTTGTGTGTGTCTTATATGGCTTCATCAACCAATCTACCCGCTTACGAGTAACATCATGAAACATTTTCACTGTCTAGTAACATATATGCATATCTCAGTGGCTATCATATGAGTGCATATCAATTAAAATGGTCATCGAGTGCATAAGTTCTCTCTAAAAAAAATTGAGATCCTCGCATCCCCATCATAGATATCTTGTGTCGCCATGGTTTTCGTGCCCACTTGAGACATCTCGCAGTAAGTAGCTCACTCTGTCCTAGTATTGTGGTTGCTCGTGGCATGGTCATGTATTGCAGTGGGGAGTTAATATAGTAGAAGTGTGTCCAACTTATAACCAATGATTATTTTCTCTTTATGTCTCCACAATGTGTTAAATTTATTCCTTATTTAGTGAATTCATTGTGCTAGTTCCCTACACTTGTACGACAACCATAAGAGAACATGCCCTTCTATGTATCACTATGACACTTCCTTTTTCGAGTCAAAACCTATGGAGATCTCTTCATGAACATTTGCAAACCTTCAGCGATTATTGTGCACTATCTCATTGTGTTTGGTTTTCTTCACACCCTCAACTTCTAGAATCATGGACTATGTCATTATCATGTGTGGAGAGTTCACTACCCTTGGTATCTCACCTTCTTGGCTAGATATGAGTGTTATTTGCCTTCTCCCTGGAGCGTCGTGTTAACTATTAGAACCATCTAACCAATTCATGATTTTGTCCTAATATCAAGATTTCATAGCTATTGAGTTTCACTCGTGAAAGGTAGAAATTAGATGACTTTGGATTTTTGTACATATCATGAACATGTTGATTTGAATGACAAATGGTCGTAATTTTTAGTTCCCTCATATATAATCAATTACCAAGAAGTGTTAAGTTGTCTAGAATATGGTAATCTCATAAGCGTTCAACTATTTTCATCCTTATAGGCTTGTGGCATAGATTCTGTGCGTCAAGTAATGTTAAGAGTGTAATTCAACTCCGTGTATTTTGAATCCCATATCACATTCAAGGTGCTAGAGTATTCCTATTCGGGGTCGACGGATTTTCCCAACACTTTAGGAAATGAGTGGTTCACGTACTTGACTATTCCTCCTTAATGATTCCTATTTCCCATGTACTACTTACTCATATTCCTCATTTGTGTATTAACTGAGGTAGTCACAATGATTAACCATGTCAGTATTGTTAGTAGTAATATTTTGTGTCTCTTAGTATACGACCTCATAAATTACTCTACCTAGTGCATTAATGGATTCTTGAAGAACTCCAGCCTGATCTAGAACTCTGTTGTTCCTCATTGTATTAGATCCATTGGGAATTTTAAGTTCAGACAAGTCAACGATAAAGCTTTATAGTGTGATCACATATATATTGGACAGATAAAGTTATGGTCAGGTTTATGGTATCACATCTTAGGGTAACTATTAAGGGTCATCAAGGGTTTAGTGTGAGTGTACCCCTGAAAATGTTATGTGAGTTGATAATAAAGGTAACATGACTGTATTACACATTAGGTTGCAATAGGTGTATGATATTCCTCGTAAATGTTCCTCATGTACTCTATGTTTCCATATGCTTATGTCTAAAAAGATAGTGATAAAAAAATGTGGGTACAAATTGACTTGATTGAACTATATGATCATGGTAATATCCTATATGATGCACTACTAGCAAGACTCATGATGGCTTGACTTCATACGGACTGTTGATTGAAATGAAATTATATTCTTGTTGATGAACACCTTTGCGATTACATTAATGGCCGGTAAAGACTATTATGAACACATGATTGTTTGTTTAGTATGAACTGAAATCCTTGATGGTATGATGCCAAGTTATGGAATTGTGGGTTATTGTTGTTATCGTGAATTGCAATTATCTAGTGGAGTGTAAATTGTACAGTGGAAGTTATCAAAAGGTAAAGTCAATGGATAGTTATCTCATGCAAGATGTTTTTCTGTCATCCTTGTTATGTATTTTTGGGAGTTGATATTACTTCTGAGAAGGTGTCATGACAATGCTTGTAAGTCAATAATGTCGTGTGGAAGGATAAATGTGTCGTGGAAGGAAAGTACTTTATTGAATACCATTTAGTTTTGACTTGGAATGTACCATATAGGTGTTTTGATCTAAACTGTGCAGTCCATGTTCTAGTATCCTTATGATAATGTAGTGCTTGTAATACCGAGATTAGGATTGTGGATATATACATTGTGGTGCTATGTACAGTTGTGAATGTGTGGTTAAGACGATTTTGGTGATTCTCTGGCAGGTGGATAGGCCTAGTTACAAAGGAGACTCTACCGAAATTTCTGAAACATTTAGGAGTTAGTGAAAATTTAGAGAACTGGAGGTAGGTTAGAAAATAGATGTTTGATGTTAAAGTGTTTGGGGAAGACTATACTCCTCATTCGAGGACGAATGATCCTAAGGGGGGAGAATGTAAGGCCCCGGAAAATTTCGCTAAGTAATTTAGGATTTCGTAGTGTCACACAGGGTTATTATAATATTTTTATATACTATTAATATGGTGATAATCAATTAGACTTGGTAAATATGAGTATAAGTCTTATGGTAAGTTATGTGAGGTCCAAATGGAAGCCTAGGTGTACGCCAAATGGGAAAATTTTCGAAATAGGCCAAAATTCCAAATGGATTCGCATATGGCTCCACTTCAAAGGATCATATATAATTATGTATAAGGTTTTATGTGGTTAATAGCATATAAAATTAAAGCCCATTGAGTCTAGTTTCCAACGCTTCAAACCGTTCGTTATTTGGACATTCCTACACAAAGTTATGATGAAATTACCAAAGGCTGGAAAATGCTGTCTTGTGCCAAATGTGCGACCGCATTTCCTGTCGCATTGTTAACTCTGCGGTCGCATTTCTGTCGCAGATTGAACCAGAGAAGCCCAGTTTTGGGTACCAATTTTGCGGTGCATTGTGCGGCCAGCATGTTCATTCTGCGGTCCATTCTGCTATAGCATAATTGACATCGCAGGCTTAATTCTTCTATTTTTATAACCCGACCCCATTTCAATATATAGGCTTTGGGGTTCATTTTGGGGTCATTTCTTACTGATTTTAGAGAGTGGTGAGAGCATTTTAGAGAGAGAAGGAGGAACCCAACATTTAAATCATCCAAATCTTGCATCAATCTTCAAGAATCAAGAACCCAATAGCAAGTTCTTCATTTAAGAGGTAAGATTCTATGCCCTAGGTTTTAATTTCGAGTTTAGAGTATAAGATGGGTTATTGAGATATGATTCTTGGGTTTATTAGTATTGTGTATACATGCATGTACAACTTAGGTTTATGGAAAGATTGTTTAACTTAAATAAGTAAAGATTGGGTTAGGGAATGAAAGAAGTCTTCAAAAGGGGATTCGGAATCAAGATACTCAACTAGTGTTTGATAAAATGTTCGAATGAGCAAGTTTCATGAATATCTTTCTAATATGTGTTTAATTTTGTTATGTCTCATAGTAGATTGGAATTTCTAGAGTTTTTGGAGTGTTGTAGTAACTTAAGGAAAGCTCAATCGAGGTATGTATGGCTAATTTTGATTCTTGTAAAATCGCCCATATGTGTGAAATTGTTTGGCATGTGTTAATTTGAGAGATTGTATGTGATTCTTCGATATCATTGTTGGGTATTCAGTTGATGTTGAACTACATGTGGTGTGGTATGAAATATGAATTGAAAGATAACAAGGGAATTGGAATTGGTAAAGAACTGAGAACAATTGTTGTGGTGGCATATATGGTTTCTTGTGGAAAGAGATGAAACACTTGAAT
This sequence comes from Nicotiana noctiflora, assembly GCA_032618575.1. Taxonomy (NCBI): domain Eukaryota; kingdom Viridiplantae; phylum Streptophyta; class Magnoliopsida; order Solanales; family Solanaceae; genus Nicotiana; species Nicotiana noctiflora. The sequence goes on along the minus strand of JASVEL010007122.1, from coordinate 59,736 downwards.
TGTGGTAAATTATTGAACATACTTGTGTGTGTACTCCTGAATATGGTAACTTGGTTGTGATATCAGTTTGAAAAGTATTTGAGAATGTGAATCGAATTGTAAGTTGCTTATTTGAATTTGTTGTAATTGTGTGTAGTGCCTTATTTGTTGTTTGTGATTGTTGTGTTTGAAACTGTACGGTGGGATCGGGTTGCGCGCTGCAACATGAAGTAATAAGGTGTGGGTTGGGGTGATAAGGGTGGCCGAGGTAATAAGGGTGGACGAGGTAATAAGGATGGAAAGCGATCGAAATCGCTATTGAAATATGATATAAAATCATTGATGTGAAATTGTGAAAGGAGACAACAGGAGAGTTTGCAACCTGTGGGGCACTGATTGCCCCTTTGTTTGACTACTTGTGTTTTACGTTATTGATTTGTGGTTGTTCTACTTGTTGATCTTAAACGTGCTTTGTGTTGAGAATTATCCGAAATGAGGAAAAATGTGGAAAACATGGTTGGCTGGCTTAATTGATTCTTGATGTAATTCATTGGCCGTATTATCATCGTGATTTCTTGTTAATGGCTTGAGTTTACTTGGGACAAAGTTTGCCCATACATAACAGTACAATTCCAGTGTACTGACGTCCCTTTTGCCGGGGATGCTACATTCGTATTATGATTTAGCAGGTACTTCAGCTCATCGGCAGTAGCATCCTTCGTCTTCCACTGCCCGTTTTGGTGAGCCCCTTTCCTTTTGGGGCCTTGCGTGGCTCATGCTACTCTTGTTTAGACTTTATTTTGATTTTGTGTAAGGTATAGCCGGAGCCTTGTTACCGGCAAGTATTGTATCGTCCTTTGTATCCTAGAGGTTCCGTAGACATGTAAACCGTGGGATTCGAGGCTCATGTATATATTATGTTGGGCGTTGTAAAAAACTGTAAACTTGTTAATGAATCACTCGCATGGTTATGTTTGTATATTGTGAAATCCGTTATAATTGGTAAGGTATTTGGTTAATGAGAAACAATCAACACAGGGGTAACACGTGGGAATGAAAGGCACCCAGGTCCGCTTGGCTGGGGCTACCCGGTCAGGCGCCAGTCATGTCCCTCGATTTGGGGCGTGACAAAATTGATAATTGGATTATCTAAAAGACTTAAGATTCGTTTTCTCAAATTAATAAAAGAGAATTGACCTTTCCTGGATATTTGCTCCACGTTGACTTCCTGACTGTTTATCTGTATATGTGTGCATTTATTTTGGAACGGGCCGAACACCTCGGCAGATTAATAGATGCATCTATAGGCGCGTCGTCGACCCTCGACAAGTGCACATTTATTACTTTTGGATCGGGTTGTCACCTCGGTATGATTTGTGCATACTAGTATTGCTGCCTAGACTTGTTTAAGTCATTACATGCATCCCTCTAGCTCGAGACCATCTTGTTAATAATGAAAAGAAATCTTTGAAAATTTTCTATGAAAGACTTATGTGTTTTCCTGTTTCCTCCATCTGAATAAAAATCATGTTAGAAAATGAATCCACTGTTTGATATGTATATTGAGAATAAATAATCATTGGACCATTAGAGTGTTTCAAAGTTGACTATCTCGTCTCTACCTCTTTGGGATTAGGTGGGAAACTCACTGAGTACACGTTGATTACGTACTCATACTACACTTCTATGCATTTTTGTTGCACAGGTATATATATCTCGGCCTATTGGGCGTAGCAGCGTGGATGACAGTGGGACTAGGTAAGGTGCATCATTTGAGGCGACCGCAGTTAGAGTGGTTCCTTCCAATGTATTGTATTTTCCTTTCTCCATTGTATTTCGGACAGGTATTATGTTGTATTTATATTCGTATCTGTAGATTCTCATGCACTTGTGACACCGGGTTTTTGGGATGGTTTTAGTGCACTTTCTATTAATTGTTATTGTTTGATTTTAAATTAAAGCAAACATCCCTGAAAGGAAAACCCTTATATTTTCGAAAGTATTAAAAGAAGAGTTAGTTAAAAATTAGTTGGCTGGCCTGACAGAAGTGTCCGACGCCATCACGACCCCTTAGTGGATTTGGGTCGTGACATCCTATTTGATTCTTGTAGGATCTGTTAGTACTTAACCATTCAGAGCAATTAGTGTGTGAATATTTTTCCCGCCTGTTCTGTATTTCATCATTGCAAAGAAATATTTGTTGTTTTCATCTCCAACTTCGATCCAATGAGCTCTGGATTTCTGCTGCAGAATCTTCTCTTCAATGACCATTTTTCTAATTGAAATCTGGCTTCTTTCTCCTTTATTTTTAGCTGATCAGAGTAGTTTCTGTTCATTTCTTGCTCATATTCAACTAGATCTCTTCTTGCTTGGTCTATGCTTTCTGTGATATTTCTGAAGCTTCTATTGTTTAGATCCTTGAATGCAGGTGCATGTACCAGATAGTAGCTAGTTTACATTACTTGTTCTCTCCTACTACAACAAAAAGGGTGTTTAACAGCAATACGAAATGGTTTTAGCGGCAATAATAATAGCCACTATATCTTTTACTAGCCATTGGTGTTTAGGCGTTGATGTTAGAGTCGCTAAAGCCTTTAGCGGCTATTATCACAAAAGCTGGTAAAAGGTATTGTTTATTGCCGCTAAAGATTATTATCTTTAACGGTAATTATTTGTGGCAATTGTAATGGCTGCTAAATCTAATCCGTAACAGCTAATTATACTGCTTTAGAAACCATTTTTTATAGTTACTAAATTTAAAATAATTGCCGCTAAAAGTTGACATCATTAATGACAATTATTATGGCTACTCAATCCAATCCATAATGGCTAATTATTCTCCTTTAGCATCCATTTTTATAGCCATTAAATTCAAATAATTGCAACTAAATGTTCGCATCTTTAATGTCAATTATTTTGTGGCAATTAAAATGGACATAGTATCGCTTCTCAAAACATATTAGTTTGCCATTTTAGTGGCTAATATGTTTAACTAAATTACCGTTAAAAGTTAATATTTTTAACTGCAATTGTTTTATAGCAATTATAATTGTTGCTATATCTCTTGTAAAATATCTTAATTTGCCCATTCATCGTCCATTAATAATAGTTAATACATTTTTCCAAAATATGACCCAAATAAGAAAATATATTAATATTAATTTAAAAAAAAACATAATTTATCTAATTAAATCTCAACAAATTAAAGGAAGCACCAATCAAAAATATTGATGTCACAATAACTAAACTTATATTGTTTGAACTAAATAGCTAATGTCATTATATAACTAATTCAGAGGAATGATGGCCGATTTTCACAACTTTTCATCATTATGAAATCTTCCACCCGCTGAATTATCGAGCATCAAACAGTATGACCTGAAATTATAAAATAATTGTATCAGAAGATAAAATACAATACGAAAAAACATCTTCAAAATTCCATCACAGTCACGATTCATAAACAAAAAAGATATTGTTATTAACAGAACAATAGCCATCAAGCAGAATAACCACCAAATGCAGAAAATTTCAGCTGAAAGTCAGACCAAGGTTCAGGTTCACATTCCTACGTCTGAGTGGCAGGTGTATTGTTCTGTGGAAAGAACAAGGATAACAAATTAAAGACCCTTGTTTTCCTATTTAGTTCACAGCTTGTGATGCTACAAGTAGTTTGATAGAGTAGAATGCAGCCACAATAACTCTAGGTAAGTTTCCATTAGCTGCTGTTGAACCAGCTGCTGGTGATCGAGCTGCTGTTGAACCAGCTGATAAATCAGCAGTAGCAGTGCTAGAACTGGACAAAGCAGGAGAAAAAACAGTTGCTGCTACTATGAAGGCAACTGGTGATTGACCTACTGGAGCCTAAAATCTTATATCGCTTCAGAGCTGTAAAATCAAACATCAATTACCAGACCCCTACAACTAATCAGATAAACAAAGCCCACAAAATGATTCTGAGGTCTGAGCCAATACAGAACAAGCAAACTTTAGACATGAAATTACTCATATAATGTAGATGAAAATGCTACACATACAACACCAGAACTCCTGCTAACATCTAATGACTCAACAAAGAGTTAAGCTCCTCAGTATATTGCAGAAGGTTCTATATGCCTGGGTAGATAAACAATCACTAATTTTTGAAGCACCATAACTATCTTTCTGCAATATTAGATCATAGCAAAAATTGCAAAAATACAAGAAATATTATCATATATCGAAGAAGAAAAAACATATGAGTACCCCACGCTCAACATGATCGAAGCAAAACAGGACCCACGGATGAGCTGAGCATATCTACCTTGCGAAGTCAGTGAGACTATTTTCGATAGGCCCTCGACTTAAGTAAGGTATAGTCATAGCAGTATTTAAAAGAAGTGCAATAGTGAAAAAGCCATAAAGAAGGATAACCGAAGCAAAAGAAACAACATGCAATAATAGAAGTCTAAGATAAGAAAAATACGGGAATAACTCTAAAATTATTGGTATGGCAAAGAGATACCCTCGACTACCTGCTAACCCTCTATCATAATTCTCGATCATCACACTTTCCTATCAAGGGTCATGTCATTGGTAAGTTGTCGGTATGTTATGTCCTACCTTTTCACACCTTCCTATCAAGGGTCATATCATTGGTAAGTTACCGGTATGTTATGTCCTGCCTTATCACCTCTAATTAGCCACCAAGAGCACAACCTCCACCAAAGGTCAGTATATTTGACATTCAAGAAATCTTTTCTTAGATGTATGCTAATTCTATTAAAGCTTAGTTATCGAGTGAAGCTTTGTGTTTAAAATAAAGCAGCAGCAGTACATGCACACGTGAAGCAGAGACAAGAATCATTAAGGAACATACTAGGACTAAGTGCACTCTGTTAGATCAAACAGAGATAGTTCTTATATGTTACTCGTTAGAGCTATGTTTCATTTTTACCAATACTTAAAAAGTTCATTCTCTACTTAATCATCTATTTCTCCTTCCACAAATCAAAAACTAGCTGAAGGAAAAGAATAAGATGGAGCTCTTTCCTTTAGAGAAAAAATTATTATGGAACTTTCTGACTCATTGCCTTCTTGCTCATTTTCAATTCCCTTGCACATAGCCTTTGAAAAACACAAATGCTTATTACCATATAACCCACTTATTATCTTTCTTTAAATATAAATCATAGATTAAGTTAATCATATAATTTTGTCTATATTGTTTATCAATTTCCACCTATATTATTTTAAATAGACCATTGAAACTCTCACAAAGATCTAATTCAATAGTAAAAATCTAGAACACATGAAACAAAGCCGCCAAGTAGTAATTATACTAAAAAAGCATGAACTCTCAGATGCTTCGACTGGATATATTTCCGCCTTAATCTGCAGTCAGTTACTACTTCCTAAGAATAAAAAAATTCCAATTAAACCACAAAACTATCATGAAGTTCAACAAAATTACAGAACATACGAGCAATCACAATAAAAGCATGATCTTTTTAACTGCTAAATCAAATTAAACATAGATTGGAAATCCTGGAGCTGTTGTTGGCGGGTACGAGGGTTGATCCCTTTGCGCAGCACATTGTCCGCCATATGGAGTCCATTTTCCTCGATCTGTTGCTTTGCCCATTCTATATCCTCTATTGTCGTCGAGATCCTCTCTCAGACGCCGGATCTGGACCCACCAACATCGGCGATAGTGGTGGTTGTTAGAGTTACAAGGCAATTTCATGGAGCTGGAGGTGGTGATGAGGAGAAAAGAAAGAAGAGGAGTACTGCGGAAAAGGCGGAGACGGTGAGAACCAGCACCGGCAGAGATATTACCACTCCTTTCGATGATGATGATAGTAGAGCCAGGAGAGAAGGAAATAAAAAAATATAGGGTTTGTTTTTGGAGGGAGTAAAAAAGAGAATTGGGTTTTTTGTTGGCTATTATTTTAAATTGCCGATAAAAATGTATTGTTCACCGGCTAATATTCATATGCCGGTAATAACTTACCTGAATGATACTCTTATGTTATTATTTCTCCTCTAGAGTTTTATGGTGAGGGGTGAGTAGTCTGATATAAATAGATCTCCTACCTCAATTATTAGGTGATCAAAGTTCATCATCCATTCATCATTCCCCATCTCTATCTAACCTGCTAATTAATTTGTCTCCTCCCATTTTCCCATTTTCCCATTTGCCCATGTGGAGTATTTTCTTTTCCAAGGTATTTCAGCCAGCATTGTGTCAAAGCAAAAATTGGCAAACTCTTGTGTGTCAGCTTGAGTAGGAGAAACCCTTGATACTCTATCTTAAGTGGAGATGATAGCATTAAACCCCCCCCCCCCCCACATTAGCCATGGAAGAGATATTTTGAGCAAGACTTTTAAGTTTCTACCACATCTCCTTTCTCTTTTCTAAGCTATTAAATCCATACACCACAGTCATAGCACATCTGATAGTAGAGCTATTGATGATGCAGTGAATGAATTGAGCATTTTGTTTGAATCACATCTACTTGCCATACATTAATGTCTACTAATATCCAAATTCTACCATTTACTGCATGATCATAGTTATGAATTAGAACCCAATTTGTTGCAATCTTAGGGGAAATAACAGAAGCTTTTTGTTGTTTAACTCTTGTCTCTATTAAAGTAGATAAAGATATATGATGGTCTTTGAGATATCTAGCCAGCTCCTTCTATTTATACCTTTGGTTTGCCACCCTCACATTCCACATGAGAGCATTCATTTAGACACCCCTAAAGTACCACCTCTATCTGGTGGTTGTCTATCCCCTTGGCCTCCTAATAACACTTCAAAGGTATTATGTGTGATAATTGGACAATCAGTACCACATAGAGTTGTTCTGGGAGTTAGAACATAATTTTTGTCTCGCATTTTACTATTCTCATGAGTTTTACCCTTTATTATGCCTTGTGCAATATCCACAGATTTTCCAGGCATTACATTATGATCTACTATTGGAGCAACTTGCTTTATGGGAGATACTATTTCAGCACTATTAGTATTAGATTCATTTGACTCTAGGGGCTTACTTGTGTTTTGCTTTATAATGTCTTTGGTTCTTCACTCCGTTGCTGGTTGATGAGTTTTGCTGATAGCTTTCTGAGGCTTTTGAGGCATCTCTTGGATTTCCTCATTGTTTTTGCATCTATGTCCCAATTGTTGACACTCAGAGCAGAATTCCAATTGCCATTCAAATTGAACCCCTTGTTTGTACATTTTTCGATATGGATCTTGTATTGTGACTCCGGTTGGTAGTGGCCTAGTAATGTTTACTATAATGAACATCCTCGCAAATGAGATTCTCGATTGATTAGCTGTACACTCGTCAGCAAACAATGACACTCCAGTGGCACTTCCCAGCCTGCTTAGAAAGTCTTTTCCCCAGTAAGCCATACGCAAATTGGGAAATGAGACCCATAGGGGAATCTTTTTGAGAAAAGCTATATCGAATTCAACCTTAGGAGACCATTTCTTCAGGTTGATAAGTCGATTACTGGTCGTGTACGGCCCTCCATACAGAATTTCCTTGAGATCATCTTCTTCTTTGAATTTGGCTATGAAATAGCCTTTTTTATTCCAAAACAATTCAGAGCATGGGGCTTTTGACCAATTGTGAGCGATATATCGTTTCACTTGATTATAGCCTGGGATTTCTCCTAATACTACAACAATCAACAAATGTTTCCATTTTTCAGTTTCTTTCGCAGTCTCCATTGGATCGAGTTGAATAATCACATTACCATCCACAATTATCGGGGCTATGTAAGATAGAGCAAGGCCATTAGATGCTATTAGATTGTTAGCAAATAGATTGACCTACTCCGGAGCATTTAGATCCCTGTTAGATTTCAATTTCTGCGGATCTTCATATGCATGTGTATTTGGTTGCATTTGAACCGTAGGTGATACACTGGAAGTTGAAGCTATGCATGCATCCAAACTTTTGTTCTTTCCGTTGTCTTCTTTGGGCATTTTACTATTCGATTCAGTTGATTGTGCCATTTTAGTAGGAAAATCAATGATACCTTTGTCAATCTCACAGTTCACACCTGAATCCGCCATTGTTGTTGATTTCTAAGAAATGAATTCAGTTGATGGTGATGTAGTTGTTGCTAGTGAGCTTCCAGTAATCAGAAATGGTGTCTTCCTTGGCCGTCCTGGTCCATTTCCTTTGCCTTTCGGCATAGACAACCTCCGTTCTCACCAAGCATAACCACCGCTTGAAGAAAACCGTCAGTGGAGAGGGTGATTTCTAGAGAGAGAAATATTTCAAATCAAAGTGTAAACACATCGCACGTATCCAAAACTAGTAAGTTTAAAAGAGAACAATAAAAATATTACATGCTCACTTAGTAAATATTTGTTGCTTGCGTGCAATTATTAATTATAACGAAAAGATAACAATACATAGATTAAATAGGGATGATTATTTAATTTTTAGATGCTTAGTTCATTCGTCTAAAAATGCGAATATGAGGTATAATATAAATATGTGTTTTATTTAAATTAGATAAATTTTGATAAGCATTATTTTGTTGTTGGCCCAACTAAAGGTGAGTTTTGAAGATTGACAAAGGAACTCAGATATGGACCAGGTCCATCCTAGTGAAGCACAGATATGGTCAACTCAAGCATGTGAGATGCACGTGAAGGAGATAAACCTATCTGAACAGCAGTGATATCTCCTGATCCCAATCAAAAAGGTTGCATATTAGATAAGGAGAAAGACTCCTTAATCAAAGAGAACACGGTTTAAAACAAGTATAGAGTTAGAGGTTGAGATCAACTAGAACTCTTCCACCAAGGAAGAGTAGCATCAGAATTCTAGTCAATCCCTATTTACTAACTCCATAAATATCAATGTTGTTCTCTTTTACAGGTAACGCACATAAATAGAAGTTAAACGTGAATTGAGAGCAAAACGAAAAGCCAATTTTGTAAGTAATTTGTGTGTGATTCAAGCGTGCAAACATGAAGGTACTTGAACCAGATAAAAGAACCAGTTCCAAGCGTCTGTCTTTTATTCTAGTTCAATTGTCGTAGGTATTTTCATATTGTACTTTTCAGCTTTATCTAGAAGTAATTATATTAGGTATATAGAGTTTTCAAGTTAGAGTTAACTTGAAGTTGTCGCAACAGTTGGGGCTGTGTGCTACAGTGAGATTAGATTTAATCCTATGTTTACAAAATGATTTTGTAAATGCAGTTTTTGGCTCAGTGATTTTAGTAGAGAGTTTGAGAAAATCCTACTAGAAAATAGGTCGTGGTTTTTTTTTTCACCTTTTGAGCCAGGTATTTTCCATATAAAATCTCTATTCTTTAATGTCTGTAATTATTATTCCGCGACAATAGTAATTGGAGCACATAGAAGAACCATGCCCTTCTATAATTGAATTTAGCGAATTATTGGACACCACACAAATTACCCCCTCCCCTTCTGTGGTATTGGAGTATAAAATATTAATTTATATCAGAGCAGGTTATCCTTGAAGAGGCTAACACCTTAGGAATAGATCAAGATGAGTGTACCACCTGGAAACTAGGAAGGATAATCCACTGCTAATCCCCTACTCTTTAATGGCCACTACTATTCCTAGTGGAAAAATAAGATAAGAGCTCACATCATTGGAGTGTACTATGAATTGTGGGACATTGTTACTGATGGTCCATTGGCCACCATGAAGAAGAATGCTGAAGTAGTGGATGTGCCAAAGGCTAGAGCTGATTTCACCGCTGAGGACTTGAAGAAGTGGAAAAGAATGTTAAGGCCAAGAAATGGCTTATGTGTGGACTTGGTCCAGATGAGTACAGTAGAATTCAAAGTTTCACTACTGCTAAGGAAATTTGGGACACTTTGCAAATGGCTCATGAAGGAACTCCTCAATTGAAGAGATCAAGAGGAACATTGTTGTATTCTCAATATAAGAATTTCACCATGAAAGAAGGAGAAACCATCCAGGAGATATATACTAGGTTCATAACACTAAAAATGAACTTAAGTCTCTTGGAAGGATTATCCTTAAAAAAGACAAGGTTGAGAAAATTTTACAAGGAATTTGCCAATTACTTGGGAAAGCAAAATCACTGCTATTCAGGAATCAAAGAACATTGCCACTCTTAAGTTGGACGAGTCAATTGGAAATCTCATTGCCTATGAACTTAGAAAGAAAACCATAAAGATGTATACACCCAAGAAGAAAGAAGCATGGCTCTCAGAATTGCTGAAGGTGCAGATTTAGAGGAGTATAAAATGGCCATGATCACGAGGGGTTTCAAGAATTATCTAATGAGAGGAAAATGTTCTTCAAGAGGTGCAACTTACAACAAACCAAGGGTCCCTGAAAAACAGACCAACAACGGCTGTTACAAGTGGTAAGACTGACCACATGATCAAAAATAATCATCAATGGGAAATTGAATGAAAGAAAGAAAGAAAGGGTTGAACGAAGAAACAAGAAGGAGGAACATGTTCATCACAAGAAGAACAAAAGATCAACAAAGGCTATGGTTGCTGCATGGGGAGAAAGCTCAAATTAGGATTCAGAAGATGAAGATGGAGATGAACAAACACCTATGGCCATTGGAGATTTAAATGATGAACCAGAGGTCTAAGTAAAAGGGAGCAGCCAAATATAGTACATGGATAATGGCTGATCAAAGCATATGACTGGAAACAAGAACCAGTTCCTTTCATTTGAGGATCTAAAAAGAGGTAATGTCTCCATTGAAAATTCTAAGAAAGGTGAGATCATTGGGGTTGAAAGGTAGGTAAGACAGACTCACATTCCATTGAGAATGTCTACTTGATAGATGGCTTGAAGTATATCCTAATTAGTGTATAATAACTGTGTGATAGAGGTAACTTGGTAGCATTTACCTCTACCAAATGTTTTGTGATAAATCTTACCACTGACAAGATTGTTTTGCATGGAAAAAGAGTAGACAATATATACATTGTAGATTTGATCATACTTTCAGAAAATGAACTCACTTCTTTAAGTGTGTTGGATAATGATCCCCTCCTTTGGCAACAAAAGACTTGGACATGCCAGTCTAAGTCAACTCAACAAGCTGGTCTCCATGGACTTGGTGATACGACTACCTAACATTAAGTTTATGGAAGACAAAGTTTGTAAGGCTTGTGCAAGGGGGAAGCAGGTAATATCATCCTTTAAATGCAAGAAAGTGGTAAGCACGACCAGGTCGATGGAACTGGTTCATATGGATCTCTGTGGTCCCATGAGAACATTAAGTAGAGGTGGCAAAAAATATGTGATGGGGCTTGTTGATGATTACTCTAGGTTTACTTGGACATTATTTTAAACGTCTAAGGATGAAGCATTTGACATGTTTACTTTCTTATTCAGAAAAATTCAAAAATAACTAGGTAATCAACTTACATCAATTAGGTCTAGTCATCGAACTAAATTTGAAAATGCTAAGTTTGTTGAATTTTGTGATGAGCATGGCATAATCATAATTTTCTGCCCCCAGAACTCCACAACAAAATGGATTAGTTGAAAGAAAGAATAGGACACTTGAAAATATGGCTAAGACTATGCTTCTTACTAGTAAACCGCCCCATAACTACTGGGTAGAAGCTGTAAACAATGCATGTTACATCATTAATAGGTGCATGACTAGATCTCTTGCAGAGGAGACTCCCTATGAGTTACTTAAAGGGAGAAAACCAAATATATCCCATCTTAGGGCATGTGGATGCAAGTGCTTTGTGCACAACAATGGAAAGGACTCCCTAGGTAAGTTTGATCCCAGAAGTGATGAGGGAGTATTCTTGGGATATTCTTAACATAGCAAAGCTTATAAAGTGTACAACAAAAGAACTGTGTGTAGAAGAAAGTGTACATGTAGTTTTTGATGAAGCTAACATTCTTATCGGGTCGGTAAAAGTTTTAAATGAAGTCACAGTGTGACGACCCGGCCCGTCGTCACGAGAATTACCACCCCGTTATGTTGTAAATGCATGTTTTATGATTTTATATCGGTGTTAGAGTCTATCGGGTGAGTTAGGAGTGAATTGGATTGAAAATGAGGCATATAGCCTTTTTGAAGGAAACTTGAATAAGGAAAGTCAACCCGGAGTTGACTATTTGTTAGAGGGCTCGAAATCGGATTCTGATGATTCGGTTAGTTCCGGGAGGTGATTTGTGACTTAGGGGAGCGATCGGAATTGAATTTGGAGGCCCGGTGTAGAAATAGGCTTGAATTGGCTAAGGTTGAATTTTGGCGAAATCCGAACGGTAGGTGAGATTTTGATCCGGGAGTCGGAATGGAATTCCGACAGTTGCGGTAGCTCCGTTAGGTGATTTTGGATGTGCCTGCAAAATTTCAGGTCATTCGGACGTCGTTTGGTCGGGTTTTGATTGAATGTGTAATTCGGAATGTTTTAAGGAATTTAGGCTTGAATTTGATGTGAATTATGGGTTTTGGTGTTATTAGATGTGTTTTGAGGATTGGAGCAAGTTCGAATAAGGTATTAAGATGTGTTGGTGTGTTTGGATGAGGTCCCGGGGGCCTCGGGGTGATTCCGGATGGTTAAACGGGAGAAAATGTGGAAAATTGCCGGTTTTTGAGTCTGTTCTGTTGTTTTCGCTCCTGTGGAAATGGGAGCGCAGGAGCGAGTCTGCAGGAGCGGACAAGAAGGCGCACGAGCGGGATAGACAGCTGAAGCGGAGCCTGGCCCGCTGGGGCGGCTTCGCTGGAGCGAGTGGACGATCGCAGAAGCGGTCCTGAGGCGTGATGGGGAGGTCCGCAGAAGCGGGTGGTTGATCGCGGAGGCGAGTCCGCAGGAGCGGACTCTTGATCGCCGAGGCGGAGAGGACCGCAGGAGCGGATGAAAATCTGCAGAAGCGGACTCGTAGGAGCGGTCCTTGGATCGCTGGTGCGGAAACGGCCAAAAGGGCCTCGGTTCGCAGAAGCGACCAAAAGGTCGCAGAAGCGGTTCCGCAGGGGCGGAATTTTATCCGCAGAAGCGAAAATCGCTGTGAGTTAAGTGTATCCGAAGTTAGAAAAATTTCAGAAACATTTCACACATTTGGGTCTCGGCTTTAGAGGCGATTTGGGCGATTTTGAAGAGAAATTCAAGGGAAATCATCAGGTAATCAACTATGGACTTAAACTATGATTAGTATTGGTAATATTATGCAATTATATCATGAAAATGGAGGAATTTGGGGTAATTTATGGAGGATTTAGCCCTAGGCTTGAACTTTAGAAAATCAAGTTTTGAATGGCCAAATGGAGTCCGAATTTGGTAAAATTGATATGCTTAGACTCGTATCGAGATGAGGGTTCCGAATATGTGACTTTTGTAATTTTTCGACAAGTGTACCGAAAGTCGGGTTTTGACAACTTTGGGAATTTTGATGTAAATTGAGTTATATTGATTGGGTGTCGTCCCATTGGCCTAATTTGTTGTGTTTCTACTGTATTTGATCAGATTCTACGCGTGCGGAGCTTGATTCTCGTGGCAAGGGCATTGCGGAATAGTCGTCGCGCTGTATTGATGTGAGTAATAGATGTGGGTGATGACCAGCGGGTTCGAAACCCCGGTATACCACTTTGTGACGCTCTATAGCGGCGAGACACGCACACTCTCGAGAGTGCGGGGTCGATCATGAACTGGAGACTATAGATTAGTCCGACCTGTTGATACCGTATTATTGGCTATTCTCGAGCCGTCGAACCTCCTTCTTGGACGGTTGAGTATATTTTGTGGGCTGTGAGCCACTTATTGGATCCCGCGAGGATCGTTATCATTGTCTTATCATATATACACGCTAGTTTACTACTAGTCCGCAGACTATTTTTGTTATTATGTTAATTCCAATCTCCGGAACTTGATATTACTCGTTTTCCAACCGAAAAATGATAAAAGAGTTTTCAAAAACTACTTTTGAGCTTGCGAGGCTGTATCTGCATATTAGCCGACTAGTAGTGGATCGGGCTGCGCGCCGCAGCGAGATATATGTTGGATCGGACTGCACGCCGCAGGAAAATCTCTATGAGATGTGCTTGGGCTGTAGGAGCCCCTCCGGAGTCCGAACCCCCACAGTGAGCACGGGTACCCAAAATTGGAGTCGGGCTACGCGCCGTAGCGGTCATATCATGCATTGTATTGCATTTAGCTACATCTGCTAGTTGTTATGCTATTTATTGGTATTTGTTGGTACAGGTACAATGAATATTGATTCTGTGACAGGGTAGCTGATTATAGCTTTACATAGTGCTTTATCGTGGAATTCTTATCTGTGTTGTCTTACCCTTGTTTATTACCACTGAGTCTGGCAGTACTTATTTTACTCCCTGCACCTTGTGTGCAGATCCAGGTACCTCCCAGCAGTGATCCAGTAGCTGTGCGAGGCGACATCTGTGGGATATACGAGGTAGCTGCAGAGTCCGCAGGACCCGATATTCCTTCCTACTGTCTTTTGATTTTGTATTGACATTTCTTTCCGCACTTGGTATTTTTGTAAACCTTTATACACTTACTTTCAGTAGAGGATCATGACTCTTGATCCTTGGTCTATGGGAGTTGATGTATTATGGGGCTTGGTTCCCCGTTTTTGTTATATGTATCGCTGTTATTTTGTGAATTAATATGCCTAAATGGGCTAAAGTGAGCTTCTAGCTCCGTGGTTGATATTGATTGGTCGGGCTGGCTTAGCAATGTGCTGGGCGCCATCACGACCGGATTTGGGGTCGTGACAAGTTGGTATCAGAGCCTAGGTTTACTAGGCCTCATGAGTCTTGAGCCGGTTAGTAGAGTCTTGTGGATCGGTACGGGGACGCCTGTACTTATCCTCGGGAGGCCGCGAACCTTTAGGAAAACTTCACTTTTCTTGAACTCTGTCGTGCGATCTTGTTGTTCTGAGAACTGAACTTCTATATTCTATTCTCTCGCAGATGGCGAGAACGCGAGCATCGGGACGAGGTGGACGACCTCCATTGCCACCTGTTAGAGGCCGTGGGCGCGGTCGTGCTAGAGGTAGAGGTAGGGCGGTTGAGCAGTGCCAGCCGACCCGCCCGTTGTACCAGTTCGGAGCCGCCCCCGGTGGTTGATGCTCCGGCAGCCCCGGTTCGGGGCCGGACTATATCTATTGCTATTCCCGGTCTTCGGGAGACTCTTGCTCGGATATTATCGGTGTGTTCCGGGTTGGCTCAGGTAGTTTCGGCTACCGCTACTGTAGCGACATCTCAGTCAGGGGGTGGTCAGCAGACCCCTGCAGCTCGCACACCTGACCCGGTTGTTCAGGGACTTCAGACGCCAGAGGCGGTCCCCGCTCAGGTGGTTGCACCGGTTATTCCTCCAGCTGCACCAGCTCCAGCTCCAGAGCATATGGTTCAGGTTATGCCCGACGACGAGCAGCGTCGTCTTGAGAGATTTGGTAGACTTCAGCCACCCCATTTCGGTGGCGTTGAGGGCGAGGATGCCCAGGGTTTCTTGGACAAGTGTCAGAGGATGTTGCGGACGGCTGGTATTCTTGAGTCCAGCGGAGTTTCATTTACTACCTTTCAGTTCACTGGTCCCGCATTTGATTGGTGGGAAGAGTTTGAGAGGCGTAGGCCTGCAGGAGCATCACCTCTCACATGGCAGCAGTTCTCTACTCTCTTTCTAGAGAAATATGTACCTCAGTCTCGTCGCGAGGAGCTACGTCGCCAGTTCGAGTGGTTGGTTCAGGGCGACATGTCTGTGACCCAGTATGAGCTTAGATTCACTCAGGTTGGCTAGGCATGCCACATGGATGATCCCCACTGAGAGGGAGAGGATCGAGAGGTTCATTGATGGCCTCAACTACTCTATCCGTATTCTTATGACCAGCGAGCGAGTTCTATCATCATCGTTTGAGCAGGTAGCTGATATGGCACGCTCCATTGAGGCGGATCGTCACCGAGAGAGAGAGGAGCGGGAGGCCAAGAGGCCTCGTGGTTCTGGTAGTTTCAGTGGTGCTCCGTCCAGAGAGCATTCCCAGCAGAGCGGAGGTCGCTCATCTAGACCTTCTCATTCAGGCCGCCCTGAACAGAGCAGAGGTTCTTATGGTCGTGGTCGACGGGGGTTTCAGCAGGGTCAGTCATCACTTAGTGCCCTCCCAGCCCAGAGTGCAACACCTACTTCTCCAGTACCAGGTGCATGTTATGAGTGTGGTGAGATTGGCCACATGAGGAGACAGTGCCCTCAACTACGTAGGGGCAGGACTCGGCAGAGGGATCAGCCCTCCTCTTCAGCACCATCTCAGTTTAGTAGAGGTGGAGGTCAGCCTTCTCGTGGTCGCCCCAGGGGCAAGGAGAGATCTGGTGGAGGCCAGGCGCGATTCTACGCACTTCCTGACAGGCGTGATGCAGTTGCCTCCGATGCAGTGATTACAGGTATCATTTCTGTCTGTCACAGAGGTGCCTCTGTTCTATTTGATCCAGGATCCACATATTCTTACGTGTCCTCTTATTTTGCACATTATTTGGGTGCGACTCGTGGTAGTCTTGATTTGCATGTTCATGTATCCACCCCCGTGGGTGATACGATCGTTGTGGATCATGTCTATAGATCCTATGTTATATCTATTGGGGGTCTAGAGACCCAGGCAGATTTATTATTATTGGGAATGGTGGACTTTGATGTTATATTGGGTATGGACTTGTTGTCTCCGTACCATGCTATATTGGACTGTCATGCTAAGACAGTTACGTTGGCCATTCCTGGTATTTCTCATATCGAGTGGCGGGGTTCGACCGATTTCGTCCCTAGCCGTGTTATTTCGTTCTTAAAAGCTCAGAAGATGGTTGAAAAAGGGTGTTTATCGTACTTAGCTTTTGTGAGAGATGTGGGAGCCGAGTCTCCTAGCATTGATTCTGTACCTGTTGTGAGGGACTTCCCAGATGTATTCCCCTCAGACCTGCCGGGCATGCCGCCGGACAGGGATATTGATTTTGGCATTGACTTGGTGCCGGGCACTCGGCCTATATCCATTCCTCCTTATCGGATGGCACCAGCTGAGTTGAAAGAACTGAAAGAGCAGCTTCAAGAGCTTCTGGATAAGGGTTTCATCCGCCCTAGTGTGTCTCCGTGGGGTGCGCCGGTATTATTTGTTAAAAAGAAAGATGGTTCCATGCGAATGTGTATTGACTATCGACAATTGAACAAAGTGACAGTGAAGAACAAGTACCCTCTACCGCGCATAGATGATTTGTTTGATCGGTTACAGGGTGCGAGGGTGTTTTCTAAGATCGATCTTCGTTCAGGCTATCATCAGCTGAAGATCAGGGACTCGGATATTATGAAGACTGCATTCAGGACCCGATATGGTCATTATGAGTTTCTTGTGATGTCGTTTGGGCTGACCAACGCCCCAGCAGCATTTATGCATCTGATGAACAGTGTGTTCAGGCCTTATTTGGATTCATTTGTAATTGTGTTCATTGATGACATTCTAGTCTACTCCCGTAGTCAGGAGGAGCATGCTCAGCATCTGAGTATTGTGTTGCAGAGATTGAGAGAGGAGAAGCTATATGCTAAATTCTCCAAGTGCGAGTTTTGGCTCGAGTCCGTGGCATTTCTGGGACATGTGGTGTCTCGTGATGGTATTCAGGTTGATCAGAAAAAGATAGAGGCGGTGCAGAGTTGGCCTAGACCGTCCTCGGCTACAGAGATCAGGAGTTTTCTTGGCTTGGCGGGGTATTATCGCCGGTTTGTTCAGGGATTTTCATCCATTGCTTCTTCATTGACTAAATTGACCCAGAAGGGTGCACCATTCGTGTGGTCGGATGAGTGCGAAGAGAGCTTTCAGAAGCTCAAGACAGCTTTGACCACAGCTCCAGTGTTAGTATTGCCATCAGCTTCAGGTTCCTATACCGTTTATTGCGATGCCTCGAGAGTGGGGATAGGTTGTGTGTTGATGCAGGAAGGTAAGGTGATTGCTTATGCTTCTCGGCAGTTGAAGCCACATGAGAAGAACTATCCTGTTCATGACTTGGAGCTAGCCGCCATTGTTCATGCATTGAAGATTTGGAGGCACTATTTGTACGGTGTGTCTTGTGAGGTGTATACCGACCATCGTAGTCTCCAACACTTGTTCAAACAGAAAGACCTTAATTTGAGACAGCGGAGATGGCTTGAGTTGCTTAAGGATTATGACATCACTATATTATATCATCCGGGGAAGGCCAATGTGGTGGCCGATGCTTTGAGCTGGAAGGCGGTCAGTATGGGGAGCTTGGCATATATTCCAGCTGAAGAGAGACCATTTGCTTATGATGTTCAAGTGCTAGCCAATCGGTTAGTGAGGTTAGATATTTTGGAGCCCAGCCGGGTATTGGCTTGTGTTGTATCTCGGTCATCTCTATATGATCGTATTCGTGAGTGCCAGTATGATGATCCACATTTGGCTGTCCTTAAGGACAGAGTTCAGCATGATGATGCTAGAGATGTCACCATTGATAGTGACGGCGTATTGAGGATGCAGGGCCGGATATGTGTGCCCAATGTTAATGGCCTTCGTGAGTTGATTCTGGAGGAGGCCCATAGCTCGCGGTATTCTATCCATCCAGGAGCCGCGAAGATGTATCAAGATTTGAAACAACGCTATTGGTGGAGAAAGATGAAAATGGACATTGTCAGACATGCATCACGGTGCCTCAACTGTCAGCAGGTTAAGTACGAGCATCAGAGGCCCGGTGGTGTATTTCAGCGCATTGATATTCCTGAGTGGAAATAGGAGAGGATCACTATGGACTTTGTTACTGGACTCCCTCGGACGGCGAGGAAGTTTGATTCTGTATGGGTGATTGTGGATAGACTGACCAAGTCAGCTCACTTCATTCCAGTTAGTACTACCTACTCATCGGAGCGGTTGGCACCGATCTTTATTCGAGAGATTGTTCGGTTGCATGGAGTTCCAGTGTCTATCATATCCGACAGGGGTACTCAGTTCACTTCTCAGTTTTGGAGAGCATTTCAACGAGAGATGGGTACACGGGTTGAGTTGAGTACAACATTTCACCCCCAGACAGACGGACAGTCTGAGCGCACTATTCAAATCTTGGAGGATATGTTGCGAGCTTGTGTGATTGATTTTGGTGGTTCGTGGGATGAGTTCCTACCACTTGCTGAGTTTGCCTACAACAACAGTTATCAGTCGAGTATTCAGATGGCCCCATATGAGGCATTGTATGGCAGGCGGTGTAGATCCCCCATAGGATGGTTTGAGCCTGGTGAGGTTAGATTGATAGGGACCGAGTTAGTCCAGGATGCTCTAGATAGAGCAAAGTTGATCCAGGAGAGGCTTCGTACAACACAGTCTCGTCAGAAGAGTTATGCGGACCGTAGAGTTCGAGAGTTGTCTTTCATGGTTGGTGACAGAGTATTGTTGAAGATTTCACCTATGAAGGGTGTCATGAGGTTTGGGAAGAAAGGAAAGTTGAGTCCCGGGTACATTGGTCCTTTTGAGATACTTAGGAGAGTTGGAGAGGTGGCATATGAGTTGGCCTTGCCGCCCAGCTTATCCAGCGTTCATCCAGTATTCCATGTGTCTATGCTCCGGAAGTACATCGGAGATCCGTCTCATGTATTAGATTTCAGCACCATTCAGCTTGATGGTGATCTATCCTATGATGTGGAGCCTATTGCCATTTTGGGACGGCAGGTGAGAAAATTGAGGTCTAAGGAGATTGCATCAGCTAAGGTTCAGTGGAGAGGTCGACCCGTGGAGGAGGCCACTTGGGAGATCGAGCGGGAGATGCGGAGCAGATATCCTCACTTGTTTGAGACTTCAGGTATGTTTCTTGACCCGCTCGAGGACGAGCGTTTGCTTAAGAGGGGAGAATGTGACGACCCGGCCCGTCGTCACGAGAATTACCACCCCGTTATGTTGTAAATGCATGTTTTATGATTTTATATCAGGTGTTAGAGTCTATCGGGTGAGTTAGGAGTGAATTGGATTGAAAATGAGGCATATAGCCTTTTTGAAGGAAACTTGAATAAGGAAAGTCAACCCGGAGTTGACTATTTGGTTAGAGGGCTCGAAATCGGATTTTGATGATTCGGTTAGTTCCGGGAGGTGATTTGTGATTTAGGGGAGCGATCGGAATTGAATTTGGAGGCCCGGTGTAGAAATAGGCTTGAATTGGCTAAGGTTGAATTTTGGCGAAATCCGAACGGTAGGTGAGATTTTGATCCGGGGGTCGGAATGGAATTCCGACAGTTGCAGTATCTCCGTTAGGTGATTTTGGATGTGCCTGCAAAATTTCAGGTCATTCGGACGTCGTTTGGTCGGGTTTTTGATTGAATGTGTAATTCGGAATGTTTTAAGGAATTTAGGCTTGAATTTGATGTGAATTATGGGTTTTGGTGTTATTAGACGTGTTTTGAGGATTGGAGCAAGTTCGAATAAGGTATTAAGATGTGTTGGTGTGTTTGGATGAGGTCCCGGGGCCTCGGGGTGATTCCGGATGGTTAAACGGGAGAAAATGTGGAAAATTGCAGGTTTTTGAGTCCGTTCTGTTGTTTCCGCTCCTGCGGAAACGGGAGCGCAGGAGCGAGTCCGCGAGGAGCGGACAAGAAGGCGCACGAGCGGGATAGACCGCCGAGCGGAGCCCGGCCCGCAGAGCGGCTTCGCCGAGCGAGTGGGCGATCGCGAGGCGGTCCCGAGGCGCGATGGGGAGGTCCGCGGAGGCGGGTGGTCGATCGCGGAGGCGAGTCCGCAGGAGCGGACTCTCGATCGCGAGGCGGAGAGGACCGCAGGAGCGGATGGAAATCCGCAAGCGGACTCGTAGGAGCGGTCCTTGGATCGCCGGTGCGGAAATGGCCAAAAGGGCCTGGGTTCGCAGAAGCGACCAAAAGGTCGCAGTAGCGGTTCCGCAGGGGCGGAATTTTATCCGCAGAAGCGAAAATCGCAGTGAGTTAAGTGTATCAGAAGTTAGAAAATTTCCGAAACATTTCACACATTTGGGTCTCGGCTTTAGAGGCGATTTGGGCGATTTTGAAGAGAAATTCAAGGGAAATCATCAGGTAATCAACTATGGACTTAAACTATGATTAGTATTGGTAATATTATGCAATTATATCATGAAAATGGAGGAATTTGGGGTAATTTATGGAGGATTTAGCCCTAGGCTTGAACTTTAGAAAATCAAGTTTTGAATGGCCAAATGGAGTCCGAATTTGGTAAAATTGATATGCTTAGACTCGTATCGAGATGAGGGTTCCGAATATGTGACTTTTGTAATTTTTTGACAAGCGTACCGAAAGTCGGGTTTTGACAACTTTGGGAATTTTGATGTAAATTGAGTTATATTGATTGGGTGTCGTCCCATTGGCCTAATTTGTTGTGTTTCTACTGTATTTGATCAGATTCTACGCGTGCGGAGCTTGATTCTCGTGGCAAGGGCATTGCGGAGTAGTCGTCGCGCCGTATTGAGGTGAGTAATAGATGTGGGTGATGACCAGCGGGTTCGAAACCCCGGTATACCACTTTGTGACGCCGTATAGCGGCGAGACACGCACACTCTTGAGAGTGCGGGGTCGATCATGAACTGGAGACTATATATTAGTCCGACCTGTTGATACTGTATTATTGGCTATTCTCGAGCCGTTGAACCCCCTTCTTGGGTGGTTGAGTATACTTGTGGGCCGTGAGCCACTTATTGGATCCCGCGAGGATCGTTATCATTGTCTTATCATATAGACATGCTAGTTTACTACTAGTCCGCATCTATTTCTGTTATTATGTTAATTCCAATCTCTGGAACTTGATATTACTGTTTTCCAACTGAAAAATGATAAAAGAGTTTTCAAAAACTACTTTTGAGCCTGCGAGGCTGTATCTGCATATTAGCTGACTAGTAGTGGATCGGGCTGCGCGCCGCAACGAGATATATGTTGGATCGGACTGCACGCCGCAGGAATATCTCTATGAGATGTGCTTGGGCCGTAGGAGCCCCTCCGAAGTCTGAACCCCCACAGTGAGCACGGTACCCAAAATTGGAGTCGGCCACGCGTCGTAGCGGTCATATCATGCATTGCATTGCATTTAGCTACATCTCGCTAGCCGTTATGCTATTTATTGGTATTTGTTGGTACAGTGTACAGTGAATATTGATTCCGTGACAGGTAGCCGATTATAGCTTTACATAGTGCTTTATCGTGGAATTCTTATCCGCGCCGTCTTACCCTTGTTTATTACCACCGAGTCCGGCAGTACTTATTTTACTCCCCGCACCTTGTGTGCGGATCCGAGTACCTCCCGAGCAGTGATCCGCAGAGCTGTGCGAGGCGACATCCGTGGGATATACGAGGTAGCCGCAGAGTCCGCAGGACCCGATATTCCTTCCTACCGTCTTTTGATTTTGTATTGACATTTCTTTCCGCACTTGGTATTTTTGTAAACCTTTATACACTTACTTTCAGTAGAGGCTCATGACTCTTGACCCTTGGTCTATGGGAGTTGATGTATTATGGGGCTTGGTTCCCCGTTTTCGTTATATGTATCGCTGTTATTTCGTGAATTAATATGCCTAAATGGGCTAAAGTGAGCTTCTAGCTCCGTGGTTGATATTGATTGGTCAGGCTGGCTTAGCAATGTGCTGGGCGCCATCACGACCGGATTTGGGGTCGTGACACACAGCCCAAGCTGAAGCTGCACCAGAAGAAGGAACAGGTGATAGAACATGTTCTTCTATCCAGGGCAACCTGATAGAGGGAACTTAAGAAGAACTAAATCTAATTCCCAAATGGAACCTGTCGATGAGTCTGTTCCTCAGCAACATGACATGGGAGAAACATCAAACAGAAACCAGTTAGTTGTGAAACCTTACAAGTATCAAAGTTCTCATCCCATTGAGAACATAATTACTGATCCAACTTTTGGAACTAAAACTAGATCAATTAAAGAATCTGTCTGCTTTTGATGTTTTCCTATCTTTTATTGAATCTAAAAATATGGCTGAGTCTTTGCAGGATGTAGACTGGTAAATGCAATATAAGATGAATTAAATCAGTTTGAAAAGAGTCAAGTTTGGCATCTGGTTCCAAGACCCAAGGACATATCAGTAATTGGCACTAAATGGGCCTTCAGAAACAAACATGATGAAGATGGAACTGTTACAAGGAACAAGGCAAGGTTCGTAGTTCAAAGTTATAGCCAGGAGGAAGGCATAAACTATGATGAGACCTTTTCCATTTGCAAGGTTGGAAGCAATAAGATTCCCCACAGCCTTTGCTGCATAAATGAAGTTTACTCTTTGCCGGATGGACATCAAGAGTGCCTTGTTAAATAGGTGCTTAAAGGAAGAAGTGTTTGTCAAACAACCTCCAGGGTTTGAAAGCAAGGAGTGACCAGATCATGTATACAAACTAGAGGAGAAACTCTATGGACTCAAGTAGGCTCTTAGAGCATGGTTTGAACAACTATCCAAATTCCTGCTTGACACATGGCTACAGGAGAGGTAAAATTGATAGCACTTTATTCTTGAGGGAAAAAAGTAAGGATCTTCTTGTAGTACAAATATATGTTGATGATATAATTTTAGGGGCAGCCACTGAAAAACTAAGTAAGAAATTTGCTAAATTAATGGGAAGTGGATTTGAAATGAGTATTATGTGTAAGCTTAATTTGTTCTTAGACTTACAAATTAAATAAAACACAAATGGAACCATGATCCACCAATAGAAATATGCAAAATAGTTGATTAAAAGTTTAAAATAGAAGAATCAAAGGAAATAGACACTTATATTACAACAACCACAAAATTGGACATAGATAAACCTGGTTCATCTGTTGATCAGAAGTTGTATAGGCGTATAATTGGTTCACTTTTGTATCTTACTGCTAACACACCTGACATTGTTTTCACTGTAGAGCTTTGTGCTCGATTTCAAGCAAATCCAAAGGAATCCCACTTGATTGTTGTCAAGAGAATATTGAGATACTTGAAAGGCACTGCTGACCATTGACTTTGGTATACAAAATGTAGTAACTTTAACCTAGTGGATATGATGATGTTGACTATGCAGGTTTCCTTGTGTATAGGAAGAGCACCTTAGGTATGGCACACTTCCTTGGTTTATGTCTTATGTAATGGGCTACTAAAAAGCAAAATTCAGTGGCCTTATCTACTAATAAAGTTGAGTATGTTATTGCTGCTTCTTGTTGTGCTCAATTATTATGGATAAAACAACAATTGATGGCTTTTGGTATTGAAGTTTGTTCCATCCCTATCTTTTGTGATAACACTAGTACTATTAGTATGAGTAGGAACTCGGTTCATCATAAGAGAACTAAGTAAATAGATGTTAGACACCATTTATTAAGGGACAATTATAAGAAAGGACTGATCACTATAAAATTTTGTGCAACTTATAAGCAAATTGTTGGCATCTTTACAAAAGCACTGAGTAGAGAAATCTTTGAAAGGAACAGGTGAGAACTAGGGATGATTAAGATCACCTAATGAAACCTGTTCAAAATGCACACTAAAAAAAATATTATTTTTGGTTAGGAAATCTGGAACTTGTGTAAATTCCTAGATTAATTTTTGCTCAGTTTTATACTGTAAATAGTATACTCATGTGCCATGTGTTGATATGACTCACTTATCCCTAACAATTGTTTTCTATTTTGGCAAATTGAGGCATGATCAAGAGGATTCTTAGAGAAGAACATGGTTCATCAGTATTGGTTCATCTGAATAATAAGGTACATTTTCTACACTCTGTAAAATTAGAAATATTAATATTTAATTCATGAGAAAAGTCCTACCTATGTTCAAAAACTTCAGAAAACCTATCCCTTTGAGTTTGAACCAATTCAGTCTCTATTTGAATCCTCACTGTATAAAATCCCTAGAATCTAGGGAAGCTTAACCACTCGTTCAACCTGAAATTTCAGAGTAATTGAACTTCTAATTGACTACAAAAAGCTGCCATTAGACATTAATTAACCCTCTCTATTTAAAAAGCCATCATCATCACAACTCTCATAATTCTCAAAACTGTCAATTTTTTTTTTTGTTCTCTACTCTTCCCTCTTCCAAAAGTCAGTTCCAAAATTTTCTTCCAGAATTAGCAAAGATGACCACCCCCCAAGATAACCCAGGCACTCCTCCACAACCTACCCCCTCCAATTCCTCCACTACTCTTCAATCCAGCACAACCCCCCAACCTAGGAGAAGGTGAGTGAAGATGCTTGCTTGCAAAACTGTGGCTACAAGAGCTATTTCAAATACATTTCTAACTACATGGATTTGGTGTTGATAGAGTGACTTGATCGTGGAGGAAGATTAACTGGCCTTCATTTATAATCAAGATGCTTGATAGGGTTATCAATTTCTCCAAGGCCCATGACACTCTTTATAGTTTTATTCTCACTATTGTCCTTGTACGTTGTAAGGTGCCACTGAAGAAGTGGGAGATGGCCACAAACAAAGATTATTTTGGAAGAAACACTCTGATTGCTTGTGACTATGAGATCAATGCCATTCCTAATGAACCTGGTTCTTCTAAAAAGATACCTATAAATAGCAAGGTTAGAGCTCTACTGCATGAGATTGGGGCAAAGGATACTGAGATAGCTAGGTTGAAGACTCATTTGGAAGAGGTTGAATCTGAGAGATATGCTCTTAGAACTGAGTTCACAAAAGAAAAGGAGAAGAATGATGGCATTCTTCAAGATATGCTGCATCTTCTCCAAGCCAAAACCAACCCTCTAGTTCTTCCAAGCCTTAATTTTCTTAGCCTTCATTTCTTGAACTTTTTCTAGACCTTTCAGTGACCCATATTAGGTTTTTTCTTGTTTTTTCTCATGTTTTGACTGTATTTGTTTCTTTTTGTGGATTGTGGCAGAATCATATTCTCTATCAATGAAGTTTGCTGCTTTTGCTCCTGTTGATTGTTCATCTTTCCTTGATAGTTTGAATATGTGTGGTTTATTACTGATGATTAATCTATGATTGCACTTGCAGTTGCCCCACTGACCATGAGTAATTTTTAAAATTTTGGGAATAAGACTTTGTTTATGCAACTTTTCGATGATGCCAAAAGGGCAAAAAGATATTGTGCTTTATATTCTGAATAGGGATGTTTATAACCTAATAAATCCGGTCCTTGATGATAAGTGAAAAATTTCTAACTTCGAATTGATGATTGAGCTGAGTTTTGACAGGGCCTAAGTGAATGAAAAGCATTGAGTTTGTCATCATAAAAAATGGGGAATTTGTTGGCCCAAGTAAAGGTGAGTTTTGAAGACTGATAAAGGAATTCTGACATGGACCATGTCCATCATAGTGAAGCACAAATATGGTCAACTCAAGCATGTGAGATGCACGTGAAGGAGATAAACCTATCTTAACAGAAGTGATATCTCTTGATCCCGATCGAAAAGGCTGCATATTGGATAGGAGAAAGACTCCTTACTCAAAGAGAACATGGTTTAAGAGAAGGATAGAGTTGGAAGTTGAGATCAACTAGAACTCTTCCACCAAGGAAGAGTAGCATCAGAAATCTAGTGAATCTCTATTTATTAGATCCATAAATATCAGTGGTGTTCTCTTTTATAGGCAACACACATAAACAGAAGTTAAACATGAATTGAGAGCAAAACGGCAAGATAATTTTGCAAGCAATTTATGTGTGATTTCAAACGTACAAACCTGAAGATACTTGAACTAGATAGAAGAACGAGTTCCAAGTGTCTATCTTTTATTCTCGTTCAATTGTAGTAGGTGCTTTCATATTGTACTTTTAAGTTTTATCTAGAAGCAATTGTATTAGGTACACAGATTTTTCAAGTTAGAGTTAACTTGAAGTTGTCGCAACAATTGAGTTAGTGTGCTACAACAGGACTAGAGTTAATCCTAGGTTTACAAAAGAGTTCTGTAAACGCAGCTTTTGGCTTAGTGATTTTAGTGGAGAATTTGGGAAATCCTACTGGAAAGTAGGTCGTTATTTTTTTTACCTTTTGAGCCAGGTGTTTTTCACGTAAAATCTCTATGTTCTTTAAATAGTTGAAACACATAGAAAAACTAGGTTCTTCTATAATCAAATTAAGCAAAAAGGGGACACCACAAAAATCACCCCTCTTGTGTGGTATTAAAGTGTAAAACGTCGACTTCCGGAGAAAAGCTTTGAAAAAGGACAAATGCATCCTTTTGTTGTTGCATCCCATTATTAGTAATGCGGAAACTGTTATCCCTCATAGAGTGTGATATAACAACTATGATACACACAATCCCTGAATTAATTTATTTTACTTCACATATTTTATTCCGAAATTGTAGTCTCTTATTTTTGTAACAATAAAAGTGAAAAGGAAAATACGTTGCCTTTCTCTTTAAGTACAAATAACTTTACCCGCGCGATGCGCGGTCAATATTAAAAAAAATTAATTATAATTATTCTCGTTTGATACTATTAGATCGTATTGCTTTAATAAATTTCAATTGTCATTTTATTTGTCAATACGATATACCCAACCCTTATCGATATTTTAGTAATTAATTTCTTTTTTAATTTTTAATAAATAATTTTTTGTTATTAACTAATTATGTCATATGGTTTTTATCTAGGCTACCACTTGTAATGCGATGCCTTTTTCTTTGGCTTTTAATAATATATGGATAGATTATTAGCATATTACTTGTTTAACATTTTTGTCTGCTATTTTTTTATAATATAATAAGAGATATATATTTTATTACCCTTGAAAATATTTTTTTTAAAATTTTATTATATTATCATCCCTTTTAATGAATAGATACTTTTTTTTCATAAAATAAAAAAAGAATTTAAAAAATAAAATAAAGAAATTAACTAACCTAAACCAACTCTCCCCCATGTTTTAGTAGTTAATTTAGGTAGTTAATTTTTTTTTTAATTTTCAATAGATAATTTCTTTGTTATTGACTAATTATTCCATAAGGTTTTTTTAGGCTACCACTTGGCATAAGGAGAGGATTTTATTCTCTCCTTTTAATAATATATAGAAGATATATAGAATATAAAATATTAGAAAGATACTACTCCACTATTTGAATCAATTCTTTTTATTGATTTATTTTTGTTTTTTATTTTAAAACAATTATAAACTCCAACTTGAAACTATTCCCCAATTTGAAATGGTAATTTTTATTTTTTTATTTTAAAACTCCAATTTGAAACTACTCACCGATTTGAATGGGTAGTTTTTCTTCTTTTTTTTATTTATTTTTTATTATACTTAATTGTTTTTTAAAATAATTTTAACACTCCAACTTGAAACTACCCCCACCCAATTTGAATGTGTAGTTATTTTTTTATATATTTATATATTTGAATTTTCTTATTATAACTAATTATGAGATATCTATATTTATTAATTAAAATAAAGTAACCAATATATATATATATATATATATATATATATATATATATATATATATATATATATATATTAATTATGATTAATTTTTGATTTTTTATTATAATTAATTATGACATATACATAAATTAGTTTCTTTATTTTAATTTTTAAATACAAACACACACACACACACACACACACACACACACACACACACACACACACACACACATATATATATATATATATATATATAGCTTTTATTTTTCATTATTTTTGTTTTTATAGATATTTAAATTCAAATATAATAACTATTAACTAATTATTAACTAAAAAACTTATTAGTAACTAAATATGCCATATGGCTTTTATTTATACTTTCACTTGGCTTAAGGAAAGGGCTTTATCCTCTCCTTTTAATAATACATAGATATAGATTTAAATTCAAAAAGAATAACCAATAACTAATTTAATAATTAACTATGCCACATGGCTTTTCTGAAGCTGCCACGTGGCTTAATGAGAGGGATAGTTCTCTCCTTTTAATAATATATAGATATAGATATGTTTTTATATTTTTATTTTTATATAGTTTTTTATTATAGTTAATACGTACACAGGCCTTACCCCTACCCGAAAGGGTAGAGAGGCTGTTTCCGGCCGACCCTCGGCTCAGAAAAAGAGAGAGAAAATCAACAAACAAAACAAAACAAAACAAAACAATGTTAGTAAATCCGGGATAAATCAAATAAATAATTATCTAAACATAAAACCAAAAGTAGAATGACATGCAATAATACCAATCGGTTACTACCATAAAAGGCACAATACAATACATTAATTAACTATAGAGATCGCTACCAAGCTGCCACGTGGCTTAATGAGAGGGATAGTTCTCTCCTTTTAATAATATATAGATATAGATATGTTTTTATATTTTTATTTTTATATAGTTTTTTATTATAGTTAATTAATATAAGATATCTATATTTATTAATGTAATTAAAGTAAGTATATATATATATATATATATATATATATATATATATATATATATATATATATATATATATATATATATATATATATATATATATATATATATATAATTTTTAAGATATATTTAAATTTAAAAAGAATAACCAATAATTAATTATTAACTAAATAACTAATTTAATAACTAACTATGCCATGTGGCTTTTTCTTAAGTTGTCACGTGGCTTAATGAGAGGGATTTTTATCTCCTTTTAATAATATATACTTTTTTATTTTAAAATAATTTAAAAACTGCCACCCAATTTGAATGGGCAGTTAAAAACTGCAACTTGAAACTACCGCCACCCAATTTGAATGGCTAGTTACTTTTAGTTATTTTTTTATATATTTTTTTTTATAGTTAATTATATGATATCTATTTTTATTTTAAAACTCCAACTTGAAACTACTCCCCGATTTAAATGAGTAGTTTTTCTTCTCTTTTTTCGTTTATTTTAAAACTCCAACTTGAAACTACTTCCCCAATTTGAATGGGTAGTTTTTCTTCTCTTTTTTTTGTTTTTTATAGACTTTTTTTTTGCCTTTTTATTTTAAAATAATTTGTAAAACTCTAACTTGGAACTACTCTCACCCAATTTGAATGAGTTGTTATTTTTTTATATTTTTTATATTTTTATTTTATATAGTTTTTTATTATAGTTAATTAATTATAAGATATCTATATTTATTAATGTAATTAAAGTAATTATATATATATATATATATATATATATATATATATATATATATATATATATATATATATATATATATATATATATATATATATATATATATATATATATATATATATATGGTGTATCAAAGGCATAGTCGGGGCAAAAAAAATAACCAATAATTAATTACTAACTACATAAATAATTTAATAACTAACTATGCCACGTGCTTTTTTCTGAAGCTGTCACAAAGCTTAATGAGAGGGATATTTTCTCTCCTTTTAATAATATATAGATATAGATATAGATATATAGATTTGCATAATGAATGAGTTGTTATTTTTTTTTATATTTTTTATATTTTTATTTTATATAGTTTTTTATTATAGTTAATTAATTATAAGATATCTATATTTATTAATGTAATTAAAGTAATATATATATATATATATATATATATATATATATATATATATATATATATATATATATATATATATATGGTAGTTTTTTATTTTTGTTTTTTAGATATATTTAAATTTAAAAAGAATAACCAATAATAAATTATTAGCTAAATAACTAATTTAATAACTAACTATGCCACGTGGCCTTTTTTGAAGCTGCCACGTGACTTAATGAGAGGGTTTTTTCCTTTGCTTTTAATAATATATAGATATAGATATAGATTTAAATTCAAAAGAATAACCAATAATGAATTATTAACTAAATAATTAACTATGCCATGTGGCTTTTTCTGAAGCTACCACGTAACTTACTAAGAGGAATTTTTTCTCTCCTATTAATAATATATAGATATATAGATAGATTAAAAGGTAGCTTATTGTCCTAACAATGCCACTTGGGTTTCTGTGATTATGTCACTTGTCTTAATAATATTTTTTAAAAATAATTTTAAAATTCTAAATTGAAACTATTCCCCAACTTGAATATGTAGTTTTTTTAATTAATATTTTCGTTTTTTTACTGTAGCTAATTTATGTTTTTTTTTTCTATTTTAAAATAACTTTAAAACATCAACTATAAATTACTCCTTAATTTGAATGGGTAGTTATTTTTTTTAATATAGCTAATTATAATATATTTATATTTATTAATTCAAAAAGAGTAACTAATTAATTCAAAATTTAAAAAAACAATTAGTTAAAAGGTAGTTATTTTTGTCTTAACAATGCCACTTGGCTTTTTGTGATTATGCCACTTGTCATAATAATATGCTTTTGTCTTTGGCTTTTAATTATATATAGATTTTTATTTGAGTTATTTTAATGTTTTGGTTTCTTATTTCATTTGCCGTAGTTATGTGTTATATATATATATATATATATATATATATATATATATATATATATATATATATATATATATATATATATATATATATATATATATATATATATATATATTTTTAGATATATTCTAATTCAAAAAGAATAACCAATAATTAATTATTAACTAAATAAATAATTTAATAACTAACTATGCCACGTGGTTTTTTCTAAAGCTGTCACAAAGCTTAATGAGAGGGATATTTTCTCTCCTTTTAATAATATATAGATATAGATATATTTTTATATTTTAGATTTGAATGAGTTGTTATTTTTTTTTATATTTTTTATATTTTTATTTTATATAGTTTTTTATTATAGTTAATTAATTATAAGATATCTATATTTATTAATGTAATTAAAGTAATATATATATATATATATATATATATATATATATGGTAGTTTTTTATTTTTGTTTTTTAGATATATTTAAATTTAAAAAGAATAACCAATAATAAATTATTAGCTAAATAACTAATTTAATAACTAACTATGCCACGTGGCCTTTTTTGAAGCTGCCACGTGACTTAATGAGAGGGTTTTTTCCTTTGCTTTTAATAATATATAGATATAGATATAGATTTAAATTCAAAAGAATAACCAATAATGAATTATTAACTAAATAATTAACTATGCCATGTGGCTTTTTCTGAAGCTACCACGTAACTTACTAAGAGGAATTTTTTCTCTCCTATTAATAATATATAGATATATAGATAGATTAAAAGGTAGCTTATTGTCCTAACAATGCCACTTGGGTTTTTGTGATTATGTCACTTGTCTTAATAATATTTTTTAAAAATAATTTTAAAATTCTAAATTGAAACTATTCCCCAACTTGAATATGTAGTTTTTTTAATTAATATTTTCGTTTTTTTACTGTAGCTAATTTATGTTTTTTTTTCTATTTTAAAATAACTTTAAAACATCAACTATAAATTACTCCTTAATTTGAATGGGTAGTTATTTTTTTTAATATAGCTAATTATAATATATTTATATTTATTAATTCAAAAAGAGTAACTAATTAATTCAAAATTTAAAAAAACAATTAGTTAAAAGGTAGTTATTTTTGTCTTAACAATGCCACTTGGCTTTTTGTGATTATGTAACAATAAAAGTGAAAAGGAAAATACGTTGCCTTTCTCTTTAAGTACAAATAACTTTAAGT
Organism: Nicotiana noctiflora; assembly: GCA_032618575.1. NCBI lineage: Eukaryota > Viridiplantae > Streptophyta > Magnoliopsida > Solanales > Solanaceae > Nicotiana > Nicotiana noctiflora. Next base: position 27,169 of record JASVEL010007122.1, on the reverse strand, counting down.
ACAAATATAGGGAGAGATGCAACTCGGGTACAAATATCCATTTTAAAATTATTTAACTACACATTCAATTTAAATTCTTTTACCTTATTTAACAATAATTTAGTTTTTGAAGTAATTTCGTAATTAAAATTTCTCTTTGTGACTAAATAAGACAATGCTCTTCTTTTTCTTTTCTTTTTTGAAAATAACCAACTTTTGATTTTAACGTTTACTAATAAGTATTAACTAAATGAACCTACTAATTATTATCTCTATAAAGATTCTAGAAAGATTTCGAAGTTGAAATCTCTTCTATCTTTCAATTCAAGTCAAATGAGGGAAATAATTGTAGGGAAGATTAATCCAAACTGAATTAGGAAATCTTTACCGTGAAGGCAAAAGCTTCTAATTTTGAGAAATAAAGGAAAAAATAATTGGAACGCAATATTGAAACCCTAACTTTTCACTAATCCTACTTTAATTTAACTCAATTAAGGAATTTGTATTCTACTATATAACTTCTTAGTTCGAAGAAAAAGAAATATTACGCCTGCCTTCACTATATTTTACCTACATTAATCTCATCATTAGGCACTCAATTTCATGTTTTTTCATTCTGTTTAATGCATAAATTCATGAGATGAAAAGGTTGAGATTATCATCATCAATGTCTCATATTCAGCTATCAAACATCATGCGTTTTCAGCCAAATTTGTCGTTAGTTATGGATTCTTCTACAGCTGCAATCGAAGCATTCTTTGAACAGCCACTTTGATCTTTTTTCCACTGTCACTGTGTTTTTAATTTCTTTGTTTACTTCAAGTCGGAATTTTCGCTGCGATGGATTACGGGTTACACGGAGTTGAAGAGAAATCTCCATGTGGTAGATTCGTTAGATAGAGTGACGTATTAGGTGGAGGGGCTTATAAAGAGGTGTATCTAGGGTTTGATCAAGTTCAAAACATTGAAATTGCGTGGAACCAAATTAGTTTTCATGGGGAAGATGGAGAAGCATTATTAAAAACCCCAGAAAAGTTGTTCTCTGAGGCTGTTCTTTTGCAATCTTTAAACCATGAGAAGGTTATGAAGTGTTTCTCTTATTGGTTCGATTCCAAGGCAAAAACTCTAAACATGATCATAGAATTATTCCCTTCGGGCAGTTTGACAAAGTATATGTTGAAGAATAATAACGGGACTGGTATTGACTTGGGGAATATTAAGAACTGGTGTAGGCAGATTCTTGAAGGTTTGAGGTTTCTTCATGGACAGAACCCGAATATCATTCATAGAGACATCAAATGTGACAATATTTTTGTTCAGAGGGGTGGGAAACAGGTTAAGCTTGGAGATTTTGGGTTGGCGATTCGTCTTATGGAGGGTGATTTAGTTAAAGAGGTTAAGGGAACGCCTCAATTCATGGCTCCTGAGTGCTACTATGGTGAATACAATGAACTGGCGGATATATATGCATTCGGGATGTGTCTTCTTGAGATGGTTACAGGTGAATATCCATATAGGGAATGCAACAATCAAGGGCAAATTCTTAGGAAAGTGTATATCACTGGTGAAAAACCTGCATCTCTTGGAAAGGTTAAAGACTCGAGAGTGAAGGATATCATCGAGAAATGTTTACTTCCCATGTCTGTTAGGCCATCCGCATACGAGTTAATTGTTGGAAGATCCATTCTTTCTGTACAATGGCGGATCATCAACAATGGAGGCTTGTGCTCCTACTGCGAGTTTTGTAGTTAGTCATCCTTTCAGGGGAATACAGTGTTGTGCAAGGGATATTAAGAATTTATGTTTGGCATGATGATTGTAGGATGAATCGCGCACTTTCTTGTTTAGGAATAAGGCCTAGTTGATTGATTGATTCTTTTCCAAATGTAAGTATTGCTTTTTCATTTAAACAGTTTCATAATGGAAAAGGAAAAGACAGTTTCATATCTTCTTTGACATATTTTCGTGTATTCTGAATCTGTTTTCTTCCTTTTGAGTTTTGCCTTTTCATTTGAAATTTCCAATTTTTGCCTTTGAGACATTGTTTTGAATAGAAAAAATAAAAGCAACTAAACCAATATTATGAAATTAGCTTCAGTATTAAGGGTAGCAGTATCACAAGGTAAGCTAAAATGTAGAAGTGATAAGTTAACGAGCTACTTGTCGCGACAGCTGATGAGGTAGATGGTGTGATTGGTCCCGCGCCAAATACTCTCGATCCACTTGCATTACTTATGTTCAGAATTGATGCATTTGTGCTGTAAAATTACCAAGATTAGTTAGAATTTCTCTGTTAAAGAAAAGAAGTATAAGAATTAAGTTACCTTGTTGATGGATATTGACATGAACCACTACCTGCACACAACATAATATAATTAACGTAATTAAAAGACTGTTCTCTTTAACAGTTTAAACTTTTAAATGAGATGGTGACTTATTTCAATAAGTAACACGTCATGAACCACATAGTACTTGATCCATAACAAATGTAACTAGCTTACTGGGGTCAGTGTTGGTAGTAATAGCGGTGCTATCAAAATTGCAGCTATTTGGAATTGGATTTTTCTGGTAGTAGTTGTTGAATGCATACGAAGCATGATCTCAGAGAGTGTTTGGTTTGTAGCAGCTGCCACCAGACTGAATTTCTGAGCAATCAGCACCACCATAGCCACAAGCATAGTCTAAAGCAACTTGGAGTAATAGCAAATCCAGGATTTAAAGTCAGTGGATTATAAAGTCCGAGCTACATACAGTGGGTTCTTTTGAACTTGTTGCGTCTAGTCTAGATCCGCCACTAACCTGCAGAGCAATATGTGAAGCAGCTCGTCTAGCAATACACCAGCTCGCGCCTGAAGGCACCGGAGAATTGGTTATCGCTGGTGTCATTACTGAATTAGTCGGGCTAGTGGGAGTCGAATCAGGTGAGGTTGTTGGATTCAAGAGAGGAGTGGATGTGGTAGGATTTCCTGTTGGAACTGTGGTTATAGGAGTTGTTATATCCTTTTGACTACTAGAAATTGTGTTAGACTTCTCAAATTTCTCCTCTACTTGGTATAACATTTTCTTCTGCTCTATGAATTCTTTTGGTGTTTCATTTGAACCTGTAAGGAGCAAAGGAACTTTTACTGTCAAAACAAAGTACTAGTTAAATGTGCATCAAAAGTTTATATTTGGGAACAAACTATTGTAACCTATGGGCGAAGGGGAGCCTTGGAGCAACAGTATTTTAAGTTGTATCAGTGTGACCTATAGGTCACGTATTCGAGTCGTAGAATCAGTCATTGATGATTGTGTCAAGTTAGGCTTCCTACATTACACCCTTTGGGATGTGGGCCTTCCCCGGACTCTGCGGGATGCTTTGTGCACTGGGCTGCTCGATGAAGATTGTAACCTATGGGCAGAGGCGGAGGCAGGGGGCGCAAGGGTATTCACTCGAACACTATCGCCAAAAAATTACACTGTATATATAAGGAAAAATCTATTATTTTTATCTCTATATATTAAGTTTTGAATACCCTTGACACAAGGCAAATATTTGGCTCAAAGGTCAACGGTGTTCAAAATGTGCGGAAGATCACATGTTCGATTCTCGTGAGCTGCAATTTAATTTTTTTAACACCCTTAGTATATATCCTGCCTCCGCCACTGCCTATGGGGATGACATTTCTGGTTTTATGTAAGTATGACTACTTTATATACCTTAGGTAATACTCCTATAAGTTACTGGAAATAGTTATCTCTACAAGAAATGTAGTTGTACAACCCTCCCCCCCAAACCCCCTAACCCCACCCAAAAAAAAGCTATTGTTACTGGGATTATTCAGATCACCAGGTGTATAATGAATTCTCTAAAAGTAGTGTATTTTTTGGAAGGATCTGATACGGTACGGTAGCTTTTTTAGATAGTCCGTGCAACATAACTCAAAAGAGCTAGTGGCTTGAATGTCTAACTATGTGTAAATGTGAAAACAAATCTAGAATGGTTTTGTTTAACTATGGTGTACAGACTCTCCAAAATACTATCGCATCCGTATCGGATCCTTCAAAAATATACTACTTTGACAAAATTTTTGAAAAGTCCGAGCATAATAGCTTTTTAACAGAGTTGAAGTAGCATATTCTGTTAAAGAAAAGAGCTGCAACTACTACTTCCTAAGTATGGCCTTAAACTTAACATGTAAATTCTTTGAATCAAAATTGTATGAGCTATAATTCGACCTCATAATAATCAAAGTGAATTAATCACCCCTCTCAGCCCAATTTCACATAACAAGCGTCGAGGCCTCCCTTGACTAGTGCGAACGCCACAAGTGGTGAGGCCGCCCTCGACCATATGATATTGTTCGTACCCGCTTAAAGGTTTTTGTTAGGGTTGACACCTTGCAGGTACGCCCACAATAGTCTCCCGACATGGACCCGATCTCCAAGAAAATTCAACTGGAATAATTAAGATCTATAAATGCCGAGGCAATCATCAGAAAAAAGGTTCCACTCTCTCCCCATGGGGGCTCTAAGAAATACAGAGTACAACACAGAGTGAGAACCCAATACCAAAAATACAGAATAGTAGTAGATCTATGAAAACATGATTGTAAGGATTTGAACCTATTCATGGAGAGGTAGATTAACCCATTTTCATGAATAATGATCACCAAATATCTTCTGTTATCTCTACATACGTTCCCATTACCTTTTCCTTGACTGAACTTCAGATATGTTACGACCTGCTATGATTGGCCCTTTATTTTAAATAATTACTTTGAGTTCATAAATGTTCATAAACATTTTGGGTCAAACAATTTGGCGCCGTCTGCGGGGATTTCGTAGCAGGACTGCGTAGCCTCTCCTGAAGTCAGAAGCAAAGGGAAATCAAGGAACGAAGGGCTGTAAACCCAATGAGAGCAAGCCCAATTCATCTCGTCAAAGCTCGAGCCGTGAACCCTCACCAACATAAATTCAACGATAGTTGAAGTAAAATTCGGGCTATGAGCCCTCTTACTCAAAAAATATCAACAGAGTTCAACTACGGTTGAACTGGGACTAAGACCACGAGCCTTCGCCAATTAAAATATTCAACGACAGTAAATTCGGGCTATGAGCCCTCGACTCAAAAAATATCAACAGAGTTCAACTACGGTTGAACTTGGACTCAGTCCACGAGCCTTCGCCAATTAAAATGTTCAACGACAGTTGAAGTAAAATTCAAGCTATGAGCCCTCGACTCAAAAAAATAACAGAGTTCAACTACGGTTGAACTGGGACTCAGGCCACGAGCCTTCGCCAGTTAAAATGCTCAACAACAGTTGAAGTATAATTCGGGCTATGAGACCTCGACTCAAAAAAATCAACAGAGTTCAACTACGGTTGAACTGGGACTCAGGCCACAAGCCTTCGCCAATTAAAATGTTCAACGACAGTTGAAGTAAAATTCGGGCTATTAGCCCTCGACTCAAAAAAATCAACAAAGTTCAACTACGGTTGAACTGGGACTCAGGCCACGAGCCTTCGCCAATTAAAATGATCAAAGACAGTTGAAGTAAAATTGGGGCTATGAGCCCTCGACTCAAAAAAAAATCAACAGAGTTCAACTACGGTTGAACTGGGACTCAGGCCACAAGCCTTCGCCAATTAAAATGTTCAACGACAGTTGAAGTAAAATTCGAGCTATGAGCCCTCGACTTAAAAAAATCAACAGAGTTCAACTACGTTTGAACTGGGACTCAGGCCACGAGCCTTCGCCAATTAAAATGTTCAACGACAGTTGAAGTAAAATTTGGTCTATGAGCCCTCGACTCAAAAAAAATCAACATATCAACTACGGTTGAACTGGGACCCAGGCCACGAGCCTTCCCCAATTAAAATGTTCAACGACAGTTAAAGTAAAATTCGGGCTATGAGCCCTCGACTCAAAAAAATCAACAGGGTTCAACTACGGTTGAACTGGGACTTAGGCCACGAGCATTCGCCAATTAAAATGTTCAAGGACAGTTGAAGTAAAATTCGGGCTATGAGCCCTCGACTCAAAAACAAAATCAACAGAGTTCAACTATGGTTGAACTGGGACTCAGGCCACGAGCCTTTGCCAATTAAAATGTTCAACGACAGTTGAAGTAAAATTCGGGCTATGAGCCCTCGACTCAAAGAACCAACAAAGCTCAACGACGGTTGGACTGGGACTCAGGCTAAGAGCCTTCGCCAACTAGAATCTCCAACGACAATAAAAGTAAAGCTTGGGCCATGAGCCCTCGATCCAAGACGACTAATGACCATGTGAAAGTAAAACGCATAGCGCAGCGAGCAATAAGCCAATAGAAGAAAAAGGGGAAATTCCCCCCCCCCCCCCAAATTAAAACAGACGGATACGGGCCACCCCCGTCCGCCCCGAAGCAAGCATTGTCTAAAGAGAACCACAACAATCAATCAAATAAAATAAAAAAATAGCCACACGCGGTAACAATCAAAGAAGACACCATCAACTAATCATCAATTAAGGGGATTTCCAATACCGCCATCCGCGCCAGTCCCATCATCGCTGGCCTGCGCCGCTCACTCACCAGTCCTACCCCCGTCGGCCTCCGCTGCGCCCCCATCATTCCTAATCTCGGGCATGCTCCCGCCAGGGACATCAACGTTACCGGGCATCGCGGCGTCAAGTCGCACTCCTCACGGGCCTCCCGCGCCCTCTGGTGCGCCTGCTCGAAGGTGTCCTCGGTAATCAGGGTGTCCTCGAGCAGATGTTTGTATATATCCCATTGCTCTTCGGCGAAAACCCAGGCTTCACGGAAGCTACCCATGCACGCGGACTGTTCCTGGATACGCCGATTCTCTTGTTCAAGAAGCGCTATCTGCCCCGCGGTATCCTGAGCATTCCCCTCCAATGTCCTGATCCTCTCCTTGATGCCACTCTCCCTGGAAGCGGCGGCATCTCTCATCGACGACAGTTGGGAATTGTTGGCACGGATGATCCCCTCAAGCTCGACCGTCCTGGCAGAAGCTTCGGCTAACCTACGCTTCAAGTCGGCCAACTCCCCCTCCAAAGTGGCAACTTTCCTGCTCCACTCCGAGGTAACCACCGTCACCCTGGCCAAGCATTGATGCTCGCTCTCCAATGACACCCTCTTCCCAGCCTCCAACTCATCATTCGCCTGACGCAGCCTCTCCTCCAGGGCCCCAACACGACCAAACGCCAGATTCTTCTGTAGCTCCACCCGCGCTAATTCCCCAACCAACTCTTGGTTACGAGGATCATCCCTCAGGCGCTCCTTAAGCTCCCTGCATTGGATCCGATACCGGCGACACCTCTCGAGAATGCGGAGAAGTACCCTGGATCGAGCGTTGGTCCGACACAAGCACTCCACCTGTAGCAGAAACACCTGCGAAACAGAGCAAAAACAATAGAGGAGTCAGGGACGGGGACCCCGAGAAACGAAAGGGTCAAGAGAAGATAGTCAGTTCAGAACGCATACCTTCATACTCATCGACGCCACTCCATTCATTATGCCGACATCCGTCACCCCTCTCAGCCACTCATTCTGAACGGAAGAACACAACTGGCCCAACAGCGACAACAGGGAGGACACCCTCAATAATAAATTCTCATCCGCGGGAATCTCAATCACCCGCGGCCTCCCGTCTGGATGAACAGTCGCGTTCGTGATCCCGTCATGAAACATACGAACATCCTCAGAATCCAAGTTAGAACCAGAAGGAGACACCTCTCCTATCGTTGCCGCTCCCGTCGACGGGGTGCTGGAATCCCCAAGATCCACGACTACCCGAGAGGGCTCACCCGTCTCGAACCTGTGGGTAGAAGACTGAGCGGTAAGAGCGACGCTCCCTTCTCGCTCCTCCCGAGATTGAAGATCATTTGGCCTGCCCGCTGGAGTGCGCGCCGTCTCGACGATCTCCCTCGCCTCGGAAAGAGGCAGAGGGTCCGCGATTATCACCTCGTCAGTAGCTGGCCGTGCCGCTGAAGGGACCGGAGGTGGAAAGATTCTACGCCTAGTTAAAGGCCTCTCCTCTTCATCTCGAAAAGGCGATGCCTCCCGAGCACGGACAACTCCGGACACGCTCCCGCCATCAAACAAAGGGTGAACGGGGGAGGGTGCAGCTACGGAATCGATAGAAGCGGCCCTAGGAACCTGAGCGGCCGCCGCCAGAGTAAAGAACCTGACAATAGCCCCAGGGCGCCAGAATACTAGTTGAGGAGCCCTGCCGCGGTATACCCGCCCTATAAATATGGGAAATGGGTCAGCATCAAGTCGTAGTGACAACCAAAAGTCGAATACGTCCCAATAAAGCAAAACAACTTACCTACGACCAGACTTTGGCCGTATCTCCTCGAGAAGGACGCCCATGAACGGATCCCCTTGGTGTGCGGGAGAATAACTTCCAACCACCCGCGCAGACCAGTGAATAAAGGCGGGGGCGACATGTCAGCTGCAGAAACAACAACGAAATCACAACCAATCAAAAGAGAAAACAAAAAGAAAAGGCGTAAGTTCAACTCCTCCGAAGAAGACAAAGCAGGACTTACGGCCGTGATTCTAGGTCTCCGGAAACCCTGGGGAAGACGCCACCAGATGATCGATCCTGACGTAGAAAAACTGTTCGAATTGACGAGGCTCGACCTCGTCGTCCAAAACCGTCACCAGCCCCTACCACCCACGCGGGACCATTCGGATCATACTCCCCGGACCCGCTGAGGGGCAAAGAGAGCAAGGACATGTTGCAGTGTGACCATCCGGCCGTCCAGCTCCAAGACTTCAGCAGCATGGCCAAAAGTTAATACACAGACGGGGTGAGCTACCCCGGGCAAACACTATAGTACCGGCAGAAGTAAACTACCAAATTAGGAAGGGGCATTCTGAACCCAGCCTGAGGGGGTAAGAGTAGAACACGCAATACCCGGCAGGGTCGGTGTGCAGCCTATCCCCCGATAGAGCCAGCACAACATCGGCATGGGAGGGGATGAGCCCTTGCTCGCGCAGCTGAGCCACGCTCCCCTCCCCCATCAGTGGGGCCTCGTCAACAGGATCAACCCCTCCATCTGCGGTGAAATCCACCGCCAAACTTCTCGCCTCCGGAAGTATATCATTTACTGAGGGCATTCTTTCAGTATCACTCCGATCGTCCACCAGAAGCACCGGGGACAGCCCCTCAATCACCGGAGAGCTCGCTGGTAACACCACCGGAAGACCATCGCGAGAAGGAAGGCCAGCCATTGATTTAGGTCATAAGAAAGGCTAGAGGAAAACGGAGAAGATGATTAAGAACGGGCAATGATTATGCTGCCGGAAAAATAGGATTCTTCGAGAGTTTGCTAGAGAGAAAGACAATCAGTAAATCAAAGAGCGTTGAATGTCTGATATGCCAGGCCCTCTTATAGGTAGAATCGAATCAAATCTCGGGAAACCGACAGGCGCCATTTAATGCGAATCCCAACCGTCAGAAATGGTTCAATTCTCATCAAAACCTCCGCTGCCACGATCAAAATCAGAAAGTATGCGCCGGAATTTAAGCCGCCGCTTCGGATACCCCGAATGAGACGACGTCTTATCGACCGAAACAATCGGACCCTGCGTCCTAAAGCTCGCATGGACGAGAATGTATCCGAGCTCACAACTACGGCGTTCCATCAACCATCTGATGCCATGAACGATCGGGGGGGCACCCTCCCACTGTAAAAAGAAAGGACTGATGAGGAGACGCCCCAAGAGGCTATCGTCTCCTCGACCGGGAGGAGACGCCTTTCGAGCTGTCATATCCGCTTATCCTGGTCCGTCTCGATGTAACCACGATAAGCGGAGGGACTATCTGTATGAGCTATAATTCGACCTCATAATAATCAGAGTGAATTAATCACCCCTCTCAGCCCAAGTTCACATAACAAGCGTCGAGGCCTCCCTTGACTAGTGCGAACACCACAAGTGGCGAGGACGCCCTCGACCACATGATATTGTTCGTACCCGCTTAAAGGTTTTTATCAGGGTCGACGCCTTGCGGGTACACCCACAATAGTCTCCTGACATGGACCAGATCTCCAAGAAAAGTCAACTGGCATAAATAAGATCTATAAATATCGAGGCAATCATTAGAAAAGGGGGGTCTCCACTCTCTCCCCATGGGGGCTCTAAGGAATACAAAGTACAACGCAGAGTGAGAACCCAATACCAAAAATACAGAATAACAGTAGATCTATGAAAACATGATTGTTAGGATCTGAAAACTTCTTCTGTTGTCTCTACATACGTTCCCATTATCTTTTTCTTTACTGAACTTCAGATATGTTACGACCTGCTATGTGTAACGACCCGACCGGTCGTTTTAGAAAATTACGCCCCAATCCCCAATTTAACTGTTCCCCTAAGTTCATTTCTGCTATTGTGGTTTGCCGGGAGAGTCGGTTCTGAAATTTGGAGTATTTTGGGACACTTAGTCCCTAAATGAGAGCTTTAAAGTTAGAAAATGGCCCGTAGCCGGAACAATGTTAAGACGACCTCGGAACGGAAATTCGATGGTTCCATTAGCTCCGTTAGGTGATTTCGGGGTTGGGAGCGTGTTCGAAATGTATTTTGGAGGTCCGTAGCTCAATTAGGCTTGAAATGCCGAAGTTTGAAATTTTGGCAAATCCGAACGTTAGGTAAGATTTTGATCCGGGGGTTGGAATAGAATTCCGACAATTTCTGTAGCTTCGTTATGTGATTTTGGATATGTACGCAAATTTTCAGGTCATTCGGACGTCGTTTGGTCGGGTTTTTGATTGAATGTTAGTTTCGAAAGTTTTGAAGAAACTTAGGCTTGAATCCGTGTGTAATTGGTGATTTTGATGTTTAGGATGGTGTTTTTATGATTGGAACAAGTTCGTATCATGTTTTGGAGTATGTTGGTGGTTTTCGTTGGGGTCCGGGGGCCTCGGGACGATTTCGGATGCCTAACGGGTCATTTTTGAAAGTTTTTGGACTGCTGTTCTGGTATCTGGTATTGTTCTTCGCGTTCGCGAGGGTCCTATCGCGTTCGCGAAGAAGAATTTGGCCTCTAAGACTTTGTTCTTCGCGTTCGCGATGGAGGTATCGCGTTCGCGAAGAAGGATTTTCCATCAGGGACTTTGTTCTTCGCGTTCGCGAAGAGTCCCTCGCGTTCGCGAAGAAGGATTTTTCTGTCGCACAGGTCCTACTTCGGAAGCTCATATCTTTTTATCTACAAGGAATTTTGAGGTGATTCAAAAACGAAAGTTGTAGCTCTTTGAATCTAGTTTTCAGAAACATATTATAATAGTCATTTGGAGTTATGTGTAAAAAGTTATGACCATTGCAATAGAGGCTGTCCGAACAAAGTTGGAAAATGTATTTTTGGGAGTTTGTTCTTCGCGAACGCGAGAGGAGGGACGCGAACGCGAAGAACAAATACCTGGGCAGCAGAATAAAGTTCAAACTTCGTCCCATTTGCCATTTTTGACGATTTGGAGCTCGGGTAAGGCGATTTTTCGGGAGATTTTTGGAGAAATCAAAAGGGTAAGTACTCTTAACTCAATTTTGGTTGTATAGCTCGAATCTATTGCAAGTTTTAGTCTTTAATTTGAGAATTTTTGTTAAAAATGGTAGAAAACCCTCTTGGATAGAATCAAGGATTTGATGGGCCATTTGTGGTCCGATTTGGGTGTTCGTGGTATGGTTAGACTCGTGTTGAGATAAGGAATCCGAAAATGTAACTTTCGTAATTTTTCGAGAAGCGTATCGAAAGTCGGGTTTTGGCAACTTTGTGGTTTGGGTGTATTTCGATTGTTTTGATTGGGTAATGCCCAATTGGCCTATTTTGATGTGATTCCATTGATTTTTATCAGATATTACACCTGTGGAGGCCGACATTCGTGGCAAGAGGGTTATTACTTAGCGGTTTTGTACCGGAATTGAGGTAAGTGGCTTGTCTAACTTCGTGCGGGGGACTTTCACCCCTAGGATATTATTGTGATACTTTAAATGCCTTGTACGCGAGGTGACGGGCGTGTACATGTGCTGGTTGTTGAACACATACTTTACTCAAAATGTTCAATGAGTGATATTCCTGTTTTTAGTTGTTAAATTCGATATTCCTACCCGGTAGTAGTTAGAAAAGCATGATTAGATAGAATCTAACTGTCTAGTTGCTTAATTGACTTACTTGAGTTTTTCTTGGTAATCGCTGGCGCTGTTTATCGGCGAAGTTGTCGTTAAGCATATTATACTTCTCTCTGTGTATTCCTTTACTTGTTGTGGTTGTGGACTACGGGTTCAATTCCCGAGATCCTGAGATTATTGAAATATGGACTACGGGTTCAATTCCCGAGATCCTGAGATTATTGAAATATGGACTACGGGTTCAATTCCCGAGATCCTGAGATTATTGAAATATGGACTACGGGTTCAATTCCCGAGATCCCGAGATTATTGAAATGTGGACTACGGGTTCGATTCCCGAGATCCTGAGATTATTGAAATATGGACTACGGGTTCGATTCCCGAGATCCTGAGATTACTGAAATATGGACTACAGGTTCGATTCCCGAGATCCTGAGATTATTGAAATATGGACTACGGGTTCGATTCCCGAGATCCTGAGATTATTGAGATATTATTGAGATATGGGCTGCGGGTTCGATTCCCTAATGTTGTTATTTTGGAAATTTTGTTGTTATCTGTTAAACTGTTTATTTTGTTATCATCATATTATTATTGTTTCTCAGTAGGGCCCTGACCTTCCTCGTCACTACTCCATCGAGGTTAGGCTTGGCACTTACCGAGTACCGCCGTGGTGTACTCATGCTACTCTTCTGCACACTTTTGTTGTGCAGATCCAGGTACATCAGAGCAGGCTCGTACTAGGTGATTCCGCAGCTTTCTGGGAGACTTCGAGGTATGATCCGCTACGTCCGCGGATCCGGAGGCTTCCCTTCTATTCTAGTAGTACTAGTTGACATTTTTCTTCATGTCGTTGTTAGATACTCTTTACACATAGAGCCATAGTTGTATTTCCCTTTTTGTCTGTGTTACCGTGGGGTTCCGGATCTTGGTAGTGTTTTATTCATTGTGTGATGGATGTATGTGCCAAGCGGCACGGATTACATATCTTTTATGCTATTTTCCGTTGTTTCTTATTTAAGTATTTATAACTTGTATATTCCGCAACGTGTTAGGCTTACCTAGTCGTGGGGACTGGGTGCCATCACGACATGTTCACAATTGGTGAACTAGGGTCGTGACACTATGATTGGCCCTTTATTTTTAATAATTGCTTTGAGTTCATAAATGTTCATAAATATTTTGGGTCAAACAAAAATTATAAAACATAGTAATAATAGAAGAATATAAGAAAGAATAAGAGACAAGGTTCATTAACCTGAACAGATACAAAGAGAACTGAGTTGAATAAATATAAGACTGCTGAAAATTCTTGTATTCATTTCTCTAAAGTTTCCAACTTTAGTCTTCAACTTCTCATGTTTCATATTCTGCTCTTAGTTTCCTTTGCAAGGGAGGAGGAAAGACTAGGCCCTGTCATAAACAAGAAACCATGATTACCTTCTAGTAAAGCAGATGATTTTGTGTATATTATATACCAATATGATTTAATTCATATACATAGGAAAAGTAAAGAATTTGTATAATATTAGTGTATATTAACCTGTTGTAATAGATCATTTATATAATTTTAGCGTACTCATATACATAGAAAAAGTAAAAAGTATTTGCAATATCATCGTATTTTAACCTATTGTAGCAGATAATTTATCTTCTTTTTTCGGTTAAAGATTTCACCTTTTTATAAACGATTATCTGTAATTATCATGTAGCTGATCCAATAGTGTGAAATCTTTTATATTGTCAGCGCGAATTTATGTGAAAATTTTCAGTAGTAAATTTTTAGATTAAAAATAGTTGAGCACCCATGGTTTAAAATTTTTGAATTTGGCAATGTATATTATCGGTGTATAGAAGTTAAATTCTTAGTACTTCTGTTAGGGGCTTAGTGGGGTTTGGTAGCGATCTCTATAGTTAATTAATGTATTGTATTGTGCCTCTTATGGTAGTAACCGATTGGTATTATTGCATGTCATTCTACTTTTGGTTTTATATTTAAATAATTATTTATTTGATTTATCCCGGATTTACTAACATTGTTTTGTTTTGTTTTGTTTTGTTTGTTGATTTTCTCTCTCTTTTTCTGAGCCGAGGGTCGGTCGGAAACAGCCTCTCTACTCAGCGCGAATTTATGTGAAAATTTTCAGTAGTAAATTTTTAGATTAAAAATAGTTGAGCACCCATGGTTTAAAATTTTTGAATTTGGCAATGTATATTATCGGTGTATAGAAGTTAAATTCATACCAATATCAAATTGTGATCTTTATCCTATTTTATTTCTTGTACTTTTTTCTTTTTTTTACTTCTTTTATTTTTGTAAGCTGTGCCGTAATATAGGTTTGTGGTGTAGGGGTAAGAAGCAAGAAAAAGAAGGTGCAAAAAGGGAAGAAGAAGTGGGAAAAGGAGAAGACAAGAAAGTAAAAGAGAGAATTGTTTGGAATTTAAGTGTGGGGTGTGAGTTGAAGTTAGTGATGGTGGTAATGATGATGATGTTATGTGCAATTTCCTCTTTTTCTCTTTTTGTAACATTTAACTATTTCGTAGAACCAAATCAAGTATCCAATAATAATCGATTGATGCTTTCGTTTCTGACTTACTAATTTTGATTCTGACTCTCTCTATATATATGTATATATAAAATTTTAATACTAAATAAGCATAACTAATTAATTTTGAATTCAGTAAAATGAGTTGTGGTAGAATTTCGAACTATATATTAGTTTTGTGTGCCCCTGTGTTGGAAAGTTTGGGGAAGAGTGCATTTTGAATAGGAGGACGAAGGCTCTTTGAAAAAGTCTTCTTTGTCTTGTAAATACATTATTTTCTATTTAGAGAGAGGGGCTTCAAGTTCTTAGGAAGAGTCGTACGAAACAGCTCATGTACGGTTCAGATGTCTCTGTTCATTGGAAAAAGTTGTTATCATGAACTCCCAATCCCATCCACTATAAATCGTAGGTCTCGGGCTCGAGCTCGAGCAGTGGGCATGAAGAAACAGAAATACCTAGTAGAGTGCACGTTCCCCTTTGATGAACCCTACACTGCGCGAATGTGAATTAATCATGCCAGAGAACACTAAATATCAAGTAACATGTACCCAAAAAATGCAATTATGTAATTTTAAGTTCAAGTCTTTATACTTTGACGTTAATATTAAGACAAACTTTGCTACACATTAGACTAATTCAAAATAATACTATGTTGTTTGGAAAAATTGTCAGGCGATGTGGTGCAGTGGAAGGGACTGCTCTTTCCTTAATCAGAGGTCTCGGGTTGAGTCCGGAACCTAAATAATGAATTATATAACAAAAACTACCTTTTTAAAATTAAAAAAAATAATACAAAAGTGCCTATTTTGCAGTATTAAACTGCGAAATGCATTAACGGCCGTTACTGCATTTCGTAGTTTAATACTGCGAATTGCTTTTAAAAAATTTTTTATTTATAAAATGGTCGGTATTTGAAAAACAGCCTAATTCGCAGTTTTGTACTGCGAATTGGCTATTTCGCAGTACAAAACTACGAAATAGGCTGCATATTGGGCCCACTTTTAATTAAAATTCATAATTCGCAGTAGTATAGTGCGAATTTCATTGAAAAATTGCTCAAAGTTTCCTTATTTGTAGACGCTTCAACTTCATAAAAATTTCTTCAACACTTAAACTTCAGACAAACGTTTATTCTCTCTTCTCCTTATCAATCCATTTTTTATAATGTCTGAAGTTGCCAAAATAAGGGTTTCATTGTATTGGGGGGTGAGGTTGTTGTGGATAATAACTCTGTGAGGTATAGCTCTCCTCCACAGTGTCATGTTAAATTGGCGCTTAATATGGAGTACGATACTTTGGTATCGTTATTACGTAAAAAAATGAGTGAGCGGAGGCGTTCAGTTAGCATTAAAGTAACTGGAAGATTTCCTTATTTAGTGACTCCGCATGGGTTTGCTTATTATTCTGAGTTTAACATTGACGATGATGAAAGTCTTAGAGATTTTTTGCGGGTTCCGGACGAATATAGAGAATACATTGTAATAAAATTATTAGAAATGTATGTGAAGGTTGAAGACCTTAGTAGTAATGAAGGAGTGCGTATAAGCGATAACCCCCAATCATCGGGTGGTTATTTTGGAGCAGCATTAGCCGGACAGGTTGGAGATGGAAGAGGTTTCCTTGATTTGAACTTGTCACCACAAGCGAATGAGCAGCCAGAAAATAATGTTACTACTTCGTATAATCAACAAGAAGACTGGTAAACTTAGTTTTGGTGAAATTGTTTTCTTGATGTTTTAATTGGATTTGTATTAATAGTTCTAATTTTCATAGGGTGTACCGTCCGGATTTGAATTTGACAAATTATGACCACGCCCCTAGTTGGAATTTGCAAAACTCTGGAGTATTGGAGCACGGTGGTCCATCTGGTAGTTATCAGCAACCTCAAGATAGCCAGCATGAAACTTCAAGACAATATGATTTGTAAGTAAAGTGATATAGTGATATGTACAGTATTTTTCCTAAGTATTAGGAAACTTAAATTTTTGTTGGTTTTATGCAGTGAAAACGAGCTTCTTGAAGCTCCTGGACTAACACAGTTGCCGTAGACGATGTTTTTACTCGTGACTTTGCAGATGCGCAGAGTCAGGAGGATGATAGTGATTACGATAACAATGCGGATGAGTCTGGGGATGAGATACCCTTCCGTGAGGAGGGTGATGATGAGGAGGGTGACGATGAGGAGGAGGAAGTGAATGTGGAACCTGAGTTGACTAGGGAACATGTTCCTCCATCCCCCGTTAGACCAAGAGTGTACGAATCCCACGTGCTTTTTCATGAGAGAAATATTCCATACCTTGATAATTTGCCAGCCATGCCTAATATTGATGCATTGACAAGGGATGATGATGAATTATGATCGAAGATGTGGGATGAATCTAGACTAGATGTTCTTACAAAGGGCATGTATTTCCCTGACAAAGCTTGCCTAGTTAGGGCTGTAAAAATCTATAGTATAAGGGAGTGTCGTGAGATGACGGTAAGTGAGTCAACTACGGATAAATACAAGGCTATATGCCGTAGGTGGTTCTTGGGCTGTCACTGGATGCTCCGTGCCACAAAGAAAAAATCAGGTTTGTGGAAAGTTGGTAAATTTATTAGCGATCATAGATGTGAAATGGACACATTCAATGAGAACCACTTCAACCTGGATGTTGACTTGATTTCCCTTGTCTTGGTTCCATTTTTGGAAGTGTCTATTAGATTTAAGATTAAAGAGTGTATTAGAGCTGTCCACCAGGAGTATGGTTGTACTATAACTAAAAGAAAGGCATATTCGGTCGCAAACGTGCCTTTGAACTAATTTATGGCGACTGGGATAAGTCCTTTTCAAATCTGCCCAGGTACATGGCTGCACTGCAACAATTTAACACACGGTACTATTGTTGAATGGAGGTGCGAGCGAAATCCGGGCAGACCGGAATTTATATTCAACTATCTATTTTGGTTTAAACCAGCAATAGATGGTTTTGTGCATTGTCGTCCTGTAATTTCCATAGACGGTACTCATGTCTATGGAAAGTATGAATTAAGCTTTTGATTGCAGTTGCTATAGATGCCAACGGTCAAATATTTCCACTAGCTTTTGCCATTTGTGCGAACGAAAGTGAAGAGACGTGGACGCAGTTCTTGAACCACTTGAAGCAGCACGTTGTCAAACAGCATTCCAGGATTTGTCTAATATCTGATTGGCATGGTGGTATTTTAAGTTCTGTACGTCACTTGCCTGAATGGCAGGAACCGCATGCATACCACCGTTACTGTGTGAGGCACCTAAAAGCCAATTTTCAAAAGAGATTTCCTGACAAGGCGTTGCATGACTTAATGTGGATGGCTGCAACCGAGCACCAACTCTGTAAATTCACGAGGTGCATGGAAGCAATCCGACAGATGGAACCACGAGCCTATACTTGGTTGATGCAACATGACCCTCAAATGTGGACAATGCATGCTGATGGTGGCAGACGATGGGGAGCCCTCACCACAAATGTGTCGGAGTCATTTAATGGCTTGTTGAAATCTGCCCGTGGACTGCCTGTCACCGCCATGGTCCGCATGACTTTCAAGCAGAGTGCAGAGAGGTTTGTTGAAAGGCATGCAGCTGCATCGTCATTGTTGGACAGGGGTGTTGAATTTATACCAATACCCATGGTAAGATTCGAAAAGTACAGGAAGCGAGCACAGATGGCATTCTTTTCTTCAGTACGACAATGAACTGGGTGTTTTCGAAGTTAAGACAGGTAATCGTGGACGCCTGGGGAATAATGTACATACGGTGAATGAAAATATAAGGTTATGTTCGTGTGGGAAATGGACCATCTACCACATGCCGTGCCCACATGCATTGAAGTGCTTTCAACAAGTTGGCTATGGGGCAACAAACTACATTGATAGGCACTACAGGTGTTGCAGCATACGTAGACACGTATAGTGGGAAGTTGCATCCATTAGGTGCTGAGCATTATTGGCCGCCGAAACCTTTTAAGTTGGTATGTAACAAGGAGTACTTGCGCAAGTTGAGAGTGCAAAAGAGAACACGTATACCAAACCAAATGGATGTTGGTGAGTCTATTTATGCACGTAAATGTAGCATATGCTCCCAAACTGGACATGACCGCCGTAAATGTCCTTCAGGTGCTGGGCGTGGTGGGGGTAATACTGTTGCAAGTTCGTCCAATGTACCCAACTATCAACCATAACGCTAGTTCTTTATTTTTGTATTATTAGTTGTAATATATATTTGTAGTACGTTTTGTGCATTTGAAATAAAATTCTTCTTCAAATTACGTATCTTGTTCAAAATTTCTTAATGTGATGTTGTGCAATTTTAAAAGGTTATGTCCAAATACTACGTAGTCTTTATGTAATTCGTAGTTCAATACTACATATTGTTAAGTTGTCATTTTGTATAAAAACGGTGAAAATCATGAATTGTCATGTCTATATAATTTGTCCTATAATAATACGAAATGTGAAGTTATGATTTTGTCTAAAAAACTGAAAATCATGTGAATTGTCATGTCTATGTCCTTTCGTCTATGTAATTCGTAGTTTAATACTACGAAATGTAAATTTGTCCTTTCGTCTGAAAAAGCTGAAAATCATGTGAATTGTGATGTCCATGTAATTCGTAGTTCAATACTACGAAATGTAAAGTTGTCCTTTTATTTGAAAAAGCTGAAAATCATGTGATTTTTCATGTTCATGTAATTCGTAGTTCAATACTACGAAATGTAAAGTTGTCCTTTCATATGAAAAAGCTAAAAAAATTTGTAATTCGTAGTTTAATACTACGAAATTTGAAGTTGCAATTCGTAGTATAATAGGATGATTTATGCTATATGTTGCCTACAAATACCGGGCTCATTCGAGTCATTAGATGTGCTCAAAATCTTACAAAACGCAAATATTTCTTCCAAAATTTGATATTTTCGAAGTGTGTTACTGTGCAATATTTTAAATGGCTCAATATGGTACACCAGTATGTTAATGTGGAAAAGCTTGTGTGCAACAAACATGTTGGGAAGGTGATGATGTTGGACGTAAGTACTCGATGTGCATGAACCAGATCGATTGCTACAAAAATCCGGATGAACCAATATGTGAGTTTCATGAATGGGTTGAGGAACAATGTCTCCAAGCAAACTACAGAGAACGAATGCTTAATCTGCATAATATGTGGTTATGCCAAGCAGATATTAACTACGATCTCCATACA
Source organism: Nicotiana noctiflora (assembly GCA_032618575.1). Lineage (NCBI taxonomy): Eukaryota > Viridiplantae > Streptophyta > Magnoliopsida > Solanales > Solanaceae > Nicotiana > Nicotiana noctiflora. Next base: position 7,310 of record JASVEL010007122.1, on the reverse strand, counting down.
AAAATAATAGAACTCAGGGACGAGCTGAGGGAAGTAAATGATAAAAAATGGAGAGCAGGCTTTTCATAATTTTATTGACTTAATTAATGAAATTACGTATACTTTTACAAAATGAAAATAATGGCCGTTTAAAGGTTCCAGGCTTGATTTTTGACGCCCGGGACCACATTATAATTATTAATTATTATAACTCTCAATTTCAATATTTTTATAATTTTATTAACTTAATTAATTAAATTAAGTATAATTTTACAAATTAAATATAATGGTTGTGTAAAGGTCCAAGGCTTGATTTTTTAGGCCCGGGACCACATAATAATGCTTAATTATTATAAGTCTCAATTTTAATATTTTCATAATTTTATTGACTTAATTAATTAAATTAAGTATAATTTTACAAAATGAAGATAATGGTTGTTTAAAGGTTCCAGGCTTGATTTTTTACGCCCGAGACCACATTATAAATATTACTTATTATAACTCTCAATTTCATATTTTTATAATTTTATTAACTTAATTAATTAAATTAAGTATAATTTTACAAATTAAATATAATAGTTGTGTAAAGGTCCAGGGCTTGATTTTTGAGGCCCGGGACCACATAATAATTCTTAATTATTATAAGTCTCAATTTTAATATTTTCATAATTTTATTGATTTAATTAATAAAATTACGTATAATTTTACAAAATGAAAATAATGGTTGTTTAAAGGTTCCAGGCTTGATTTTTGACGCCCGGGACCACATTATAATTATTAATTATTATAACTCTCAATTTTAATATTTTTATAACATTATTAATGACAACATGATAAAAATATCAACATGGTAAATTAATACTAAGGCTCTACGCTAAATTTTTATAAGGCTCTACGCTAAAAGGCTCTACGCTAACAGGATATACAATAACATATTAAATTAATACTAACATGATAAAAATATCAACATGATAAATTAAAATTAACATGGTAAATTACTGCTAACATATACATTATAGTATATACAATATATAACATAAATAAAATTAACACTAACATGCTATATAAAACTAACACTAACATGTTTTCTAGTGATTTTCAACATAAAATCAATTGACATACCTCGATTTAAAGCTGTGATAGTGAATTTTTTTCACCGAAACCGTATCCAAAACTGTCTCTATGTGGGGCCTACTTGTGTTACACTTGAAGGGGACGGGTGGTACCGCGAAACAATTTTTTTGACAAAAAAATCGAAAGAGAAGAGAGGGGGGCGAGAGGATGGGGGGAGGGATTTTTTGAATTGAAAATGGGGGAATGGGATCTGTGAAGAAGAAGACGGAATTTAAAGGGCCATTTTACTCCGAAATGCAATTCACAGTTATTTACTGCGAATTGCATTTCGAAGTTAAATACTGCGAATTGGCCCATTTTTAAAAAAGATTAAATAACATTTCGCAGTATTATACTGCGAAATGTACTAACGCCGTTAATACATTTCGCAGCATAATACTGCGAAATATGTACTTTTGTATTTTTTTTAATTTTAAAAACGTATTTTTTGTTAAATGAGTCATTGTTTAGGTTCCAGACTCTCTCGGGTTCGAGCCCTGGGTATGGAAAAATTCTTGGTAGGGAGCGCTTCCCCTCGAAAGGGACCCTACGCGCGGGCTCCAAGGTGGGTACCGGACACCGGGTAAGAAACAAAAAAAAAAAACATTCCACTCCAATAATTTGCTCTTAAAGATGCTGAATCTGGCCTTTTGCTATAGTTGCGGCTCTATTTATGTCTTTTCTGCAATAACAAGGGAAAATTTCGTCAAAAAGTAAAAATTCAAGTCTGCAACTGCTCCCACAGTGAAATAAACTACTATTTAAAGCTAAATGATGAGTATCTTCCTAAATCCTAGCTAAAGAACTACTTTTGATCAATCAATTTCAAAGCTCTTAGGGTCTATGTGTACAAAAAATTATCTTTGTGGGGCTCCTTTTTAAGCTGCATGTAAAGTGAGTTCTTATAGTGTACCTTGGGATTAATTAATCTAACTGTGGGCATGCATTTGATGGGAGATCATAAACAGAGGCAGATAGAGCATTAGGTATAGAGTTCGGAAAAAGTAATTTTTGTTTCGATCTTATATTTGTATTTGAAAAATTTATTAAAAATATATAAATACTTTCTCCGTTCAAATTTATTTGTTCACGGTACTAAAAATAGAGATTCACCTTTACTTGTCCAATTTGAAATAACAATGGATAATTTACTATTTTATACTTATTTTCAATTCATTTTTTAACATATAATAAATAGGGGTAATATAGTAAAATTACTATGTTATTTATTGTTTCTTAATAGACGTCACCCGAGGCGAACTCAGAATTTTTATGCGATAGAGGCACAATATTCTTACTCAACCAGAGGTGGATCTAGGATTTGTATAACAAGGGTGTACCATTAAAAAAAGGAGAAAAACTCTTCTAGGCAAATAACTCACCATTCAACCAAGTGCACCATTTAGTCTCTTTGGAGCATAGGTGCTAGCAGATAATATATATTAGCTCAATTCTAAAAAATATGTACCTAAATACCTAGTTTGACGGAGAGACCATGGGTTCATATGCCCCATTTACTTACCTATAAATCCGGCCATGTAATCAGCTAGTGCCCCCTGAAGGCTTTTAGTATTTAGGGTGTCAAATACTTTAAATTAACTGTTTTTAAGATATATATAAGATTTTTATTGAAGCTTACGGTCCGGTAACCAATCATTATAACATATAGGTCAGCATCTGAATATGACAAGTCAATAGCGAAAAAGTAAACTCGAACATAAAAAATACTTAACTACAAACTCAGTAACTAGACGAGATATGAATTCGACGCCAAACATAAAATTTCATAAACATCAAATTCTAAATCAAAGACCACATATGACATGAAATTTGAGGGGGTGTTTAGTGACTATTGTGTAATCATTAATGCTAATCTAGGCAGAGGGAGGCCCAAGAGGTATTGGAAGAGGTGATCAGGCAGGATATGGCTAGATTGCGGATTTCTGGGACATGACCCTTGATAGGAGAGTCTGGAGATCTAGTATCAAGGTTGTCGGATAGGGGCCCCTTCTATATTTCGCACTTCTTTCCCGGTCTGGGGGTTTGGTAGGGCTCTCAATAGTTGATTTGTGTTTTGGTTTATGTTTTGAGATTATTGCATACCATTTTAATTATGGTTTATGGTTTATGTTTTGATAATTGTCTATGTGATTTTTATAGAGTTACTAATACTCTCTTGTTTTTGCTTTGTTTTTATTCCCCTTTTCCTGAGCCGAGGGTCGATTTGAAAATAGCCTCTCTGTCCTTTTGGGTAGGGGTAAGGCCTGCGTACGTATTACCCTCCCCAAATCCTACCTTATAGGATTATACTGGGTAGTTGTTGTTGTTGTTGCTGTTGTTGGGATCATGTGATCTTCTTTTTACACAATTGAAAATCTTGATTCCAAAGCAGAAAGGCACACGTTTCGAGTTTTGGGGCAAAGACTGAGCCGAAAGTCGAATTTAAAATTTTGTCCCTCAAGACTTTTGTGATTATGAAGGTCAATGAATATGGGAGCTTTAGAATGCTCAGAGGAATTTTCATTTAGTATATATATATATATATTCAGATGCTGACCTATATACTAGTTATTATGTACGTGCGTTGCACGTAGATCTTTAGTTAATTATTTTTAAATAGGACATAATACCCGTAATATTAAAACTTAATTATATCCTTCTTGGACAAGAGAATAATTGAGCTAGAAGTTTTAAATTGATTGGATCTCTAGTGTATTGTCCAAATATAATTTGTACACCAGTTGAATCAAATAATTTGGAAATAATTTACCTTTTAGGCAATGATTTATAACCATACAAATATATATGCGTACTTATTTTACACTACAAGCTCAAAAAACTTATCTCTTCTCTTAAACTCCGTGTCTTATCCAATATTTTCACCTAAATTGACGAAGGGAGTAATAATTTTTTTCAATATAAATTTTATTCTTAAGGTATAATAGTATAGTAAATAAGAATTATAGGCCACAACCCATTGCTAATTTATTATTATGCCATTTATATTTGAACGTATGCCAATAGTTTCCTCCTCTAAATTGGGTTCTTCATGTCTCGATTTATTACTAAATGGTCGAAGAAAGTGATTCTTCCACTCACCATCCCTTATGCCACTATCGTATTTTTGACACTAATATATTGGTGTTATCTTGTGGCCTTCTTTAAAAATTCTTAAAAGTTGTATGTGTAACATGTCCCCCGCTTGGAATTTAACCACAAAATATTTAAAGTTATGACTATCGAAAATAATTATTTCTTAAAAAATTATTCCTTAAGTCTACTAATAAGCATTTAGACGTTGAATCTCATACACTGTAAAAAGAGTTAAATTGGAGTTTTTATTAGACTTGTACTTACGTAGGTATCCGGATGTTATGACTTCTTTTTCCATGTCAACATGGTTCTTTAACTTCTCCTATTTAAATTGGAACATTAACTTTCTCATTCTTTTATTTCCGTGGAAAAATAAGTTGCTTATTGTTTTTTTTTTCTTTTTAACTCTAACATGTCCATCCTTTTAAAATTTATTTAGCTTTCAAAGGGTATAAAATTAATTAACTTTTTAGAGATATTTTCATCGTTCAACATTTAATATTTCAGACTTTTATAATAAATATAGACAGAGAGGTAGATGTAGACATAATATACGTTATCAATTGAGGAAGATAAAGGGAAAAATTAGTACTATATATATTTTTCTCTTAAGCTTCATGAACCGATAGATCATTCTTTAAAATTTGCTCATAAGTCACACATCAATCTACAACATATGTTCTAGTAAAATACGTTAGAGACCTTTATTTTTTTAAAAAATTATGGATGTGTTTTTCAAATTCAAGTAGGAGATAAATTTGTAGGGTTGAGGTGTTTAAATCGAAAAAGAATTCCATCATCAAGTAATTTAATTACAATTAAATCCTTAAATTATACAAATATTTAAGGGCATGAAAGTCGATCAATATTTCAGGGATATTTTAGTCGTTCATCATTTAACATAAATTATTCGTGCACATGAATAGTATATTTGGGTACCTCAGCTACCTATTTTGTTTAACGTTTAAAAGGTTGTACAACTATGGAGTTGGGATTCACTTGCTTGAGAACGTAGCTACGGAGGATTACGATGCCATCAACGAACCTCGACCCATTAATCCAAAAGATAACCACATTTCCTTCCAGGTAAATTAACTTTTAATTTCATTATTAAATGATGCAAACAGTGCAAGAGCTAGTTTGAGGAAAGGCGGTTCCATTGAATCCCCTTCGCTAAAAAGTTATACCGTGCAAATAGGGCTAATTAAACCTAGTTTCTTGGTTATATATAAGTTATTGAATGAGAAACATTCTAGTAAACTAATAAAGAGGATTCAAAAATTGCTTTTGTATATATATATATATATATATATATATATATATATCATTCAGATTATTATCAATAAAACTTGTGAGATTTTCTTGCACTCTTCTGTGGCTACTCTGGGATTTATTCTTAAACCTTCAAGACTCAACTTAAGGTGGTAAGAATTAAACCCTTTTCGAAATCTTAGATCACTTCTAGGTATTCAAGAAAGGTGATAAGTTTAGGCTTATTGTTGTTCTTGTTATTCTAAAGGGTCGGATTTCACAATCTATTTCTTGTTTTTAATTCTCTACCAAAGGCGATTAGTTCTTTGTTAGCTAATTGTTGTTGTTAGGATTCAACTTCAATAATAGACTTCTTGAATTCAAGAAACTCTTTCTTGAATTCAATCTATCTTTAACTTTGTCTTTTATTCGTTTCTTTATTTTGTTTTAGCTTCCGTTTGTTTCTTGTTTTTACTTTAGTAATTATTGAATCCCTATCGTGTTGTTATCAAGTGATATCAGAGCTTAGGCTAATCAAGATTTCAATCTTGATAATCTTGGGAGGTTCTTGATTAAAAAACACGAAAAAAAATGAAATTCAGCCCCCCAAAAAAGTGTTCTTGTTCATTATTACTTTTATAATTCAAGTATTATTTGGTTTCCAAGTCAAGAAAGGAAACAAGAAGAGGTGATCCTAGTTCTTGAATATTAAGGAAACTTCTTTCCTAATTCTTGTGGGTTTGGGGTTTCTTAAATTCTTTCCTTTTTTTGTCACCAACCAACTCCTATTCTTTCTAGGTTTGGTCTGCCACTTTCTTTTTTCTTTTTCTGACTCCTTATTCTTATCGCTACGGGTTGTGACTTGTTAGATTCATTAATAAATCTACAGATTAACAAATAAGATTTGCTTTGAGTGAAAAAAGGTAAGAGAGGTGAAAACATTAGAAGAAAAAAGCCAAATATTCAATACACTTATTTTTTTTAATCTTTGTTCAAGATATTTCAAAGAGGTAGTTATGAAGAAAGGAGGCGAGCTATGACTCAACAATTTAAAAGGTCAAACTTACAACATGTTGAAGCTAAGGAAGACAATGGTAAAGTTATTTTTCAAACAAGAGCTAAAATGATGTCTCATATTTGTGCCCTTAGAATTGACAAAGAGTTTGGCTATAACTGTAATGACCGGCCCGTGGTTACGGGAATTACCACCCCATTACCTTGCATTTACATGCTTTATGCTTTTATAGTAGTGTTAGAGTTTATCGAGTGAGTTATAAGTGATTCGGGTTGAAAATGAGGCATATAGCCTTTTTGAAGGAAGCTTGAGTATGGAAAGTCAACCTGGAGTTGACTATTGAGTTAGAATGCTCGGAATCGGATTCTGATGATTTGACTAGTTTCGGGGGATCATTTATGACTTAGGGGGGCAGTCGGAATTGAATTCGGAGGTCCGGTGTAGTTTTAGGCTTGAGTTGGCTAAGGTTGAATTTTGGCGAAATCGAATGGTAGGTGAGATTTTGATCCGGGGGTGAGAATGGGATTCCGACAATTTTTGTAGCTTCGTTATGTGATTTTGGACATGTCTACAAATTTTCAGGTCATTCGGACGTCGTTTGATTGGGTTTTGGATTGAATGTTAGTTTCGGAAGTTTTGAAGAAACTTAGGCTTGAATCCGTGTGGAAATGATGATTTTGATGTTTAGGATGGTGTTTTTATTATTGGAACAAGTTTGTATCGTGTTTTGGAATAGGTTGGTGGTTTTCGTTGGGGTCCCGGGGGCTTCGGGATGAATACGGGGTCCAAACGGACCATTTTTGGGCAAAGGAGAAGGCTGGTTGCTGTCATAAAATGCAGCAGGGAATTTGCTCTCCGC
>JASVEL010007121.1:0-40873 GCA_032618575.1 Nicotiana noctiflora | reverse complement strand
AGCAAGGTCATAGCAGTCATGGTTGTCCCAGCTACCGAAACTTCCTGGACTACATTGACCTGATTCCTGTTTAGCTCAGGATATGTAGGAGGCCTCCCGAAGCAAAGGCTCGGTCAAGACCTTTTCAAAATGCCTCACACGGAGTGCTCAAACGGGCAAAAATCGCTCATGTTTGCTCATTATCTTTGCACGAAAACTCTTCGCGTTTCCACACAAAGAGGGGCAGCTGTGAGCACGTGATTTTTGCCTCACATGAACTACTACCAAAGAAATCAAAATCAAAGTTGTTCTATTTTATTGTGTACATATTTGTGAATTTCTCATGATATTTTGTGACTGTTTACGTTCGTGTGTGCGTGTTTTGTGTATATATGTTGCATTTGAATTTAGAATTTAATTAAGTAACTTGCTTTATAAAAAAAATTAAAACCAAAAGGTGTGTTTTGCATTTTTATATTTTAGTCAAAGTGTGTAGTTTATAAGTTTAATCGATGTTTAATGTGTTAATTGTTATTAGAACTTAATTAGTATTCTTATAAATTAATTTTGATTTTGTAATGTATTTTAGAATTTTTTATTTTAATAAATTAGGAATTAAAAAGAAAATAAAAGAAAAGTAGGAAATTGAGGAAAAGAGTCGAATTGGGCCTCTGGTGCCCATTCAAATAGGCCCAAAACACCCCAAGCCCCAAACCAAATCAACCCATCTCTGAGACCAACCCAACGACACCGTTTGGTTGTCTCAGATCCCAGTCGTTCAACCTATGTCAATCCAATGGTTGATTTCCCATCTACCCTACCCGATTAAACAACCCGATCCATTACCAATCTCAATCGGCCCGGCTTAAACCCAAAATGACACCGTTCCTATGCAGCTAATTATTCCTAGCCGTCGATACCACTTGATCCAACGACCAGGATCTAATCCCCAACTAAGTATATATTCTTAATTTTGCACCCACGCCCCATAGCCATACCCGTCATTCATCATCCTCTATCATCTCTATCAGAGACGGGACCAAACCCTAGCCAGCCGCCACCCCGCCCTTCTACCTGAAACCCCTCGGCAAGATGTCGCGGGCCACCCAAATTTACACCCCTGAACCCCCAAGCCTCCCTCAGTCTGAATCCACTTTCAGCTTCCTTCAAATCCTCACAGAACCCTTCGAATCTTGAATCTAAGAAGCTTGGTCGAACCCTAGTTTACCCAATAAATCCCAAAATCACATGCCATAACCCATTCGACTCCCTCTTCTATGGTCCAGGCTTGTTTACCCTCGAATGTTTTTGGAAAGTTTCGAATCCAGAATTTTCAAACAAAGGGCGAAGTTTTGTCTTAGGATTTGAGGTCAAATTGACCCTAGTTGTGTGTTCTCATTCAAGAACACTCGACTAGGGTCCGTCTTGGCCCCGAATCCAAAAGGCTTGAAGGTCCGAACCAGAATCTTTAAACTGGTAGGTTTCCATTTCTCTCTCTTTCTGTTAGTTTCATTAAGTGAATTCATCTTCTACCCATTTTTCTTATTTTTTTTTGTTTAGGATCGAATGTTTTGTGTTTTTTTGGATTATGTTTCTTCTTTGTTTTAATAATTCATGTAAGCAAGTGTCCGTTGAATCTTGTATAAACTGTGGCCATCTTCGTAGTTGTTTTTCTGTTACTATTGGTTGGAATTATCTAATTTTTCGTATTATGTTTGTTTATATTCACTTCACTGCCTGTCATTTTTGTTGCACATAAGTTTAGTGTATCTGCAATATTTACTTGTTCTTATTTAGGTTTAATTGAGAATTGTGTTAGTCCAATATGATTTTGCCCTAAATCACTAAACCCGTCATTTTATAATGCTGATTTGATTTCAATAAGTGAACTATGTTTGAAGTTTTAGTTGATCCTGACTCAGATACAATTAAAGCAACTAATTAGGAGCATGTGTAGTTATGTGCTATGCTCTTTGCTAGGGTTTTAGTGTTCTAAGATAGGAATCACAGTGTCTTCAGGATAGAAATCACAAGGATTCCAGGGGCAATTGGGAGTTTTAATTGTTTAGAAATGAACTGGTACTAGTGGTCTGTCAGTAAAGATCACTAACACCACTAACTAAGGTGTTTATCTATTCATAATGGGCTGGAAAGCAGTAATGATTTGTTTGAATTTAAAATAAAAGGATTAAACAAATAAACACCCATCACAATTGAATAATATAATTCAATAGGGCACTTGATAGTGGGCTGCTCAGGGAAGTTAATGGAAAAAACATTTTTCTAATGACCTGAGTGATAAGACAGGCTGGGAAAGCTGAAGAGCCTGGTATTATTTAAGGTTTAGTTGAAGGCTATAAAAGGGGGAGAGACATACACACTTGAGGAGACTGGAGAGATACACTCGTCTATACACTCAAAAACAAGGATTTTAATTGGTTGTTTAGTTTGTTTTGCGGGTTTGAATTATTAATCTCTAGGGGACAGTGTCATCGAAACTTTCTGCATTCCATTGTTTGTTTCGGGCTGGTTTTACTGGTTGTTTTCCTGCTACTGAGTTCTGTTACTACTACTGCTGCATCTGACTCCTTTCACTCTCATTTCCAGGTATTCATTTCACCTTTTAATGTATGAGAATGGATAAACATTGAAGTTGATTTACTCAAGTCGAGATTTGTCAAAGAGTAGTTGTTTACTTGATGTTTCTGCATTTTTGAAGCTAATTCAGTTGTGATTTAACTTGATTTCCATTGTATATTAGCATTTGATTTCATTTCTTTTAGCCAATTCCTTTTGAGTCCTCAAAAGTGTCGAGTATCATGTAGATTTAGATAATCTTTATTCAAGGAGACCTGAAAACTGGTTGGACATGGGATCTCCTATTTGTTGTATTTGTGAGTATTGAATAAGAGGATATGCGCCTCAGAAGCTTTATTTTGTTTTCTTGGAATTTTCCTTAGGTAACACAGTAATCATAAGGGGTTTTGGGCCGAAAGAAAGGTATATAATGCTGAATTTAGAGGATCTGAGTCCTTTTGTACATGTAATCTGGTCTTAGAGTCTTTAACAGGCAATTTATTTTGAGTATTAGCATCAAATAGTCCCATTAAATATTAAGGTGTTCATATAAGAGTATCCTTTTCCTTTTTGAGTTTTACACAGTATTGAATCCATACAATGTTTAGTTTTCTAGGTTATTGCTGGAAGCTTTAAAAATTAAAAATTGTATATTGCAATGTTATCAATTTGGATTTTTGATTGTTTGATCATGTCATTATTAAAAGTTTCTGGGAAACAACATTAAGTATTTAAAGGTTCATTTGAAAATCACTGGCTTACATCTGCTATTTATAGTTAATCATTCAAATGTTTCTTAGCCGTGGTTTGGTTGTTTGGGGATTCGAAATTGGGTCACCGCGTGCGTATTTTAGGCTTTTGAAAGGTGGGATTACATTAGGCATACATATGAGGACTTGTACCATTGTGAATTAGGCTTGGCAATCTTTTGGGGACATTGGGCCTCACATCTTGTCGATGTTAAACTTTTAAAAAATGAAAATGATGAAGTAATGTCCTAGTTCTTTAGGTTTCATAATATAAATTCAATTGTTGTTTAAAAGTTGGTGATCCTTTAGCCTTAGTTAATTAGTTTATCCTTATAATTAATTTGAGGGGTGCCATGCCAAACAAAAATAATAATTGCATGGCCCTCACTTTTATTCAATTTTGATCCTTAGAATTCGGGATAGGCCGTTTAGCAAATTACATTGTATTTCCCAAAATAATAAATGTGTTAGACCCTTTAGGCGTATGTTAATAATAATACCTTCCTAAATAAGGGGGCACATTTATGTGACCCAAATCCAAATCTCAACTTAGTCGAAATGTGTTGACAACCACGGGCGTACTGGTACGGCGTGGTTCGATACATGTTTTTGCGGCGTTGCAATAAAATAATAATAATCAAAAGTGGTTGAAAGTTAAAATTTGCATAAGTTAAAAGCATGTTATTAAAATTAGATAATTAAGCCAAATATGACAATTGAGCGATCGTGCTAGAACCACGGAACTCGGGAATGCCTAACACCTTCTCCCGGGTTAACAGAATTCCTAATCCGGATTTTTGGTTCGCAGACTGTTAAATATAGTTAAACCTTTCGTCGATTCGGGATTCGAACCGGTGACTTGGGACACCATAAATCTCCCGAGTGTAAAATCTGAATCTCTTCATAAACGAATCCTATTTCGATTGTCCTTTATTTAGAAAAACTCCACTCGCGCCCACGCGGGTAGCGGAAGAAGGAGGTGTGACAAAGGTCATCTGATTGACTTGGTTGGTTAGCGTAGAAATACGTGTTTATAATACTGAGACGACATCTAACTCAAGAACCTCTGTAGACTTTTGCACTGTGTGTCTGCCCATCTCTCCTTGCCAATCCGGATTGCTCTTGGAGAATATGTTTAACAAGGCATATATATCGTCAAATCTTTTCTCCGCCATTTGTACCCCAGTTGTGGCATCTACCACAATCTTTGTTTTAGAATGTAGCCCTTCTATAAAAGTGTAAGCTAACACTTCATTCGTCTGATTATGATGAGGACAAACTCTTAGTAACCCCTTGAACCTTTCCTAAGGTGAGTATAAGATTCTCCCGCTTTCTGTTTGAAGGCAACTATCTCGCTTCTGATCTTTGCAGTTTTGCTTGAAGGGAAGAACTTTGCTAGAAATTTTTTCGCCAAATCATTCCATGTTGTAATGGAATTAGCTGGTTCTGCCTTAAGCCATTGCTTAGCTTCACCCCACTGAGAGAGTGGAAAAAGTGTGAGCCTCACATAATCAAGAGTGACCCCGTTAGTGATATAAGTATCACTAATCTCCAAGAAGTTTAGAATATGCTATTGTGGATCCTCGTGCGGAAGACCCATAAACTGCCCGTTTGAATGAAGTAGCTGGATCATAGTTTGTTTCAGCTCAAAGTTCCCAATTACCCTAGGCTTCACTATACTGGAGGTGACATTAGCAATGCTGGGCATCTCCACCTCCTGAACAGCCATGGGTTGCTCCTCTGCCATGTCCACGGGAAATTGAATAAGTGCCTGAATATTATTCGTGTCCCTTGCTTCCCTCAACCTCCTATGAAATGTTCTTTTAGGTTCAGGATCAAAGCCTTGAAGTCAATCCTGGCTTCTAACCCTACACATTCAATCAAAAATTTTGAGATTCGAGCAACAATCAAGTAAAGTTACACTCGAAGAAATAAACAATTAAAGCAAAAACAAGCAAGTGTTAATATTCAAGTCCCTGGAAACTACGCCAAATACTTGTTGCTCCCAAACGCACACGAAAGTATACGTGGTCGACAAGTAATATAATGATAAGTTGAGTGTCAAACCCACAGAGAGTTGTGTAAACCACTCACTAATCACTAAAATTGTTATTCAATCCAGCTAAAATCAAAGTCCAATAATATGATTATATGATACTAGGATTCTAAATAATAACTAAATTATCAAGTAACGAGTTGATTGTTGTGTATTCAGTAGAGACTAGTATTCCGGGGTTGTGATCTATTCACCATTTGTATTGTGTTTTAATTAAATCTCCCCTTCATATAATTCACTCATGGTTTCTACCTGAAGTACTACTCACCTATTCTCAATATATTAATACCTATATTCCTATGAAATCAATCTATTAAGAACACATAAAATTACGATATTTATTTAACATAGTGACTAGGTATATTACTATCCTAACTACAAATCCGCTCCTCTAAGGGTTAAGATCACGCTCTCTTTAGTTCTTCTCTAATCTAAACACGGTTTTTCCAAGCATAGCTTAGATAGTAAATAGAACATAACTGATGGCCAAACAATTAAGCAATTAAATACAGAATTAAAGAAACAATCATATATTGGTGAGTTGTAATCAAGGCCAAGCTAATATCAAACAACAATATTCATGACTAAATCACAACCCCAGACAATAGGTGTTTGGCCACTCATGATGTAATCAAACAATTACATAAATTTTGTATAATTGAAAATACTAGATGAAGAATTCTGAGATGCTCTTTCTCCTTTATGTTTCTTGTGTGTATTTTTCCTCCCAAGTGCGTCTCTCTCCCTACAATTAAGCTTAGTCTTCCTTTTATACGTGTTGGATAGGTCTAGGGCCGAATAAATCGTTTCCCGAGAAAAATAAGATGAAATCCGCATCATCGATGCGTAGCCTGGTGCCAAGCGCCCACCAGGGCGCTGCCCAAATTTTGCACACTATCTTGAGCGCCAGGTGCAGCCTGTGGCGCCCAAATGGCCTTTTTTCCCAGTTTTGGTTGGTTTAGCTCAAATCTTTCACGTTTCGCTCCCACTTGCTCCTGATTAATTCCTACAAGAAAAAATATTTCATATTAATATAAATCATAGCATTTAACATCCCAAATTCATGAGACAAGAGTAAAATATGAGGCGAACATAGAAATATATATACTTTAAGCTAAACATCATCGGGTAGCCCATGAACTAGTCTAAACACGCCTTGCCCGCAGAGAACCAAGGCACAAAAAGGAAGGGAAAGAGAACCGAATACGGTTACCGAACTCAGAAAAAACCATCCTCATCAACTATCAGAACTCCAAGCAGAGCAAATAATGCCACCGATCCACCTTCATTCACTAACTCATCAGATCGGGATAAGGAGGATATCATCCTAAACCACCTTCTGTTGATTTCCCAAACAAGAACGCAAGCGCAGCATGGGCGAGCAAGCAAGGAAACATCCCAATTGAAGAATGGGAAATTATTATGGAAACACCAAAATATCATCCATCGGACGTGTATATATATACCCGGCGCCTCGGAAGTAATACCCTTCGAATGATACTTCCTCTTCCTCACCAAAAAGGTGTCCCAAGAAAGCCTTCCTGGGGACTTAAAGATCGGGAGGATGAGAAGTAACCCCTCTAAGGTCAAAGCGTAATTCATCGTCCCATGCACAATGACATTTCAAAATTGGACAACGAAAATTTTAGATGGGAAAACTCCAATATGTGTATGAAACGAGTGCGAGCTAAGCAGCACCGTTTACTGCCCTCCGATGTCACGCTCCTCGACGCAATCAAAATTAAACAAACTGGGACTCATTATCGAAGTCCCTACGGGCGAAGTGATTTACCAATCCACATGGTGCCCTAAGATGACAAACGAAGAGGCCAAGTATGACACTTTGTTTGTAGGTTTTAAATTAACCCTTAAATATGGCGCTCGACGAATCGTCCTCTATTGAGACTTTCAACTCGTGGTGAATCAATTCATTGGGACTTTCCAAATCAAATAACACAGACTATAGAAGTACCAGTCATAAATTCACAAACTGCTACCAGAATTCGATGAATGCCGCCTCGATCAGATACCCAAGGCACATAATATCTAAGCGGATGATCTTGCCAAACTAGCGGCAGCCACCAAAAATATCAACAAGGAAAATGTGGTCACCTTTTTCCATTCCTTGATAGACCAGGTCAAGGTTCATTCTATAAACTAACTTGGGACTAGCGCAATGATAACTGTGAATTGTGCATGTTTTATACCCATCTTACATAAGCTTTGTACATAAATTGCTCTTGGTTAGTCCTGAATTGCTTGTAAGTTGCGTTTGATTGCAGGTTTCAGTGACTAGATGATGAATATCACAAATCGGCTAAAAAACGAGTGAAATCTGCCAAGCGCCAGAAGATGACTAAAACTTGGGAAAAAAAGACCTGTGTGGACCGCACTGATTTGTGATGCGGCAGCACAAGAAGGTTCAGAAAGTTGTCATGATTAAGCCCAAGCTGCATGGTCCATAGTGATTTGTCATGCATCCGCGCAGAAAATTTCAGATACGCACATTTTGAAGAAGTTCCACACAGACCGCATCCATTTCTATGCGGTCCACAACGAAGAATGATCAGAGGCTAATAATTCCAAGGCAAAATTCCATGCGGGCGCACACCAAATCAGTGTGGTCCACGTGGGTAAAAGATCAGAGAGTCGTAAATGGGATGAATTCTACAGTGCAGCCGCAATTCATTTCTACGCGGTTTGCATTAATCGCCTTGTGCGGCCGCGCACCATTTCTATGCGGTCCGCATGACCATACCTATGCGGCCACGTGACATTTGTACACGGGCCACAACCTCAAGTCCAGAAGCCAGAATATGTAGACCATCTACCCTACGTGGCCGCATGACATTTCTATGCGGTCCGCAATAGAGCCTCAGGGGTATTTTTGTCCAGTTTTTCCTGTTTAGTATAAATAGAACATTTTACTTTTTTAGGCCGAGTTTTGTAATCTATCTGAGCAGCTGAGCACGAGACAACTTGTATTAGCCTATTTAAGGTGATTTTCTCATACATTTAGCATGGATTCACGTGGATTAATCTTGTAGTTAATGATAATGTCAATTTCTTCTAGTATTTCTTCTATTTCTACTGCTTCTATGTCTAGCTAAACCCATTAGCTAGGGTTGTGGCTCAACCCTAGTGTGGGTAACTAATGCGTATTTTTGCTTAATGTTTGGATGATTTTGGGTGTTTGGTATTTGCGTTAATTATATGTTTTTACTTGGATTTGGTGGTTGCAAACACTAAGTCTAGCTTAGTGGGTCCTAACTCTACTTGAGAAAGAAAGTCTATGACCTCATAATTAACCCAACAAGGATTTGGGATGGACCAATGAGAATGGTGTCCTAAGTAACGGGTTAAACCTCGAGAGAGTAACTACCCTACTTGAACAATTAGTTGCTTGGGCAAATTAACCTACCCAATTGGTCTCGAGAGAGTTCTAAGTGCAACGGTTATCCATATTTCCCATAATTATTATCCTTGCATTAGAATTCTATACCCGTTAATTAGCAACCTAGGTGAGTGCTACGACCCTAGTGCTTCTCTCTTATTGCATACAACTAGCATCATTATCTACCATACTTTAGCTTACAATTGTAGTTATAAATTTAGCTGATAAACAAAAGAAAACCCAAAATGATAGAAGCAAATTAGGTGCCAAAACACTTTCCTAGACTTCACAAATACTCGACTCCAATAACTAGCTCCCTAAGGAAATTGACCATGAAACCACTATCGGGTAAATGTTTTTAGCGCCCACTTTTCCCATTGTGACGACCCAAAGGGTCATCACTTATTTTATTAATCATTTCGAGTTTCTGAGGCCTTGAAAACCTCATTCTATGTTGCCTCGATTCACGTGCACGATCCGAGCATGTAGCCGGAAAGATTTTGTGATAGAAAATATGAATTCTATGAGAAATTTGGATAAAAATGATATTAATATTGATATGGTTGACTTCGGTCAACATTTTTGGTAAACGGATCCGGACCCGAGATTGGATGGTCCCGGGAGGTCCGTAGAAAAATATGGGACTTGGACATGCGTCCGGAGTCGAATTCCGAGGCCTAGAGCCCAAGTTATGAATTTTTATGTGAAATTGTTTTTGATGTAATTATTAAAGGAAATAAATTAATTGACCTTGGTATCGGGCTCGTATTTTGGTTCCGACGCCCGGTACAAGTCTTAAATATTATATATGTGATTTCCGTAAAGTTTGGTGACATTTGGATGTCGTTTGAGATGTTTTGGACCTTGAGTTCCAAGTTAAGAAGTTTTGAAAATCAAAAGTATGAAAATCATGAGTTTGAGGCTCGATTTGATTAAAACGAAGTAATATTGGCGATATGATCGCACGAACAAGTCCATAATGTGTTTTTGAGGTTGTGTACATGTTTGGTTTGGAGCCCGGGGGGCTCGGGTAAAGATTTGATAGGCCGTTGGATGAAACTCTGAATTTTTGAACTGCTGGTTTTTCACCCAGCTGTTGGCTTCGCAATTGCGAAGTTTTCTCGCAATTGCGAAGGGGGACGGGCTCGCAAATGCGAACATTCATCGCAAATGCGAAGCCCCCTTTGGCCCAGCCTTGTTCGCAAATGCGAACAATTGTTCGCATTTGCGAAGGTCCCCAGTGCCAGCCTATGTTCGCAAATGCGAACAAAAGTTCGCAAATGCGAACATTCCCCAATCTGCCTTGGTTCGCAAATGCGAACCATTGTTCGCAAATGCAAACACTGCCTTATACAGCATGTGTTCGCAAATGCGAACATAGTTCGCAAATGCGAACAGTTCGCAAATGCGAACAAATGTTCGCAAATGCGAACTTCCCACCCTTAGCTTAATTTTCAAACTCCAAAAATTGGTCGGGGTTCGCAATTGCGAACCCATGTTCGCAAATGCGAACACGGAGACCTGAAAAACACGAATTTCAGTCATTTCTTCACATTTTACAAAAACAAAACACCCATTTGCGATTCTTCAAGGATTTCTTCTTCATCAAAACGATTGTAAGTCACTTTTTACTTAATTCTTTCAATTCCTAACATCATTAAACATGTTTTTCATAAGAAATCAATGATTTTCATGGTAAAATTCTTGTTTTTGTTAGAAAATAGGGTTTTTCATAAATTGGGGAATTGGACCTCGAATTGAGGTCCGATTTTGAAACAAATTATATATATGAACTCGTGGGGGAATGGGTAACCGGATTTTAGTCCTAACCCCGAATTCCGACCATGTGGGCCCGGGGTTGAAATTCACTATTCATGGCAGAATGTTGTAAAAGTTGTATTTGGTATTAAGAATTAGTTTGTGGAGTAGAATTGATGATATTAAATCAATTGTGTATAGATACGGTTGGATTGGAGCCAAATTGAAAGAAAAGACATTTCCACGGATTGAATTGTTCATAAGCATTCGAGGTAAGTGTTTGTTCTATCCTAGCTTGAGGGAATAGGATTATGTGTTATGTGTTATGTGATCGAGTGCGGTGTATGGGCTGTGGTGACGAGCATCCATACACTGGCGTCTAGTATGACCGTGAGTCGTTGGAAAATAATTATTTTGAGATATATTACGGATGAATTGTTATTGTTCTCCCTTGTTGGGACTTGTTGTGAAGATAATTATTGATTGCCCTTGATGGGACGGTTTATGAATTACTGTTTCTTTCTTTGCCCTTAACTGTGATTGTTATTTGGGTGAGGAAGAGTGATGATGCACGAAGGGTAATGCCGTGCCATGTTTACTTATTTATGCACGAAGGTTAATGCCGTGCCATGTTTAATTATTGATTATGCACGAAGGATCATGTCGTGCCCTATTATTGATTATGCACGACGGATCATGCCGTGCCCTATTATTGATTATGCACGAAGGATCATGCCGTGCCCTGTTATTGAACCATGTATGAAGGATCATGCCGTACTATGGATGTGAGGATGAGAGTAAAAGCACGAAGGGTGATGCCGTGCAGCTGTTTGCTATTTCTTGAATTGATATTACTTGTGCTTACATTACACTTTGTTTTTCTTGTGAAATTATTAACTGTGGTTAATTGTTGAATTCTTTAAGATATTCCTTATTATGTTAATACTTGATTACTTCTTGTTGTTTTGTGGTACACATATATATATTAAATTGCACAGGTTTATGTGGGTGTCTGGTCCTAGGCTTGTCACTACTTCGCCGGGATAGGCCAGGCACTTACCAGCACATGGGGTCGGTTGTGCTGATGCTACACTTCTGTGCGTTTTTGCACAGGTCCAGGTTACGATCAGGAGCAGCAGCAGCAGTAAATAGATTGCGTGGGAGTTGATCACATTTGAGACCGAGGTAGCTTGCGGACGTCCGCAGGCCCGGCGTCTCTTTCTCTATTTATGTTAATAGCTGTAGTCTCATTGTTCCGAGACAAACAGAATTATGTTATATTTCCTTCAGACTTTTATGTGTAGTATTCCATAGTAGTTTGTGAGTTGGTGACTCCACGTCTTGGGTAGAGGATTTAAGTATGATTTCCACCTTGTGATTTGTTATTTCCATTTCGATAAAGTATTCCGCATTTATTTAATTAAAAATTGTGTTTAAAACAGGATAGTATGAATACGGTGGCTTGCCTAGCTACCACGAGTAGGCGCCATCACGATCCCGATATTGGGGGAAAAATCCGGGTCGTGACAAGTTGGTATCAGAGCTCTAGGTTACATAGGTCTCACCACTCACGAACAAGCTTAGTAGAGTTTGAGAGGTAGGTACGGAGACGTCCGTACTTGTCCTCCAGAGTCTATTGAGTTAGGAAAGAGTCTCTCATTTGTTCTTTCTTGTCGTGCGACTTGTTCCTCAAATACCGATTGAATTTCTATTCTGTCCTTTCGCAGATGGTAAGGACACGCGCTTCTTCGTCCGCTGACCAGCAGCCCGAGCCCCAGGCAGCTCCCGTGAGGGGCAGGGGCCAAGGCCGTATCAGAGGCCGTGGTAGGGGTAGAGCTCAGCCCCAGGCAGCTACTCCGGAGGTGGAGCCTCATATTGAGATTGACGAGGAGGTTCCGGTTCCAGCAGCTCCAGTGGGCCCAGCTCAGGTCCCAGGAGAGGCTTTGATTACCCCGGATCTCCGGGATGCTTTGATCAGAATAGCGGGATTCATGGACAGCATTGCCAGAGCGGGTTTATTATCAGTTGCCCCAGCTACTTCTCAGGCTGGAGGAGGGGCCCAGACTCATATTGCTCATACTCCGGAGCCAGTAGCTCCTCAGCCTCAGGCACCAGTAATTCAGCCAGCTGTGGCCACTCAGTCAGGTACCACGGCTCATGCCGGTGATGGAGCGGCCATGACTTCTGATTCGTTATGGAGGCTTGATCGGTTCTCCAAGCTATTTACCACTACATTCAGTGGAGCCGCATCAGAGGATCCTCAGGACTTTTTATTCGGTTGCCATGAGATTCTCAAGACTATGGGGATCGTGGAGACAAACGGAGTTGACTTCTGTACCTTCAGACTTGCAGGATCCGCCAAGACTTGGTGGAGAGATTATTGCTTGACTCGACCAGCAGGGTCCCCAGCTTTATCATGGGACCAGTTTGTGGAACTATTTATGGAGAAGTTTCTCCCTCTGCTACTCGGAGGGATGTACTTCGGAGGCAGTTTGAGCGCCTCCATCAGGGCACTATGACAGTTACACAGTATGAGACGAGATTTATCGACTTGGCTCGTCATGCAGTGGTGATACTTCCCACTGAGCGGGAGAGGGTCCGCAAGTTTATAGATGGGCTTAATCATCCGATCAGACTCCAGATGGCTATGGGCGTGGGGAGTGACATATCATTTCAGGAGGCAACCAATGCAGCACGCAGAGTTGAGATGGCTCTTGCTAGGGGAGGCGGTTATTCTTCGGATAAGAGGCCTCGTCATACAGGTAGATTTGGTGGTTCTTCCTCTGGTAGCAGAGAATCCTTTGATAGAGGCCAGTCTTCCAGGCCTTTTCATTCCGCCCTTCAGGCTTCACAGGGTGGATCAGGTGATCGTGGTTCTCGGGGGCATTATTCAGACCAGTCTCCTATTAATGCTCAGCCGCTTCAGAGTGTTCGTGGAGGCCATACAGGTCGTCAGGGCCAGCAGCCCTATTAGCCTAGGAGTTGCTACGGTTGTGGCGACCCGGGTCATATTATCAGGAATTGCCCTCTAGCAGCGGGCAACTCTCAACAGCGAGGTCCTCGTCCTATGATTCAGGCCCCAGCTGACCCTCAGCCTGCCCAGCCAGCCAGAGGCGGGGGTAGAGATTATAGAGATGGAGGTTGAGACCGTAGAGGTGGAGACCGTACAGTGAGGGGTAGAGGTCAGTCAGTTGATGGTCGTCCTAGAGACGCAGCTCAGAGGGGAGGTGCAGATCCCCGATTCTATGCTTTACCAGCCAGGCCAGAGGCAGAGGCATCAGATGCTGTGATTACAGGTACTATTCTTGTGTGTGGCAGAGGTTCTTTAGTATTATTTGACCCTGGATCTACATATTCCTATGTGTCTTCCTACTTCGCACCGTATTTGGCTGTGCCCAGCTATGCTCTAGATATTCCAGTTTATGTGGCTACACCGGTGGGTGACTCCATTGTAGTCGATCGGGTGCATCGTTCGTGCGTAGTTATATTTGGGGGTCTTGAGACCCGTGTTGATCCGTTGCTCTTGGATATGGTAGATTTTGATGTCATATTGGGGATGGACTGGTTGTCCCCATACCATGCTATTCTTGATTGTCATGCTAAGACTGTCACCTTAGCCTTGCCAGAATCACCCCGACTAGAGTGGAAAGGTACCTCAAGCCACTCCGTTCGTACTGTTATTTCCTATGTGAAGGCTCAACGCATGGTCGAGAAGGGGTGTCTAGCTTATCTGGCCTATGTTCGTGATTCCAGCGCAGAGGTTCCTTCCATTGATTCGGTCCCTATTGCACGGGAGTTTCCTAAGGTTTTTCCTTCAGACCTGCCGGGCATGCCACCCGACAGGGATATTGATTTCTGTATTGATTTGGCACCGGGCACTCAGCCCATCTCTATTCCACCCTATCGTATGGCCCCGCCGGAACTAAAAGAGTTGAAAGATCGGTTGCAGGACCTTCTTGAGAAGGGCTTTATCAGGCCCAGTGTTTCCCCCTGGGGAGCACCTGTGTTATTTGTAAAGAAGAAGGATGGCTCGATGCGGATGTGTATTGATTACCGGTAGTTAAACAAGGTGACTATCAAAAATAAATATCCACTGCCGAGGATTGATGATTTGTTTGACCAGCTCCAGGGAGCGAGGGTATTCTCTAAGATAGACTTGAGATCAGGCTACCATCAGCTGAAGATCAGGGCGGCCGACATTCCTAAGACAGCCTTTCGCTCTAGATATGGGCATTATGAGTTCTTGGTCATGTCCTTCGGGTTAACCAATGCCCCAGCAGCATTCATGGAGTTGATGAATCGAGTATTCAGGCCTTACTTAGATCTGTTCGTGATAGTTTTCATAGATGACATCCTGGTGTACTCCCGCAGCCAGGAAGAGCACGAACAGCACCTCAGAGTGGTTCTTCAGACTCTGAAAGATAACCAGCTATATGCCAAATTTTCTAAATGTGAGTTCTGGCTGAGTTCGGTAGCATTTCTGGGTCACATTGTATCAGTGGAAGGTATTCAGGTAGACCCAAAGAAGATTGAGGCAGTCCAGAATTGGCCTCGACCAGCTTCGGTGACTGAGATCCGGAGTTTCTTGGGATTAGCAGGTTACTACCGTCGTTTTGTAGAGGGGTTTTCTTCTATTGCAGCTCCGATGACCAGGTTGACCCAGAAGGGTGTCCAGTTTCAGTGGTCGGAGGAGTGTGAGGCGAGCTTTCAGAAGCTCAAGACAGCCTTGACCACCGCACTAGTGTTGGTACTACCTAAAGGTGCAGGGCCTTATACAGTTTATTGTGACGCATCTCGTACAGGGCTTGGAGCGGTATTGATGCAGGATGGTAAGGTTATCGCTTATGCTTCGAGGCAATTAAAGATACATGAGAAGAATTATCCAGTTCATGATCTCGAGTTGGCAGCAGTGGTTCATGCCTTAAAGATCTGGAGGCATTATCTATATGGTGTGACATGTGAGGTGTACACCGATCACAAAAGCCTACAGTACTTGTTCAAACAGAAGGAGTTGAATCTACGACAGCGGAGATGGTTAGAGTTGCTAAAAGACTATGATGTTACTATATTATATCACCCGGGTAAGGCCAATGTGGTGGCCGATGCATTGAGTAGAAAGTATGCCAGGCATGGGTAGTCTTGCATATATTCCGGTCAATCAGAGACCATTAGCTCTAGATGTCCAGGCCTTAGCCAACCGGTTCGTGAGATTAGACATTTCTGAGCCTAGCAGAGTGTTAGCCTGCACGGTCGCTCGTTCTTCCTTATTAGAGCGTATCCGTGAGAGGCAATTTGATGATCCTCATTTGCGTGAGTTGAGAGATACAGTATAGCGGGGAGGTGCCACACAGGTAAACCTAGATGATGATGGGGTATTGAAATTGCAGGGGTCGAGTTTGTGTGCCCAATGTCGAAGGGATTCGAGAGTTAATCTTAGCGGAGGCCCACAGTTCGCGGTATTCTATTCACCCAGGCGCCGCGAAGATGTACCAGGACTTACGGCAGCACTATTGGTGGCACGGAATGAAGAAAGATATCGTTGCGTATGTCGCTCGGTGTCTAAATTGTCAGCAGGTGAAATATGAGCACCAGAGACCCGGTGGTGTATTCTAGAGGATTGAAATTCCCGAGTGGAAATGGGAGCGGATCACTATGGACTTCGTTACTGGGACTTCCTTTGACTCGGAGGAAATTTGATGCTATTTGGGTCATTGTTGATAGGCCGACCAAATCAGCACACTTTATTCCAGTATCTGTCTCTACTCGTCGGAGAGGTTAGCGGAGGTTTACATTAGGGAGATTGTTCGTCTCCATGGGGTGCCGATATCTATTATCTCCGATCGGGGTACGCGGTTTACCTCGCGGTTACGGAGAGCGGTTCGGCGAGGAGTTAGGCACCCGGGTTCGGTTGAGTACGGCATTTCATCCTCGGACGGATGGCCGGTCCGAGAGGACTATTCGGATTCTCGAGGACATGCTTCGAGCCTGTGTTATTGATTTCGGAGGCTCGTGGGATCGGTTTCTACCATTAGCAGAGTTCGCCTACAATAACAGTTACCAATCTAGCATCCAGATGGCTCCGTATGAGGCGTTGTATGGTAGGCGATGTCGATCACCGGTTGGATGGTTTGAACCGGGAGAGGCTCGGTTGTTGGGTACAGACTTAGTTCAGGAGGCCTTAGATAAGGTCAAGACTATTCAGGAGAGATTGCGTTCAGCTCAGTCCAGGAAGAAGACTTTTGTGGATCGTAAGGTTTGAGATGTAGATTTCATGGTTGGTGAACGAGTATTGCTCCGAGTGTCGCCTATGAAGGGCGTGATGAGGTTTGGGAAGAAGGGCAAGCTCGGCCCTAGGTATATTGGTCCATTTGAGATTCTAGACAGAGTGGGAGGGGTGGCTTACAGATTAGCTTTGCCGCCTAGCTTATCAGCCGTGCATCCAGTTTTTCATGTATCTATGCTTCGGAGATACCACGGCGATCCCACACATGTGTTAGACTTCAGTACTGTCCAATTGGACAATGATCTATCCTACGAGGAGGAGCCGGTGGCTATTCTAGACCGGCAGGTTCGACAGCTGAGGTCGAAGAGTTATGCTTCTGTGCGTGTTCAGTGGAGAGGTCAGCCTCCTGAGGCATCGACCTGGGAGTCCGAGTCTGATATGCGGAGCCGTTACCCACACTTGTTTCCTGACTCAGGTACTTCTTTCTTTTGTCCATTCGAGGACGAACGGTTGTTTTAGAGGTGGAGATTGTGACGACCCAAAGGGTCATCACTTATTTTATTAATCATTTCGAGTTTCTGAGGCCTTGAAAACTTCATTCTATGTTGCCTCGATTCACGTGCACGATCCGAGCATGTAGCCGAAAAGATTTTGTGATAGAAAATATGAATTCTATGAGAAATTTGGATAAAAATGATATTAATATTGATATGGTTGACTTCGGTCAACATTTTTGGTAAACGGATCCGGACCCGAGATTGGATGGTCCCGGCGAGAGGTCCGTAGAAAAATATGGGACTTGGACATGCGTCCGGAGTCGAATTCCGAGGCCTAGAGCCCAAGTTATGAATTTTTATGTGAAATTGTTTTTGATGTAATTATTAAAGGAAATAAATTAATTGACCTTGGTATCGGGCTCGTATTTTGGTTCCGACGCCCGGTACAAGTCTTAAATATTATATATGTGATTTCTGTAAAGTTTGGTGACATTTGGATGTCGTTTGAGATGTTTTGGACCTTGAGTTCCAAGTTAAGAAGTTTTGAAAATCAAAAGTATGAAAATCATGAGTTTGAGGCTCGATTTGATTAAAACGAAGTGATATTGGCGATATGATCACACGAACAAGTCCATAATGTGTTTTTGAGGTTGTGTACATGTTTGGTTTGGAGCCCGGGGGGCTCGGGTAAAGATTTGATAGGCCGTTGGATGAAACTCTGATTTTTTGAACTGCTGGTTTTTCACCCAGCTGTTGGCTTTGCAATTGCAAAGTTTTCTCGCAATTGCGAAGGGGGACATGCTCGCAAATGCGAACATTCATCGCAAATGCGAAGCCCCCTTTGGCCCAGCCTTGTTCGCAAATGCGAACAATTGTTCGCATTTGCGAAGGTCCCGAGTGCCAGCCTATGTTCGCAAATGCGAACAAAAGTTCGCAAATGCGAACATTCCCCATATGACTGCCTTGGTTCGCAAATGCGAACCATTGTTCGCAAATGCGAACACTGCCTTATACAGCATGTGTTCGCAAATGCGAACATTAGTTCGCAAATGCGAACAGTTCGCAAATGCGAACAAATGTTCGCAAATGCGAACTTCCCACCCTTAGCTTAATTTTCAAACTCCAGAAATTGGTCGGGGTTCGCAATTGCGAACCCATGTTCGCAAATGCGAACACAGAGACCTGAAAAACACGAATTTGAGTCATTTCTTCACATTTTACAAAAACAAAACACCCATTTGCGATTCTTCAAGGATTTCTTCTTCATCAAAACGATTGTAAGTCACTTTTTACTTAATTCTTTCAATTCCTAACATCATTAAACATGTTTTTCATAAGAAATCAATGATTTTCATGGTAAAATTCTTGTTTTTGTTAGAAAATAGGGTTTTTCATAAATTGGGGAATTGGACCTCGAATTGAGGTCCCATTTTGAAACAAATTATATATATGAACTCGTGGGGGAATGGGTAACCGGATTTAAGTCCTAACCCCGAATTCCGACCATGTGGGCCCGAGGTTGAAATTCACTATTCATGGCAGAATGTTGTAAAAGTTGTATTTGGTATTAAGAATTAGTTTGTGGAGTAGAATTGATGATATTAAATCAATTGTGTATAGATACGGTTGGATTGGAGCCAAATTGAAAGAAAAGACATTTCCACGGATTGAATTGTTCATAAGCATTCGAGGTAAGTGTTTGTTCTATCCTAGCTTGAGGGAATAGGATTATGTGTTATGTGTTATGTGATCGAGTGCGGTGTATGGGATGTGGTGACGAGCATCCATACACTGGCGTCTAGTATGACCGTGAGTCGTTGGAAAATGATTATTTTGAGATATATTACGGATGAATTGTTATTGTTCTCCCTTGTTGGGACTTGTTGTGAAGATAATTATTGATTGCCCTTGATGGGACGGTTTATGAATTACTGTTTCTTTCTTTGCCCTTAACTGTGATTGTTATTTGGGTGAGGAAGAGTGATGATGCACGAAGGGTAATGCCGTGCCATGTTTACTTATTTATGCACGAAGGTTAATGCCGTGCCATGTTTAATTATTGATTATGCACGAAGGATCATACCATGCCCTATTATTGATTATGCACGAAGGATCATGCCGTGCCCTATTATTGATTATGCACGAAGGATCATGTCGTGCCCTGTTATTGAACCATGTACAAAGGATCATGCCGTACTATGGATGTGAGGATGAGAGTAAAAGCACGAAGGGTGATGCCGTGCAACTGTTTGCTATTTCTTGAATTGATATTACTTGTGCTTACATTACACTTTGTTTTTCTTGTGAAATTATTAACTGTGGTTAATTGTTGAATTCTTTAAGATATTCCTTATTGTGTTAATACTTGATTACTTCTTGTTGTTTTGTGGTACACATATATATATTGAATTGCACAGGTTTATGTGGGTGTCTGGTCCTAGGCTTGTCACTACTTCGCCGGGATAGGCCAGGCACTTACCAAGACATGGGGTCGGTTGTGCTGATACTACACTTCTGTGCGTTTTTGGACAGGTCCAGGTTACGATCAGGAGCAGCAGCAGTAAATCTTTTGCGTAGGAGTTGAACTTTTGAGACCGAGGTAGCTTGCAGACGTCCGCAGGCCCGGCGTCTCTTTCTTTATTTATGTTAATAGCTGTAGTCTCATTGTTCCGAGACAAACGGAATTATGTTATATTTCCTTCAGACTTTTATGTGTAGTATTCCATAGTAGTTTGTGAGTTGGTGACTCCAAGTCTTGGGTAGAGGATTTCAGTATGATTTCCACCTTGTGATTTGTTATTTCCATTTCGATAAAGTATTCCGCATTTATTTAATTAAAAATTGTGTTAAAAACAGGATAGTATGAATACAGTGGCTTGCCTAGCTACCACGAGTAGGCGCCATCACGATCCCAATATTGGGGAAAAATCCGGGTCGTGACACCCATGGGTTGAGTTCGCACCAATATGTTTTTGGCGCCATTGGGGAGCTTACGGTGTTCAACTATTTGTGTAGCTAGTTTTTGTGTTTTACTTCTCTTTACTTCTTTTTACTAACATTATTAGTGTTAAACCAAATGGTACAAATGGCTTTAAACGGGAATGACCCTCTTGACAATGTGGTCGCGGGGGAGGAGGTTGATGATATTGAACAAGAGGAACTCCAGGTACCACAAATATCAAGGAGAGGTAGAAATGCTAATGTAAATCCTAATGATGCAATTCCAGACCCTCCTCCGCCTCCACCAAGAGTTGCTCCAAGGGTCCTCCCGAACCAAGGGTATACAAGTGCAATTGTTCCTTCCCGAATCCAGGTGGGGAATTTCCAAATAAAAAATGTTATGTTGATACTTCTTGAACAACGAGGGTATTTTATGGGCGCCTCCGATCAAAATGCATACATGCACTTGAAGGGATTCGTGGATACTTGTTGGGGAAGTAAACAAACCAATGTTTCTAAAGATGCTTTAAGATTGAGGCTTTTCCATTCTCTCTTCGGGGTAAAGCGCTCGATTGGTTGGAGAGGTTACCATATCATTCAATCACTACATGGGACGAATTTGCGAACAAATTCATTGCCAAGTTCTTTTCTCTGATTCATATGGAGGCACTTCGTGATGAGATTTTGGCCTTCAAACAAAAACCGATGGAGCCATTGCATGAAATATGGGAGAGGTTTAGAAACATGGTATAGGAGTGTCCGAATAACGACATGACTGATGTGATGATCCAACAAAAGTTCTATAGAGGTATCAACACAACAAACAAATGCATTGTGAATCAATTGGCGGGTGGAAACATTATGAAGCTCCCATACAATGAAGCATGTGAAGTTCTAGATGAGATGGCCGATACTTTTTCGGCATGGAAAAGTCCGGCGAACGTTCCTCAAGGTGATACCAATGTTATACACTTGCACAAAGAGTTGCATGACCATGGCCAAGCCATTGCCAAACTTACAACAACCATGAATAGTTAGCAAAGGTACAATTGCAACAAGTGAAAAATCTACACCAAGTGGATGTTGTGGAAGGAGTAAACATGATGAAGAGAAGGCAAATAGGGCCACAACAACCAAGGAATTATGAAAATTATGATGATGGTACTGGGTATTCAAATAAATGTTATGATGAGCAAAATGAAGATTGCTAATATGTGAACAACTATCGAGAGAATAGAGGAAACCAAGGAAACCAACAATGGCGATCTCAAGGGAATTGGAATAATCAACAAGGTGGTGGTAATTGGAATAATGATAATCAACCCCAAGGCGGAGGGAATTGGAATAGGAGTAATCAAAGCAATTGGGGGAATCAAGGTAACAATAGTGGCAATTGGAGTGGAAACAACAATAATTGGAACAACAACAATGGAGGCCAAGGTAATCAGGGGCAAGGCTTTCAAAGGCCCCCAAGGTTTCAACATCCAAACAATCTGCCACCATATCAATTGCAAGGGTCGAGTTCTTCGGGCAATGAATTCAGGAGGATCGAAGTAATGTTTGAACAAATGATGAAAAGAACTCAAGACTCAGATGCGCAATTAGTTTCACATAATACTTCCATCCACAACTTGGTAGTACAACTTGGAAAAATTTCACAATCCCTAAATACTCGCCAAAAGGGTGCACTACCTAGTGACACGGTAGTAAATCCTAAGGGTGGGAAAAACAACCATGTAATGGCAGTGACCACACGTAGTGAACGAGGCAGTAATGTGCATGCCTCAAGAGAGAATCAAGCCATAGTGGAGGAAGATGAGTTGCCTAGTGTTGACATGCATACGGGGGTTGATGATGTTGTTGAGCCAAGTGCAAGAGATGAGGTAAGAATTGACATTCAAGAGATTGAGGAGGAGACTCAGGAGAACGTGAACTCGTCTAGGGAATATGTTATAGATATGCCAGAGCTGGAACTGCCAAAAGCAAAGGCACCCTTGCCTAGGCCTCCTTCAACTTACCCTCAATGCTTGGCAAAACAAAAGAGTGATAACCAATTTAAAAAATTCATTGAAATGATGACGAGCTTGACCATAAATGTGCCCTTGGTGGAGGCACTCGAGGAAATGCCCGAGTATGTAATATTCATGAAAGATTTGGTCACCAAGAAGAGATCAATGGAGTGTGAAATGATTAAAATGACCCATCAAGTTGGCGTCATAGTACACGCCATGGCTCCAAAGCTTGAGGACCCCGGCGCATTCACCATCCCATGCATTATTGGTAGCGCCAACTTTGGAAAAGCCTTTTGTGACTGGAGGGTAAGCATCAACTTAGTGCCATACTCAGTGTTCAAAACCTTGGGGATTAGACAACCTCGCCCGACTTCAATGCGGCTCCAAATGGCGGATAAGTCTATAAAGTGGCCTTTGGGTATCATCGACGACGTCCTTGTTCGAGTTGATAAGTTTATTTTGCCGTCCGACTTCGAGATTCTTGATTGTGAAGTGGACTTTGAAGTCCCAATTATTCTTGGAAAGCCTATCTTAGCAACTAGGAAAGGTTTGGTTGATGTCGAAGTGGGAGAGTTAACCTTCCGGGTTGGTGATGATAAGGTAGTGTTCCATGTGTGCAAATCGATGAGGCAACCAAATAGTACCGAAGTTTGCTCGTTTGTCGACATTGTCACGGTGGTGATAGTGGATGACACAAGCACAATGATCAATATTGAAGATCCACTTGAAGTAGTGCTTTTGAACGTGAAAGCTAATGATAATGCCGGGAGAATTAAATGTGTAAATGCTTTGCATGGTATGGGCTCGTACTCTTATGATCCTAGGAAGTTATCATTGGACCTTGAGAATCGCAAGACCTCTCTAACAAAGCCATCTACTGAGGAGCCGCCGGTGTTGGAGTTGAAACCACTTCCTCCTCACCTCAGGTATGAATACTTGAATCCCAATTTCACTTTGCATGTTATTCTTTCGTCTTTCTTAACTAACTTGCAGGTGGATGCAACTTTGGCGGTTTTACAAAAGCTCAACCGGGTGATTGGATGGACTTAGGCGGATATTCAGGGCATAAGCCCTGCCTTTTGCATGCATAAGATCATTTTAGAGGAATATTAAAGGCCTTCGATTGAACACCAAAGAATATTAAATGAAGCTATGCAAGAGGTGGTCAAGAAGGAAGTTATCAAGTGGTTGGATGCCGGTGTAGTCTACCCAACATCAGATAGTTCATAGATCTCTCCAGTCCAGTGTATTCCTACGAAGGGTGGCATCACGGTTGTCATAAATGCAAACAATAAATTGATTCTGACCCACACGGTCACGGGTTGGAGGGTGTTCATGGATTATAGAAAGCTCAACAAGGTCACTAGGAAGGATCATTTCCCTCTACCATTTTTGGACCAAATGTTTGATCTTTAGCGGGTCGAGCTTATTATTGCTTCCTTGATGGCTATTCGGTGTATAACCCAATTCTCATTGCCCCGTAGGATCAGGAAAAGACAATATTTACTTGTCCATATGGCACATTCACTTTCTAAAGGATGTCGTTTGGACTTTGTAATGCTCCGACAACCTTCCAAAGATGCATGATGGCAATCTTCACCGACATGGTGGAGGACATTCTGGACGTGTTCATGGACGATTTTAGTGTGGTGGGGCACTTATTTGATGAATGCCTAGGGAACTTGGATAGAGTGTTGAAAAGATGTGAGGAGAGCAATCTTTACTAAACTGGGGAAAAAGGTCACTTCATGGTGCAAGAGGGAATTGTTTTGGACACAAAATTTTAAAGAATGGCATTAAAGTTGACAAAGCAAAGATAGAGGTTATCTCCTACTTCAATCAAGGGGGTGATGAGTTTCTTAGGCCACGCCGAGTTCTACCGGCGCTTAATCAAGGATTTCTCGAAATTTGTGAACTCGTTGTGCAAGTTATTGGAGAAGGATGTGAAGTTTGTGTTTGATGAGAGATGTATGGAATCCTTTGAATTGTTGAAACATAAGTTGACTACCACTCCCATTATCACCGCAACAAATTGGGATTTGCCTTTTGAGTTAATGTGTGATGCTAGTGATGTAGCGGTTGGTGCGGTGCTTGGTCAAAGAATTAACAAGATGTTCCATCTGGTGTACTACTGTCACGACCCTAGTTCACCAATTGTGAACATGTCGTGATGGCACCCAGTCCCCACGACTAGGTAAGCCTAATACATTGCGGAATCTATAAGTTATAAATACTTAAATAAGAAACAGCGGAAAATAACATAAAAGATATGTAATCCGTGCCGCTTGGCACATACATCCGTCACACAATGAATAAAACACTACCAAGATCCGGAACCCCACGGTAACACAGACTAAAAGGGAAATACAACTGTGGCTCTATGTGTAAAGAGTATCTAACAACGAAATGAAGAAAATGTCAACTAGTAATACTAGAATAGAAGGGAAGCCTCCGGATCCGCGGACGTAGCAGATCATACCTCGAAGTCTCCCAGAAAGCTGCGGAATCACCTAGTACGAGCCTGCTCTGATGTACCTGGATCTGCACAACAAAAGTGTGCAGAAGAGTAGCATGAGTACACCACGGCGGTACTCAGTAAGTGCCAAGCCTAACCTCGATGGAGTAGTGACGAGGTAAGTCAGGGCCCTACTGAGAAAACAATAATATAATGATGACAACAAAATAAACAGTTTAAATGATAATAATTTCCGAAATAACAACATTATGATGATTACTGCAACTGTCTACAATTAAGCTAACAACAAATAACCAACTCGGATAAACAAATCCAGGATCTGTGGGAATTGAACCCACAGTCCCATTCTCAGTACCTCTGGGTCTCCGGGAATCAAACCCGCAACCCATGTCTCAATAATATCTCAATAACTCAGGATCTCCGGGAATCGAACCCGCAGTCCCTACCAATAAGTCAGGATCTCGGGAATCGAACCCGTAGTCCATATTTCAAAAATCTCAGGATCTCGGGAATCTAACCCGTAGTCCATATTTCAATAATCTAAGGATCTCGGGAATCGAACTCGCAGTCCATATTTCAATAATCTCAGGATCTCGGGAATCGAACCCATAGTCCACATTTCAATAATCTCAGGATCTCGGGAATCCAACCCGTAGTCCACATTTCAATAATCTCAGGATCTCGGGAATCGAACTCGTAGTCCACATTTCAATAATCTCAGGATCTCGGGAATCGAACCCGTAGTCCATAACCACAGCAAGTAAAGGAATA
This sequence comes from Nicotiana noctiflora, assembly GCA_032618575.1. NCBI lineage: Eukaryota > Viridiplantae > Streptophyta > Magnoliopsida > Solanales > Solanaceae > Nicotiana > Nicotiana noctiflora. Next base: position 15,441 of record JASVEL010007121.1, on the reverse strand, counting down.
CACAGAGAGAAGTATAATAGGCTTAACGATAACTTCGCCGATGAACAGCGCCAGCGATTACCAGAAAACTCAAGTAAGTCAATTAAGCAACTAGACAGTTAGATTCTATCTAATCATGCTTTTCTAACTACTACCGGGTAGAAATGTCGAATTTAACAGCTAAAAATAGGAATATTACTCATTAAACAATTTAAGTAAAGTATGTATTCAACAACCAGCGCATGTACACGCCCGTCACCTCGTGTACAAGGCATTTAAAATATCACATAATATCCTAGGGGTGAAAGTCCCCCACACGAGGTTAGACAAGCCACTTACCTCAATTCCGGTACGAAACCGCTAAGAAATAACCCTCTTGCCGCGAATGTCGGCCTCCACAAGTGTAGTATCTGATAAAAATCAATAGAATCACATCAAAATAGGCCAATTGGGAATTACCCAATCAGAATAACTCAAAATATACCAAAACCCACAAGTTGCCAAAACCCGACTTTCGGTACGCTTATCGAAAAATCACGAAAATTATATATTCGGGTTCCTTATCTCAATACGAGCCTAGGCATATAAAATTTACCAAAATCGGACTCCATTTGCCCACTCAAATCAGAGATTTTCTAACATTTAGGCCTAGGGCTCAAACCCACCTTTAATCTCCCAATTTCAGTGAAATAATCACGGATTTCATGATAAACCAACGAATTAAGGTCAAGAAACTTACCCCCGATGATTTCCCGATGATATCCCGGCGTTTCCCCTTCAAAATCCTCTCTTGGAGCTCAACAATGGCGGTTTTGGTGTGTTAGGCCGCGACTGAAATGTTCTGGACTTAAAGTCACTGCCAGGCCATTTTACTCTACGCGATCGCAGCACCGGGCTTGCGATCGCGATGCACAAAATATGGGCGGCCTAATTTTCCTCTACGCGATCGCGTGACCCTGGACGCGATCGCAGTGAACAACTCAGCAACCCTACGCGATCGCAAACGTAATAACGCGATCGCGAAGAACAAACTCGTCCGGCTCCCCAAACTACCCTACGTGATCGCATACTCCCTCACGCAATCGCACTGCTTCCGACCAATACCCTACGCGATCGCATGAAACCTCACGCGATCGCACTGGTTCAACCTCCAGACTTACGCGATCGCAGGCTTTACTTCGCGATCGCAGAGCTCGGGATTTCTCCCTTACGCGATCGCATGGCCATCTCCGCGATCGCGGAGAGCAAAATTGCTCTGCAATTATTGCAGCAGAACAGCAGTGCCTTTTGGCACAAATTGGTCCGTTTGGACCCCCGAATTCATCCCGAGGCTCCCGGGACCCCAACGAAAACCACCAACATACTCCAAAACACAATATGAACTCGTTCAAATCATAAAAACACGTCTAACAACATCAAAACCCATAATTCACATCGAATTCAAGCCTAAATTTCTTAAAACTTTCCGAATTGCACATTTGATCTAAAACCCGACCAAACGACGTCCGAATGACCTGAAACTTTGCGGACATATCCAAATTCACATAACGAAGCTACAGAAATTGTCGAAATTCCATTCCGACCCCCGGATCAAAATCTCACCTATCGTTCGGATTCGCCAAAATTTCATCCTCCGGCATTTCAAGCCTAATTGAGCTACGGACCTCCAAAATACATTCCGAATGCGCTCCTAACTCCGAAATCACCCAACGGAGCTAATGGAACCATCGGATTTCCGTTCCGATATCGTCTTAACACTGTTCCGGCTACGGACCGTTTTCTAGCTTTAAAGCTCTCATTTAGGGACTAAGTGTCCCAAAATGCTCCAAATTTCAGAACCGACTATCCCGGCAAACCACAATAGCAGAAATGAACTTAGGGGAACAGTTAAATTAGGGATTGGGGCGTAATTTTCTAAAACGACCGGTCGGGTCATTACATCTTCCCACACTTAAAGATTCGTTCGTCCTCGAACGAGCATAGAAAACATACCTAAAATAGTGAAAAGATGAGGGTACTGGCTGCGCATATCCTGCTCGGTCTCCCAAGTCGCCTCTTCGACCGGCTGGCCCCGCCACTGAACTTTTACCGAAGCGATGTTCTTTGACCTTAGCTTTCTGACTTGCCTGTCTAGAATGGCTACCGGCTCCTCAACATAAGACAGATCCTTGTCTAGCTGAACAGATGTGAAATCCAACACATGCGACGGGTCACCATGGTATCTCCGGAGCATGGAGACATGAAATACGGGGTGAACTCCGGCTAGGCTGGGAGGTAAGGCCAACTCATAAGTAACCTCCCCAACACGCCTCAAAATCTCAAAAGGGCCAATAAATCTAGGACTCGGCTTTCCTTTCTTCCCAAACCTCATAATGCCCTTCATGGGCGAGACTCGAAGCAGAACCCGCTCACCAACCCTAAAAGCCACATCGCGAACCTTCTTGTTCGCATAACTCTTCTGTCTAGACTGGGCTGCACGAAGTCTGTCCTGAATCACCTTGACCTTGTCCATAGCCTCCTGAACCATATCAGTACCTAGCAACCTGGCCTCGCCCGGCTCAAACCAACCCACGGGAGACCTGCACCTCCTACTATATAGGGCCTCGTACGGTGCCATCTGAATACTAGACTGGTAGCTGTTGTTATAAGCAAACTCCGCCAGTGGCAAGAAGTGATCCCATGAACCTCCAAACTCAATCACGCACGCACGGAGCATATCCTCCAAAATCTGAATAGTGCGCTCGGACTGCCCATCAGTCTGGGGGTGAAATGTTGTGCTCGGCTCCACCCGAGTACCTAACTCATGCTGTACAGCCCTCCAGAACCGCGAAGTGAACTGAGTGCCTCTATCTGAAATAATGGAAATGGGAATACCGTGCAGCCGAACTATCTCTCTGATATAGGTCTCCGCCAGTCACTCCGATGAATATGTAGTGCTCACCGGTATAAAATGGGCGGACTTGGTCAGCCGATCCACAATGACCCAAATGGAATCAAACTTCCTAACCGTCCGTGGAAGTCCAGATACAAAGTCCATGGTAATGCGCTCCCATTTCCACTCGGGAATCTCGATCTGCTGCATCAATCCACCCGGACGCTGATGCTCATACTTCACCTGCTGGCAGTTGAGGCATCTAGAAACATAATCAACTATATCCCTCTTCATCCGCCTCCACCAGTAATGCTGTTTCAAGTCCCGATACATCTTCGCGGCTCCCGGATGGATGGAATACCGCGAGCTATGGGCCTCTGCTAGAATCAGCTCTCGAAGATCATCCACATTAGGCACACAGATACGCCCCTACATCCTCATAACTCCATCATCCCCGATTGTAACATCTTGAGCATCACCACGCCGAACTCTATCCTGAAGGACAAGCAAATGAGGGTCGTCGAACTGATGCTCCCTGATGCGGTCAGATAGAGAAGACCGAGAAATCACACAAGCCAGAACCCGGCTGGGCTCCGAAAGATCCAGTCTAACAAACTGTCTGGCTAAAGCCTGAACATCCATCGCCATAGGCCTCTCCGAAGCTGGTAGATACGCCAAACTCCCCAAACTCTCTGCTCGACGACTCAAGGCATCGGCAACCACATTAGCCTTGCCCGGATGATAGAGAATAGTAATATCATAGTCCTTTAGTAGCTCCAACCATCTCCTCTGACGCATATTCAGGTCCTTCTGCTTAAGCAAGTGCTGTAAGTTCCGGTGATCGGTGTAGATCTCACAAGGAACCCCATATAAATAATGACGCCAAATTTTCAAGGCGTGAACAATGGCAGCTAGCTCCAAATCATGAACGGGGTAATTCTTCTCATGCACCTTCAGCTGTCTCGACGCGTAGGCAATCACCCTACCGTCCTGCATCAATACCGCACCGAGTCCAACTCGTGAGGCATCACAATATACAGTATAGGACCCTGAACCTGTAGGCAACATCAATATAGGGGCCGAAGTCAAAGCTGTCTTGAGCTTCTGAAAGCTCGCCTCACACTCGTCTGTCCACTGGAAAGGGGTACCCTTTTGGGTCAATCTGGTCATAGGTGCTGCAATCGAAGAGAACCCTCTACGAAATGACGGTAATAGCCCGCCAAACCAAGGAAACTGCGAATCTCAGTAGCGGAGGAGGGTCTGGGCCAACTCCGCACGGCCTCCACCTTCCTCGGATCTACTCGAATACCATCACTCGACACCACGTGGCCCAAAAATGCCACTGAACTCAACCAGAATTCACATTTAGAGAACTTGGCATAAAGTCGCCTCTCCCTCAGAATCTGAAGCACTAACCTCAAATGCTGCTCGTGCTCTTCCCGGCTCCGGGAATATACTAGAATATCATCAATGAAGACAATCACGAACGAGTCCAGATAAGGCCTGAACACACTGTGCATCAAATGCATAAATGCTGCTGGGGCATTAGTCGACCCAAAAGACATCACGAGGAACTCATAGTGACCATACCGGGTCCTGAAGGCAGTCTTCGGGATATCTGGCTCCCGAATCTCAGCTGGTGATACCTAGAGCGCAAATCAATCTTAGAAAACACATGTGTGCCTTGTAGCTGGTCAAATAAATCATCAATACGAGGAAAAGGATACCGGTTCTTCACTGTAACCTTGTTCAACTGACGATAGTCAATACACATACGCATAGAACCGTCCTTTTTCTTCACAAACAATACAGGAGCACCCCAAGGCGAAACACCGGGTCGAATAAAACCCTTGCCCAATAACTCCTGTAACTGATCCTTCAACTCCCTCAACTCAGGAGGAGCCATACGGTACGGTGGAATAGAAATGGGTTGAGTGCCCGGCAACAAATCAATGGCAAAATCAATATCTCTGTCGGGCGGCATGCCCGGGAGATCAGCTGGAAATACATCAGCAAAGTCACGTACCACATGAACAGAATCAATAGAGGGAGTGTCAACACTGACGTCCCGCACATAGGCTAGATAAGTAGCACACCCCTTCTCAACCATACGCTGAGCTCTGAGAAAGGAAATAACACGGCTAGGGGTGTGATCTAGAGTACCACTTTACTCAATACATGGAATGCCTGGCATAGCCAGCGTCACGGTCTTGGCATGACAATCAAGAATAGCATAATGGGGTGACAACCAGTCCATGCCCGGAATAATATCAAAATCGACCATCCCGAGCAACAATAGATCCGCTCTGGTCTCAAAATCACAAATGGTAACCAAACACGACCGATATACACGGTCCACGACCAAAGAATCACCCACCGGAGTGGAAACATAAATGGGGGCACTCAAAGAATCCCGAGGCACACCCGGATGAGAAGCAAAGTAAGAAGACACATATGAAAAAGTGGAACCAGGGTCGAATAGAACCGATGCCTCCCTGTGACTAACCATAATAATACATGTGATAACGGAGTCAGATGCAACAGCCGCAGCGCGATCAGGAATAGCATAGAATCTGGCCTGTCCCCCCTCTCGAGGGCGGCCTCTGGAACCCTGACCCCCGCCCCTGGATGGATGGGCAGGTGGAGTGGCAGCTGGGGCTGGAATGATAGCCTGCTGGCCCTGAGAACCACGCGGATGCTGTGATGACTGATGAGGGGCTCCTCTCCTGCGCCTGGGGCACTCCCTAACCAGGTGGCGAGTATCCTCGCACTCAAAACAAGCTCCGGGAGGACGCGGTGGCTGTGACTGGCCGGCCTCACCCCCACTGGTCTGACCCCTGGAAGGACCCCGCGCAGGAGGTGCACTGGAAACTGGGGGAGCATAATAAGTCTCCTGAGGTGCTGGAAGACCTGGAGTACTACCGGCTGCGGGCAATGCCGAGTGAACTGGTCGACCGGAATAACCCCTGCCAAAACGACCGGCTGATGAAGTGCGGGCACCAGAGAAATAGCCCGACTCACGAGACCTTTTGGCCTCTCTCTCTCTCCGCTCTCTAGGGAGCATACTCTCGATCCTCTTAGCAATGCTAACTGCCTGCTGATAAGATATATCTGTCTCAAGCTCTCTGGCCATGCTGGATCGGATAGGCGGAACAAGGCCCTCAATAAATCTCCGCACTCGCTCCCGAACCGTGGCTACCAAAGCCGGTGCATGCTTGGCTAGGCGGGTGAAACTGATAGCATACTCCGATACTGACATGGAGCCCTGTCGCAACCGCTCAAACTCCGAGCGCCAAGAATCCCTAAGGCTCTGTGGGAACAAACTCCCTCAAAAACAGATCTGAAAACTGCGTCCAAGTCAATGAAGCAGACTCCTCTGGACTATCCAACTCATACGTGCGCCACCAATCATAAGCGGCCCCACGAAACTGAAAAGCAGTGAAGGAAACCCCGCCGGTCTCCACAATCCCCATAGTACGAAGAATACGATGACACTCCTCTAGAAAACCCAATGCATCATCTGAAGCCAAACCACTGAACACTAGAGGATCATATTTCTTGAACCTCTCCAATCTACGCCGCTCGTCCTCGGAGGCAGCTGGCCAACCTCCGGGTTGTGCTGGGGCGGCAGGAGGCATAACAAAAATCTCTGGAACCTGTCCCACTGGCACTCGCTGCTCAGGTGTAGCGGCTGCAGGAGTCTGGGCCCCTCCCCCGGCCTGAGATGTAGATGGAGTGAGAGGAAGCAATCCTGCCTGAGCTAAAGTGGTATACATACTCATGAACTGGGCCAGGGTCTCCTGTAGTGCTGGAGTAGTAGCAGCTGTAGTCGGTGTACCAGGTGCCTGCGCTCCAACCTGGTCTACCTGTGGCACCTCAGCGGCAGCGCGCGCGGGTGTTGTGGCTGCACCTCGGGCGCGTCCTCGTCCTTTACCTCGGCCCCGGCCTCTGACGGCGGCAACAGGGGGCGCGTGTACTTGATCGTCGCGAGTAGCTCGTGTCCTCGCCATCTGTGAGAGAATAGAAAGCAATAGTTTAGATTTTTTGATGCCAAAAATGTCGCACGATAAGGAATCCAAAAGAAATGAAGAGTTTCCTAAACAATTACATAGCCCCTCGTAGATAAATACAGACGTCTCCATATCGATCAGCGAGACTCTAAGTAACCGGTCTGTGTCCCGTGACTCCTATGAACCTAGAGCTCTGATACCAACTTGTCACGACCCTAGTTCACCAATTGTGAACATGTCGTGATGGCACCCAATCCCCACGACTAGGTAAGCCTAACACGTTGCGGAATCTATAAGTTATAAATACTTAAATAAGAAACAGCGGAAAATAACATAAAAGATATGTAATCCGTGCTGCTTGGCGCATACATCCGTCACACAATGAATAAAACACTACTAAGATCCGGAACCCCACGGTAACACAGACTAAAAGGGAAATACAACTGTGGCTCTATGTGTAAAGAGTATCTAACAACGAAATGAAGAAAAATGTCAGCTAGTAATACTAGAATAGAAGGGAAGCCTCCGGATCCGCGGACGTAGCAGATCATACCTCGAAGTCTCCCAGAAAGCTGCGGAATCACCTAGTACGAGCCTGCTCTGATGTACCTGGATCTGCACAACAAAAGTGTGCAGAAGAGTAGCATGAGTACACCACGGCGGTACTCAGTAAGTGCCAAGCCTAACCTCGATGGAGTAGTGACGAGGTAAGTCAGGGCCCTACTGAGAAAACAATAATATAATGATGATAACAAAATAAACAGTTTAAATGATAATAATTTCCGAAATAACAACATTATGATGATTACTACAACTGTCTACAATTAAGCTAACAACAAATAACCAACTCGGATAAACAAATCCAGGATCTGTGGGAATTGAACCCACAGTCCCATTCTCAGTACCTCTGGGTCTCCGGGAATCGAACCCGCAGCCCATGTCTCAATAATATCTCAACAACTTAGGATCTCCGGGAATCGAACCCGCAGTCCCTACCAATAAGTCAGGATCTCGGGAATCGAACCCGTAGTCCTTCTTTCAGTAATCTCAGGATCTCGGGAATCGAACCCGTAGTCCATATTTCGAAAATCTCAGGATCTCGGGAATCGAACTCGTAGTCCATATTTCAAAAATCTCAAGATCTCGGGAATCGAACCCGTAGTCCATATTTCAATAATCTCAGGATCTCGGGAATCGAACCCGTAGTCCACATTTCAATAATCTCGGGATCTCGGGAATCGAACCCGTAGTCCACATTTCAATAATCTCGGGATCTCGGGAATCGAACCCGTAGTCCACATTTCAATAATCTCGGGATCTCGGGAATCGAACCCGTAGTCCACATTTCAATAATCTCAGGGATCTCGGGAATCGAACCCGTAGTCCATAACCACAGCAAGTAAAGGAATACACAGAGAGAATTATAATAGGCTTAATGATAACTTCGCCGATGAATAGCGCCAGCGATTACCAGAAAACTCAAGTAAGTCAATTAAGCAACTAGACAGTTAGATTCTATCTAATCATGCTTTTCTAACTATTACCGGGTAGAAATGTCGAATTTAACAACTAAAAACAGGAATATTACTCATTAAACATTTTAAGTAAAGTATGTATTCAACAACCAGCGCATGTACACGCCCGTCACCTCGCGTACAAGGCATTTAAAATATCACGTAATATCCTAGGGGTGAAAGTCCCCCACACGAGGTTAGACAAGCCACTTACCTCAATTCCGGTATGAAACCGCTAATAAATAACCCTCTTGCCGCGAATGTCGGCCTCCATAAGTGTAGTATCTAATAAAAATCAATAGAATCACATCAAAATAGGCCAATTGGGCATTACCCAATCAAAATAACTCAAAATATACCAAAACCCACAAGTTGCCAAAACCCGACTTTCGGTACGCTTATCGAAAAATCACGAAAATTATATATTCGGGTTCCTTATCTCAATACGAGCCTAGGCATATAAAATTCACCAAAATCGGACTCCATTTGCCCACTCAAATCAGAGATTTTCTAACATTTAGGCCTAGGGCTCAAACCCACCTTTAATCCACCATTTTCGGTGAAATAATCACGGATTTCATGATAAACCAACGAATTAAGGTCAAGAAACTTACCCCCGATGATTTCCCGATGATATCCCAGCGTTTCCCCTTCAAAATCCTCTCTTGGAGCTCAACAATGGCGGTTTTGGTGTGTTAGGCCACGACTGAAATGTTCTGGACTTAAAGTCACTGCCAGGCCATTTTACTCTACGCGATCGCAGCACTGGGCTTGCGATCGCGATGCACAAAATATGGGCGGCCTAATTTTCCTCTACGCGATCGCGTGAACCTGGACGCGATCGCAGTGAACAACTCAGCAACCCTACGCGATCGCAAACGTACTAACGCAATCGCGAAGAAAAAACTCGTCCGGCTCCCCAAACTACCCTACGCGATCGCATACTCCCTCACGCGATCGCACTGCTTCCGACCAATACCCTACGCGATCGCATGAAACCTCACACGATCGCACTGGTTCAACCTCCAGACTTACGCGATCGCAGGCTTTACTTCGCGATCGCAGAGCTCAGGATTTCTCCCTTACGCGATCGCATGGCCATCTCCGCGATCGCGGAGAGCAAAATTGCTCTGCAGTTATTGCAGCAGAACAGCAGTGCCTTTTGGCACAAATTGGTCCGTTTGGACCCCCGAATTCATCCCGAGGCTCCCGGGACCCCAACGAAAACCACCAACATACTCCAAAACACGATATGAACTCGTTCAAATCATAAAAACACGTCTAACAACAACAAAACCCATAATTCACATCGAATTCAAGCCTAAATTTCTTAAAACTTTCCGAATTGCACATTCGATCTAAAACCCGACCAAACGACGTCCGAATGACCCGAAACTTTGCGGACATATCCAAATTCACATAACGAAGCTACAGAAATTGTCGGAATTCCATTCCGACCCCCGGATCAAAATCTCACCTATCGTTCGGATTCGCCAAAATTTCATCCTTCGGCATTTCAAGCCTAATTGAGCTACGGACCTCCAAAATACATTCTGAACGCGCTCCTAACTCCGAAATCACCCAACGGAGCTAATGGAACCATCGGATTTCCGTTCCGAGATCGTATTAACACTGTTCTGGCTACGGACCGTTTTCTAGCTTTAAAGCTCTCATTTAGGGACTAAGTGTCCCAAAATGCTCCAAATTTCAGAACCGACTCTCCCGGCAAACCACAATAGCAGAAATGAACTTAGGGGAACAGTTAAATTAGGGATTGGGGCATAATTTTCTAAAACGACCGGTCGGGTCATTACAACTACGCAAGCTAGACGATGAATGAGGCTCAAAAGAACTATATAGTCACCGAGAAGGAGTTGCTAGCTATTGTGTTTGCCATGGAAAAATTTTGTCCATACCTTATGGGGGCCAAAGTGATTATTCATACCGAACATGCGGCCCTTAGGTACTTGATGACAAAGAAAGACTCAAAGGCGAGGTTGATGAGATGGGTTTTACTCTTGCAAGAATTTGATCTTTAGATTGTTGGTAGAAAAGGAAGTGAAAATCAAGTCGCGGATCACTTGTCCCGGCTAGAGAAAGAAGGAAAACCGAGCAATGGTGTTGAGCTTAATGATACTTTTTCGGATGAACAACTCCTTGCAGTGTCTATGCATGATATGTCATGGTTTGCAGATGTGGCCAATTATCTTGTGACTGGTATTATCCCGTATGAGCTCTCTTCTAACCAAAGGAAGAAGCTCAAGTGGGATAGTTTGGATTACTATTGGGACGAGCCCTGCTGTTCAAAATTTTCACCGATGGCATAATTCATCGTTGTGTCCCGGAAGAAGAACAATTGAGCATATTGGAAGCTAGCCACTCTTCTCCTTATGGTGGTCATCCTGGAGGGGGGGTGAGAACGACATCAAAGGTTCTAAGTTATGGTTTCTATTGGCCGACTTTGTTTCAAGATGCAAGTAATATGGTTAAAAGGTGTGATGCAGGTGAACGAGACGGCGATATTTCTATAAAGGATGAGATGCCTCTTAACACCATTTTAGAGGTTGATATTTATTATGTGTGGGGCATTGAACATGAGCCCGTTTGTAAGCTCTTGTGGGAACACGTACATTCTCGTGGCGGTAGATTATGTCTCCAAGTGGGTTGAAGCCATGGCTCTTCCCAACAATGAAGCCCAGAGTGTCGTGGCATTCTTGAAGAAGCAGATATTCACTAGATTTGGAATCCCTCATGCTATCATTAGTGATGGGGGGTCCCATTTTTGTAACAAGGCCTTTGATTCTTTGCTCACCAAATATGGAGTTAACCACAAGGTGACTAACCCATACCATCTGCAAGCAAGTGGCCAAGTGGAGGTTTCTAATAGGGAAATTAAGAGTATTTTGTCCAATACCGTGAATGCTAATAGGACCGATTGGTCGAAGAAGTTGGATGATGCTCTTTGGGCATATAGGACGGTGCACAAGACTCTGATTCGTATGTCTCCTTATTAATTGGTGTTTGGTAAGACTTATCATCTCTCGGTGGAAATAGAGCACAAGGCGGTATGGGCTTTGAAAAGGTTAAATTTGGAATAGGATGTTGCGGCCAACCTCCAAGTGGAACAATTGAATGAGCTTGATGAATTTGGGTTCCATGCTTACTCCACGATACTCCAAAAAATAAAAATAGAGCGCCACCCTCACGATGGGACACTACTTCGATGCCAGCTCAAAAGTAACATCCCAATGACTAAAGCCATCATCAAAGATACGGATTCGATGTCACTCAAAAAATAAGAGGTTACTATTTCGATGAAAGTTCGAAATGACACCCTTAAGGCCAAGGGCCTCCACCCAAAATAAGAATTCACCTTGATCGAACAAACGATGGGTTAATATTTCGACGAAAGCTCGAAATAATACCCTTAAGGAGTAGGCCCTCCACCAAAAGGAAGAGTTCAATCTCGATCAAAAAATGACGAATTAATATTTTGAGGAAAGATCTAAATAACTCCCTTAAGGCAAAGATCCTCCGCCAAAAAAAAGAGTTCGGCCTCGATCGAACAACAACGAATTAATATTTTGACGAAAGCTCAAAATAACACCCTTAAGGCCAAGAGCCTCCGTAAAAAAGAAGAGTTCGACCTCGATCAAACAACGACGAATCAACAATTTGACGAGAATTCAAAATAATACCCCTAAGACCGAAAGCCAATGCCGAAGAAAACTGGGACTCACGACGGGATGATACTCTGATATAAGCTCAAAATTAAAATTCCTACTATTAAGGCCGCTATTAGAAAGAAAATCTGATGCCATTCATATGTTGATAGATTACACCTCGATACAAGGTGGAAATCATCGTCCCGTCAGGTAAAGTCATCATCAATGGTCTACTCAAACCGAGCGGCCTTGAAGTCCCCTAAGAAGCAGGAGGTCGACATGCAAAAATCTATTTTGCATCAAAATTATAAAGAGCAAAACAGGAAAAGGAGTACAGAAGGTATGTAACAATGAAAAATCCCATTCATACAAAGCTACTACGCAAATAACAACAAATTATCTACAGCTTAAACTAAGGAAGTCAAAGAAAAGAAAAATAAACCAAAATTGAAAAAAAAAGAAATAAAGATAACAATCCTTTCACTCGGCACTATCTCCAAGAGTTCCACCCTTATCACCCGTACCCTTATCAGCTTCCGGTGTTGCAGAGTCATATCCACAGTTTACACGAGACTCTCGTGCTCCTTATATGTGGCCTCAGTAAATTTTATCGCCTCCCACAAACTCTTGTAGGTGTCCTGCTGGGCTTCAGCATGAACCCAAAGCTGGTGCAAATGACGAAGATCAGAGCAGGATTTGACTTAAGCCAACAGTTTCTCCTCTTCGACCGTAAGAGCAGCGAGCCACTACCATAGGGTTGGTGTTTCTTAATCAATCTCGCCAATGCGCTTCTCAAGACTTACTTCCCTCAATGTGGTCGTCGCCCTCTTCGACTCCTGCTCGGATTGGAGGACGCGGATGGTTTTCTCTAATGCTCTCGCCAAAGGCGATGACCAAGCACTCTCGATACTTTCCAAATCGGTAAATTTTCTCTCTAAATCGGTCAACTTCTCCATCCACTCTCGCCATAATCGCCCCGGCCCTGATAAGGTTCTGTTCCATCTCTGACTGCATAAACCTCAACTTCTCCTGAAGATGTTTGCACTCTGCAGCAACCCCTTTGCCCAGCTTAAGCTCTTCATCCTTAGCACGAAGTTGCTCCTCGAGTACACTAATTTTGTAGATAGCCTCCATCAGTTGTTGGTCCCTGTTCTCGAGCTCTTCGCCGAGGGATCAAGCATCTGAGTTTTCCCTCAGCCGCTCGTGCATCTCACAGCACTTATCGCAATAGCGCCGATATTTCCCCACGTTGTCAAGAAAATATTAGTCTGGGTATCAGCTCTGCAAGCACTCTCAATCTCTACCATGTACGTCTGGAAAACAAAAAAATAGGCTAAGGCCAAGCCAACAAAAAAAATGGAAGGAACATAAAAGGAAAGTGCAACATACCCTAAAGACCATAGAGGCCACTTCGTGCATCAAATCAATATCAGGAACATTTCGAAGAGCCTTGCTCTCGACGGCGGAGCACAAGAGGTCAAATAGCGGTACCAGGTCCTTTGTATCTCCGCAAAGGTTAATATCTGACGGAATCTCTAGAATACGGGATGGCCCTCCCACCTGAACCATCGAACGGGTAAGACCCTCCTCAAACATCCTAACATCATCAGGATAAAGATCGAACTCAGATTCATAGTCGTCAACCACGACACGTTTTCTCCTTTTTGTGGCCGATGAAGAAGCACAACTAGGATCGAGGATGAGGGTCCATCGAAAGTAGTAGCAGTGGCCTGAAAAATCTGACCCCCATCATGGCCGGTGGTAGAATAATCACAGCAACGGGAATTTCCACCGATGGGTCAGACACAATAGTTGGCACCGCCTCTATAGCCAGACGACATTAACTCCTACCTCACATCCCGTCAAGTGAAGGTCTTCCTCTAAATATAACATAGCTAAAGGAGCCGTTTCAAACTCCACTCACCGCCTCTTTGATGGCCCCTCCCTTTTCTCGGCATGGGAAGATTCCCTCACTGGGGAGTTGACATGGGATGATATCTCAGGTCAAGGTATGACCTTCGCATGTACGACCATAGTCGTAGATTCAATATAAGCGACCCTCGATGAAGGTCGGGTAGTAGATGCTGAGGCAAGATAAGCGGACGAGACAGGTTGATGAAAAGCTAATGGAGGAGCCCTCTCTCTCCGCACTCTTCCTGGCATCGACAAACATCACATAAGAAACCAAGTTAAAGTTAAAGAGAAGAAATAGTGAACAAAGATAATATTACTCACCAGTAAGGGGCTTGCGTCCATATTTCTCATAGAAAGATGATCATGTACATCTACCCGCCGTATAAATAATGATGGCGCCCACCCACTAGCGGATACCATCAACAGGTGCAAGAGGGAGCTTCACGGCTGTAAAAACACATTTTAGTATTACCCAACAGAAAGCGGTCAAACATCATTCCCACAAAAGACATAGAAACTTACGGGCAAAGTTCCATTTCTCAGGGAACCCCGTAGGATCTGCCACAAGGTATTTGGTCTGCATATAAAAGCAATTCTCGTAGAAGCGATGGTTGGCTCTATCATCCATCTTCACTATCAAAGTCTTCAGCCCTCAGTTTCACATGTGAATCATCATACCACGAATGACTTAAAGGGCAAAAAATATTGAGTATATGCCATACAGTAATCTCACGACCAGCAAGTTCTGCAAACTTGAGTAGCATGAAGAATAATTTGTACAGGTACGGCAAAAGTTGCATTGGGCATACCTCGTAAAAACGGAAAAAATCTACCACCAAGAGAGGGAGAGAAAGCGTGTATCCGACAATAAAGGGGTAGGCGTAGAAAGTGCAATACCTTAGACGGTGAAAATGGACTATGTCGTTCCCCACTGCCGGCAGTATTTCAGCATAGTGAGGGATTCCCCAACCTATCCTTTAATTCTGCTATCCCCTCCTCAGTTCTGACGGACGTAGCAGGTTCCGGCTCCTCTCCGGCGAGGCTGTGAAAATCGCTCCACGCTTTTCTAGGGTGAGGCAAGATCTCAGCCACCGAAGGGACCTCCTCATCCTATACCACTTCTGCTCTTCCAGTGGCTAGAATATCATTTTCCGGCATCGAAGTGTCTAACTAAAGAAAATAAAAAATTCGAAGTATCGAGAGGAATGGTGCAGCCCTATTTATAAGAGACATAAATTTTCCAACCAAAAAATCCAAGAGTCGCCAATTGAAGTTGATAAGGCATGAAACGGTTCAACCCTGTGAGCACGTGATTTTTGCCTTACCTGAGAAGTACTCCCAAAAAATTCAAAATAAAAATAGTTTCATGTTGGGCATGATTTTTGTGATTTTGTGTTATTTTTATCTTAAATCTGCATTTTTGTGTGCGTGTTTATTTGTTTAAATTAGTAAAATACAAAAATATATACATTATGTTTTGCATATTT
>JASVEL010007120.1:0-24733 GCA_032618575.1 Nicotiana noctiflora | reverse complement strand
CCATTTCCCGGTGGTTATGGGGCTTCATCAAGGATCTGCGCCTAGCCCTCTCTTATTTGCTTTGGTGATGAATGCTCTAACTCGGCATATCCAAGGGGATGTGCCATGGTGTGTACTATTTGCTGATGACATAGTCTTGATAGACGAGACGAGGACCGGAGTTAACGAGAGGTTGGAGGTTTGGAAACAGACTCTTGAGTCTAGTGGTTTCAAACTAAGCAGGTCTAAGACAAAATACCTGGAGTGCAAGTTTAGCGTCGAGTCGAGCGACGAAGTAGGTAGGGACGTAAAGCTTGGTTCTCAGGTCATCGCCAAGAGAGACAGTTTCAGATACCTTGGATCGGTGATTCAGGGGGGCGGGAAAGATCGACAAAGATGTCACTCACCGTATAGGGGCATGGTGGTCGAAATGGAGGCTTGCATCAGGAGTCTTGTGTGATAAGAAAGTGCCACAGAAACTCAAGGGGAAGTTTTATAAAGCTGTAGTTAGACCAGCCATGTTATACGCGGCGGAGTGCTGGCCAGTGAAGAACTCTCATGTTCAGAGAATGAAGGTCGCGGAGATGAGGATGCTCAGGTGGATGTGCGGGTTCACCAGGTTGGATATGGTTAAGAATGAAGTTATTCGAGAGAAGGTGGGAGTGGCCCCAGTGGATGAGAAGCTGCGGGAAGCGAGGCTCAAGTGGTTTGGGCATGTGCGGAGGAGAAGTCCTGATGCCCCGATGAGGAGTTGTAAGCGGTTGTCGGTGGTTGGCCCGAGTCGAGGCAAATGGAGGCCCAAGAGGTATTGGAGAGAGGTGTTTAGGCAGGATATGACTAGATTGCGGATTTCCGAGGACGTGACCCTTGATAGGAAAGTCTGGAGGTCTAGTACCGGGTTGTAGGATATGAGCTTCTAGAATTTCTCGCACTTCTTCCCGGGGCAAGGTCGAGGTTCGGTAGGCTCTATGTAGAAGATTTGTGTATTTGCATTGCATGCCATTTTACTTATGATCTATGTTTCCAAAATTATCTATGTGCTTTCTACTGGAGTTCCTAATGCCCTTTGTTTCTGTTGCTGTTATGTGTATGTTGTCCTTTTGTATGCCATGCTATTTATGGTCTATGTCTACATAATTATTAATGTGATTTCTACTGGAGTTACTAATGCCATGTTGTTTTTGTTTTGTTTTGCTTTTGTCTTCTCTTTTTCTTTTCCTAAGTCGAGGGTCGACTGGAAACAGTCTCTCTGCCCTTTCGGGCAGGGGTAAGGCCTGCGTACGTACTACCCTCCCCAGACCTCACTATGTGGGACTATACTGGGTAGTTGTTGTGGTTTGAGTTCACGAATACCCGGTAATTGTTAAGTAGAGAGAATTTATTGGTGGACGTTGTTACTGAGGGTGGAAAATTTGCAAAAGAAGGCTGATATCTCCAGCATGGTTCTTTCAATCCCTCATTCTGGGGGTCTTCTACTTTTCTCGTATGAAGTAGATGAAATAAAATTTATGTGTCCAGTGACATACTTTTGTCGGTAAGGAGAATTGAGAACGGATTGCATAATCTTTATTATTACCTTTAGGTTCCAATTGTTTCCCTGTTATCTAACATTATTATCTGTTAATAGCTATTAGTTCAATAACTCAAGTAAGGGGATTAGCAAGCAAGTATGCGTCCTGGGCAATGATACAACTAGGTTACAAGAGAAGACAAAATATTGGTTGGCACGAGCTTGGTAGAGGAAGGGTACAAATTAAAAACATGACAGTTTTAAGTTACAAGTTCGAATTTTCAATGTTCAAGTGCAACCATATAAGTATGAAATGCACGTCTTACTGTCCATCACAAATATAGTGATGCAACATATATCTACGAAGAACTAATTATTTTGAAAAAGTTATTATTAAAAAGTGAAGTCAGTTTGATTAAAATTAAAAATGTGATAGAGCTTACTACATAAACAGAGAATTACAAGAAGAAATACTAATGTATTACACTGAAAACACATGATCTACTTCAACCAAGTTCGAGAATAACCACTACAACACTTATAACTCCTAAATTACAGCACATAGTATTCTAGACTAAATAGAAAATGACTGAAATCAATATACTAGCGTCATAGAGTCAAAATACATATTACTAAGATTATGAGACATGAAATTTCTAGACATTCGAGAGGCTAGAACTCTCCCAAGGATTCTGTATTTTTCTGTTCAATATCCTCCCCCACTGCTCCCTTCTTTCTCCAGATAAAACTGCCCACAACATGAGTAACTGTCACATACAAACTAAGTTTTCAATTTGTTATTTTTGGCCCTCCTGGAATAAGTTTTTATAACCTGAGGCTTATCATTACCCTCCCCTATATGAGTCACCTTGTCCTCAAGGTGAAAGTCAGGAAATTGCAGATCAATGACTGCATAGTCCTCCCAAGTGTTCTCAAATTCAGGCAGGTTCTTCCACTTGATTAACACCTCCCATTTATCATTAAGAAGCTTCCTGAGCTGCCTCACTGCTTCAGGTTCAACTTGAAGCTCCAATTCCGTTGTAAGAAACGAAAGTAGGTCTTGAGTAGATGTAGTTGGTTGCAAGCATTGTCTCAACTGTGAAACATGAAACACTGAGTGAATGCGCGCTCCAACAGGTAACTCCAACCGATAAGCTACGGGACCAATCTTCTCTAGAATCTTGAAAGGGCCATAGAAACGGGGCCCGAGTTTTTCATTAATCTTCTTAGCTAGAGAGCGTAGTTTGTATGGCCGAAGTTTGAGATACACCATTTCTCCAACCTCAAAATTCACTTCCCTGTGATGTCGATCAGCTTGGTTCTTCATTCTTTGTTGTGCTTGTACTAGATGGTTTTTGAGCTCAGTGAAGATCAAATTTCTAGTACGAACTTGTTCATTTACTTCTTCCACTGCAGAAGTAGTGTCATCCATGTGAAAAATCGATGGTGGATCCCTCCCATATAGTGCTTTAAAGGGTGTCATGCCGGCAGATCCGTTAAAGGATGTATTAAACCAATATTCAGCCCAAGCTAGCCAATGGAACCATTGTTTAGGATTTTCTCCAGCCATACAACGAAGATATGCCTCCAAACTCCTATTCATCACTTCCGTTTGACCATCAGTCTCTGGATGATATGCGGAGCTATAGCGTAATGTAGTTCCTGCCATTTTAAACAACTCCCTCCAAAACTGGCTAATGAACACCCGGTCACGATCAGACACAATAGATTTAGGAAAGCCATGCAACTTAACCATTTCCTTAGTAAAACACCAGCCACATCTTTAACATTAAAAGGATGAGAAAGTGGGATAAAGAGTGCGTACTTAGTAAGACGGTCTACCACAACCACTATGGTGTCAAACTTATGGGATTTAAGTAGGCCAATAATGAAATCCATACTTACATCTTCCCACACATGCTGAGGTATAGGTAAAGGTTGAAGTAAACCAGCTGGACTCAAAGTTTGAGACTTATTCTTTTGACAAATTTCACACTTGGCAACGAAGTTTTGCACATCCCTTTTCATACCTTACCAGTAAATATTTTCGGACAGCCTCTTATATGTGCGAAGATACCCCGAATGGCCACCTATTGGAGAAGAATGAAACTATAGTTGTTACAACACTGGATATCCCCTTTGTTCTTATACAAGGGCACCACTATACTCCACCTCCACTCCTCCGGCATCTTTTTACTCTTGAAGATCACATTGAACAACCTAGACAACCACTCCACTCCTGGCCTACCCACACATTTCTAGAACTCCATCGGAATATCATCTGGCTGGGACGCTCGACCCCTACTCATCCTACTTAAAGCCCTCACAACCTTCTCCTCCCTAATGCGCGTACAGTACCCAAGGTCTCTATGACGCTCTGAAGGCCCCAACTCCCCTAGCTCTATATCCCGATCCCCTTCCTCGTTAAGCAAGTTTCGAAAGTACGACACCTCTGCTTGACTTGAGACTTCCCCATCAAAACTCTACCATCCTCGTCCTAGATGCACCTAACTTGGTCTAGATCCCGAGCCTTCCTCTCCCTCCCTTTAGCCAACCGGAATAACTTCCTGTCCCCGCCTTTTTCCCCCAACTCCTCGTACATACGACCAAACGCCACATTTTTAGCTTCCGTGACCGCCAGCTTCGCTTCCTTACTCTCCCTATTCGCTCTCCTTTCTTCCTCGGTTGTGCTCCCTGCCAACTTAGCAAATGCCGCCTTCTTCGCCTTCACTTTTCCTTGGACTGCCTCGTTCCACCATCGGTTCCCTTGATGACGGCCTGAATAACCCTTGGTTACCCCAAGCACATCCCGCGTTGCCTCCCTAACCAAGTTTGCCGTCTCTGACCACATTGCGTCTGCCTCCCCAAAACTTCTCCACGCTCCACTATCAACTATCCTCCTCTCCAACTTCTAGGCTTTCTCCTTAGTAAGAGCTCCCTATCTAATCCGCGGTCGGCCCTGAACACCCCTTCTCTTCCTCCTCACCCAGAGACCGACATCCATCACAAGGAGTCTATGGAGGGTCAAAAGGGACTCCGCGGGATAACCTTGCAGTCCTTGCACAACCCTCTATCGCTTCTTCTTCTGACGAGGAAATCAATCTGAGTCCTCGCCGCCGAACATTTTTAAAGTAACCAAATGCTCTTCACTCTTTGGAAATAACGAGTTCACAATTAAAAGCTCGAAGGCCCTCGCAAAATCAAGCAGAGAAGTACCTCCTCCGTTCCTAACCCCAAGGCCAAAGCCACCATGTACCTCGCCATAACCACCAGTAGCAGCCCCAATATGACTATTGAAGTCCCCTCCAACAACTAACTTTTCAGAGTGGGGAATACTACTCACCAACTCATTCTGGCCTTCCGAAAAATGCCTCTTAACCTCCCCATCTAGGACTGCTTGTGGCGCGTAAGCGCTGATGACATTGAGGACGAATCCATCGATAACCAACTTAATAGACATTAACATATAAATCACTCGCCTAACCTCAACCACGGACTCCCTAAGATCCCTATCCACCAAGATTCCCACTCCATTCCCACCCCTCACGACCCCAGAATACCACATCTTAAACCTGTCTACATTCCTCGCCTTCGACCCTACCCACCTAGTCTCTTGCACACAAGCTATGTTGACCCTGCTCTTCTGAAGGATCTTCGCCAACTCAATGGGCTTACCCGTCAAAGTGCCTATGTTTCACGACTCGATCCTCAATTTCTGAGCTCCCGCTTTCCCCTTCCCACCCTCGCCTCCCGTCCCACCCACAGAACCGCTCCTCGCCCCCTGCTTACCCCCACAACCACCCCCTCCCCCGAGGACATGACCTTACACTAGCATCTCCCGCAGTGGCCACTATGCTACCCACCGACTACGGAAAATAGTGACGCACACACGAACTTTAGCAGAATACGTAAAATGATGCTAGCTAGATAGCCACAGTGTAAACCACACACACGATGCCAGCTAGAATTCGTAAAGGGTATACAAACTAAATAAGAGAGCGGGAGGTACCAACTCTCGATGGAAAAACCTGAAAGTAAACTTAGATGCGCCCGAGGTCGACTACTGCCGACTCTTGCACGTCCAGGCCGGTGCCGGTGTTGCTTTGCTCTTCACTCCCAAACGCCGCAAGCTCGCCTCGTCCGCCGTGACTAGTATCTAGGGCAAGTATCGGGCCTGGTACTTCTGCTGCGTCCCGCCGTAAATCTGAAACGAGAGTCACCGGAAGTACTGTAGCTTGCCGGAAATCCTTGCCCGAAAAAGATGCACCTGTCCAAAAAAATAACACAACACCAACCCACACACACACAATAGGCGGAAGAGAAAAACAGAAAAGAAAAAGAGAGAACGAGGAAAAGGAAGATAGGGCAGGGGTTGCCGGAAAATACCGCCGGAAACGACTCCAGTAGCGGGAGGGCCAAAGGCTACTGGAACAGAAAATAAAGAGAAAAGAGGAGGGAGAAATAGAGGGAGAGAGGGGATGAAAAGGAGAAAGGACTTACCTGTTCCTGCGACGGCGGCAGCGAAGCAGCAAGGCTGCCGGAGTGGTGCTGCTGTGTTACCGTCCGGGGGGGGGGGAGAGGAGGCGTGGGGGGAATGGGTGAAGGGATTTGAACGTTGAGGAGACGTTAGACGGGGAGAGAGGAAAGCCGGGGAGAGAGAAAAGTCCTGTACTGACAGATCAGTTGTGGTCACAGTCCACATGTATGATAATGTGGTCAATTTTCCCCTCTTTCTTTCCATGTTGATAATGATATAGTTGTATGTAAATCATGTGAACTACGATATTTCCCTTTCTGTTAACCTAATCAAATTATTTACGTACCTGTTATTATCTATTTCCTTGTTGTATCGAACCAAATAAATGCATTTTCAGCAAATACTTCATAAGATTGCTACTTACAGGATGTCCAGTCTTACCTATACTGAACATTATATTATATTACTATACTATACTATATTATACTAAATTTCTGCTGCTGGATCTTTTCAGTTTCTTAAAGTATGGGTACTCAGAGAATATTTGGGATACGAACTTCAAATTCCAGATCCAACTGTCAAACTAGACCTGGAGCGACTGATAGATGATTTTGTTTTCATGTGTTTATTTGTTGGAAATGATTTTCTTCCCCGCGTGCCATCTTTGGAGATATCAAAGGTTTGTATTCTTTGGATGTTAATTTGTGCTTTTCTCATTTAGCCTACAGTACCAGTTGCCCTTTGGTTTTTGGAGCTAGAATTTTGCTGGCAAAGAGTTGTGTTGGTGCTCATATTGAATGTATCTCCTTTGTCCCATCCGCTTCAATTCTGAATGTTCTTTTAATTGTGAACCTCTAGGGAGCCATTGACTTACTGATTGATGTCTACAAGAAGGAATTTGTCAATATGGGTGGCTATCTTACTAATTCTTGCCAGGTACATAATATAGTCTGCTTCTCTGTTGCGACATATGCCACGTTTTCATATGTACTTTCTGTCTTACCATTTGCTCGTTCGTATAACAATTGTGAAGGCTATTGTGATGATTTATTGTATGAAGCAGACGTGACCCTAGTTTGTATGAAATATGCAAGGTCTGGTCTTTGTTGATGTTAAATTTATAGGTGTGTGTGAAGGTTTGTAAATCTTGTATCCAATCATTAACTAGTTTTAATGCCTGACAGAACTTCTGTCTCTAAAGTTGTCTAATCCGCATGATATGTTTGAAGCACTTAGTAGTTGTATTTGATTATGGGCTTTGCCTATTCATTACTGCAGGTTAATTTGGAGAGGGCGGGGCACTTTATACAAGCCATTGGTTCTTATGAGAATCATGTCTTTAGGAAGCATATCCAGGTTTGTCTGTGATGTCATTATATCATTGCCATCCCAGTTTTTGTAGATTTGGGGTTCTCTTGGCTCCTATCTTTTCGGGTTGGCAAGTCTTAACCTTTGTTTTGTACTTTTGCTACAATTTGTGTGGTCATCTCAGTGACGTGTTTTCTTTTTGTTCGAGTTGAACTCTTTATGAATATCTGTGGTTCTATCTTCTCTGTCCGAAATGGAAGCATCATCGTTAATTCTGGATTTTTTAAAACAGTAAATATTTTGTTATAATCAATTTTTTTATTTATTCAGGTACAGGAGCATTGGAGGATACACATGCAACGCCCTACATTAAATGTGAGAATGTTGAACACTTAACCTTATTTGAAGTTCTTGATGGATAGAGAATCTGGTCCATGTTATGGTGATTGTCGTTTACGCAGTTGGCTGTTAAGAATAATCAGGACAAAAGTAACCATGTACAAGCCAATACCCTTTCTGTGCTTGATAAGGTCTCTTGGTCATCCTTTTATTTCCATTTAGGTTCATTGAAAAAAAACTTCTAGAATATCCTGACTGGCTGGGTCTTATTTATCAGGTTAAAAAAGGAGAAGAGGGCCGGAAAGAAAGATACTATTTGGAAAAATTTGAGGTTCAAACCGAAGAAGATTGCGTCAAAATTCAAAGGGATGCGGTAAGCAAATTTTTTTCTATTATATAGAAAAGAGAAGGGAGGTTGACCAAGGGCATTATGGTCATTTAAAAATATAACCACATTGTTTGCTTGTGCAATAGGCTTAAAAGATTGATTTTGGGTTTGTAATAAGGGAAAAACCCAAAAGTAACATAGCGCAAACCATTGAATTCTTGTGAACCCACTTCCCATTCAACCTTAACCATTTTTTTCTTTAAATGCACTACTTAATTAATGTTACTCTTCAATTTGCTTAAACGCATACTACTTTTACTTTATTTTTTTCTCCTAATTAGTACTTTTAATTAAAAAAATCATCCGTTTGATAATTTTATAATTCAACGTTCATTTGATAAAAAATATACAATGGCTACATACATTTATATATAGCAATTATATTATCTCCTTAAGAATATTATTTCATTTGTTTTTTTATTGACTATATTTTAACAAAAAAAGTGGAAATAAATTACACAAATTTTTATTAGGGTGTTCTTATATTAGTGTTAATTGATATTATTTATACAAGTCCTTATTAAATTAAAATTTTAATTGGAACACTTTATAAAATTAGATAAAAATATTTAAAAATAAAATATAGTATCAAGTTCTTTTTTTTATTATAGAATATTGAATATTGTTTATAAGATTCCCTTCATACAAAATTATGTAAGAATAATCTGAAAAATATTAGACAATTAATTTGGGATTTTTTATTACATATTATGCAACATAAGAATTATCATTATGCAGGATTGTACGTTTCCCTCTATGATTAAAGTTAATTGGGTACTTTATGTGTATTAAATAAAGAATTCAACATAATATAAATTTTAAAATACATAAATATTAAATTACTATTTAAAAAAAATCTCGACAAATAATTATGGAAAAGAAAGTTGTATTACACCGTAGAGTATGTCAATCATATAAAATGAAACTAGAAAACGATTGTAATGCTTCTTTAATATCAATTTGATTAGTATTTAGAATAATTGAAAAATAATTTTGTTTTTAGTAAATTATTCAGGTATGTCATTGAACTAGAATAAAATATAAATTTCTTGTAAAAATTTTGGGTAACTAAAAAATACGATTATTATTTCACAGAAAAAAAAAATTGTCAACTATTTGAAAATAAAATAAATATATTTTAGTATTCAAATTTTGATTAATATAAGAAGAAAAATCAACACATTAACACAATTGAAAATACAAAAGAGTAGAAGCATATATATTCAATTTAAACAATGAAAAAATACATCATGAATTATTTTTCAATTGACTTTTCAATCATTTTTTACCATCAATTTTTATGTTTGGTGGTGTATAATTATTTTTTTAAATAGATATGTGTAGAACCTACGTAGAAATACTCTATATTGTACTTGAAGTATTGTATAATCTTTGTACAATAAAGTGCCGGACTTCGACAAGTATAACAAAGTGATATAGTAATACGATTTCATAAAAATTAAAATACACATAACGTAATAGATTAAAAAAAATACAGGTAAATGTGATTCTATACATTATTACACAAATGTCTGTTTTCTTTTTTTTTTCCTAAAGACGAATAAAGTGTGTAATTAGCAATAAATCAAAAAATATTAAAAAAAAAAGAAAATAAGAAAAAGGAGCAACAATTGGGCTAGTCCATCGCACAGGTATGTCATCTAGTAATATCATATACGTCTACAAGACATCACCGTAGCCCTCTGGTACCAACTTAGTACTATCTTTTTTAGGCAGAATAGCTTAGGAGACACTTGTACTTGTTTCGGTTTGTCATCCCGGTCCTTACACTCCATAAAGTTTCATCCACACTCTTCAACTTAATCAATAAAGACTTTTAAACACCTCTGGAGTCGTGTGATGCTCACTTGCTTGACGTGAATGGCAAATCAGCATCACATCAGATTCTATGCCAAATTAATATTATTTAACAAAAATTTAATTTCATAAACAAAATGTAAAATAAAAAAAGCAAAAAATTAAAATTAAAATTAAAGAAAACCCCTCTTCGCTTCTTCAAACCCTGCCATGGCTCCTCCACCATGAGTACCACTACATCCTTCACTTCTCTTTTAAAGAAAATTATCTATCCATGAAAAATACATGATGCGGCTGACTCGATCTCCATTTGCAATGGGAATATTCTTTCAGTTTTTCGGTCAAACATATGCATGTGACTATGTGAGCTAGCGGTTAATATAGTGGGATAAAAATCATATCAGATTTAGATTTTAGAGGCAAAAAAGGACTAGGTTATTCATAGAGAAGGGGAAGATGACACTATAGAAGAAGAAATTCACACTAAGGAGAAAATCTAATGAAAGAAGGGATGAAGAAAGATGAAGAAAAAAGGGAAGGGATGGGATCTAAAGAAGAAGACGAGGAGAAGAGGCAGGGGGACTGAAGAAGAAGAGGGGGGCGGGGGCAGAACGAAGGGGGAAGGCACTGAAGAAGGGGGCGAGGCACTGAAGAAGGGGGGGGGGCAGAACGAATGGCGAGTCTGCTAGTATTATTTATTTATTTATTAATTTTTATTTTTTTAATAAAGAAATATCATTCGTTCACGCACCTAATGTGCGTGTAAATCACTCATTTTGTCCACTTCAGCCATATGAATGCCACATAAGCTCGGTCAACGGCGAGAAGGGTTTAAAAGTCTTGTTTTGATTAAGTTGAAGTGTCTTGGATGAACTTTATGGAGTGTAGGGACCTGGATGACAACCAGAACAAGTACAAGTGTCTCCTAGGCTATTCTGTCTATTTTCAATAGCAATACGGAAAAGGTCCAAATATCCCCCTATACTTTGCGAAAAGGGCTAATAATACATCTCGTTAAAAGTTTGGTCCATATCAAACCTTGCCGTTACCTTATTGGCCCGGATACCCCCTGAACTTTAAACGGAACCAAATACCCCCTGGACTTTATGATAAGGTCTATATATAACTCGTTTTTTTAACAATTTTTTTTTTGTAAAAACTGAAAATATTTTGTTAAATTTTTTTTTCTTCTGTTTTTACAATAAAAAAAATAGTTTTTACAAATTTATTTTTCGATTTTTTCCGGTTTTAAAAAAAACTTAAAAAAAAACTGAAAAATGAAGAAAAATTTTTTTTTTTCAAAAACGAAAACAATTTGTTGAAATTTTTTTTATTCAATTTTAAAAAAATAAATATATTTTATTAAAGACTAAAAATGTTCTAATTCCTCGGTTTTTATATTTTATTTTCCATTTTTTACATAAAAAATATTTTGTTAAAAAAATAATTTTTGCAATTTGTTTTTGTTTCACAAAAAGAAATGTCTTTTTCTTTTGGAAGTGTTCTAATTTCTTTTTGTAAAACTTTAAAAAAATTGCAAAAATTATTTTTTTTAACAAAATATATTTTTTGTAAAATCATATTTGTAAAAAAATGTAAAAAATGTAAAAATAGAGGAATTAGAACATTTTCAGTTTTTACAAAAATATTTTTAGTTTTTAAAAACTAAATAAAATATTTTCAACAAATTATTTTCGCTTTTGAAAAGTGTTTTTTTCTTCATTATTTGGTTTTTTAAAACTTTTTTTGTAAAAACTGGAAAAATAAATTTGTAAAAATTGTTTTTTTTTTGTAAAAAAGGAAAAAAATTGGTTTATCACAAAATATTTGTTGTTTTTAAGGACTGAAAGAATTATTTTCAACAAATAACTTTCAGCTTTTACAAATAAAAAATTTGTTAAAAAACAAAGGTTATATATAGACCTTATCGTAAAGTCTAGGGGGGTATTAATAGTGTAACGGTAAGGTTGGATATGAGCCAAACTTTTAACGAGGGGTATATTTGGCCCTTTTCGAAAAGTATAGGGGGGTATTTGAACCTTTACCCATATCAATATATATAAGACAGACTTTACCAGTTGAAAAATAAGAATGTCATGTATATATCGTAGACTGAATGTTTTTCTGAAGGTTTTGCAGCATTGCTTAAACCAAAACCTTCGCTTTTAGATGACATACCTATTTTCTTCTTGAAGAAACTTCTTCCTCAGTTCTCGTATTTCAATATCTCAATCATAAATTGCTAAAATCAGTGTTAATCTGCACTTGGAGCTTGAGGGATTCTCTATGGGGGAAACATCTAGAAGTGAGAAGAAAGAGAACATTTCAGAGAAAATGATTGCTTTTGTTCATTATCCACTAATCTTGTAATCCAAATACTTCAATTACATGTCCAAAGCTGGAATTCCAAAGTCCACTTTAGACACCCATTCCATTCCTAACCCAACAATTTATATAACAACTGCTTTTTCTGGCAAAAATACCGTATTAGTCACTCCAGCACCATGCACTCCCATTAATACATCAAATGAGCATTGTTGATAAGCATCAACTTCTCTATGGAGGTTTCATCTAGAAGTGAGGAGAAAGAGATCATTTCAGAGAAAATGATATCTTTTGTTCGTTATCCAGTGAGAAGGAGGTCGTTATATACAAGACTCAACCGGTTAACTAACTAATTAACTTAGCCAACGAGACACTGCCACGTGGACATCACTAACTAACAATTACAGCTCACTAACGAACAATTACAGCTCATAATACCCCCCTCAAGTTGGAGGGTGCAAAATGTTTAGACCAAGCTTGCCTAGAAGATACAGATGTTGAACTTGACTTAGTGAGCAAATCAGCTAACTGATCCTTAGTGTGCACATAGACTGTTTTGACATCACTTTATCTCGAATGAAATGGTAGTCGATCTCTATATGTTTCGTGCGTTCATGGAAGGTCGGATTTGCTGCAATTTGCATAGCATATTTGCTGTCACTCAGCACTGTGACATGAACCTGTATGGCAACTCCAGTTCCCTAAACAGACCTAACAACCAAGTTACCTCTGCTACAGCTGAAGCCATACTTCGATACACAGCCTCAACAGAACTTTCAGACGCTGTCTGTTGCTTCTTGGACTTCCAAGAGATCAAGGAACCTCCAAACTTTATCACATAACCTGTAACTAACCTACATGAGTTGGGACACGCAGCCCAGTCTAAATTGCACCTACAACTCAACTCAGTTGCAGGTTCAGCATTTAGCCACACTCCTTGACCTGGGGCATTCCTCAGGTATCCGACCACTCTATGTGCAGCCTCCCAATGTGACCTTTTAGGCTGCTGCATGAATTGACTAAAGGTTTGAATGGCATAATTTTGAAAGAGTAACTGCAATATCAGAAGTTCTTCCTGATTCCTTTGACCTGAGACTGATAACTAATGTCTGGCCTTAGGGGTGTTGGCAAGTTTAGCTCCACTAAGGACCATGTCGGAAATTAGTTCAAGCACATACGTCCTTTGATTTAAAATGACACAAGCTTTGGATCTAAGGACCTCAATCCCAAGAAATATCTGAGTTCACCTAAATCCTTTAGCTTGAATTTCTGATGGAGCACCTGTTTTACCTTAGTGATCAAATCTGCACTACTACCTGTAATGAGTAAATCATCTACATAGACCAGGATAACCACCATGCCACCCTTCTTCTCAAAGTTAAATAGAGAGTAATCATGACTATTCTGAACAAAGCCTGGCTCAAGCAATGCCTCTGTCAGCTTAATGTTCCACCGCCTAGAGGCTTGCTTAACGGCTTAAGTCCTTATAG
Source organism: Nicotiana noctiflora (assembly GCA_032618575.1). NCBI lineage: Eukaryota > Viridiplantae > Streptophyta > Magnoliopsida > Solanales > Solanaceae > Nicotiana > Nicotiana noctiflora. The sequence continues at coordinate 11,099 of JASVEL010007120.1, read as the reverse complement.
GGACTTAAGCAATCTGCAGACTTTCTGCTCCCCACCTTCTAAAGCCTTCAGGCAGTTCTATGTACACTTCTTCACAGAGATCTCCTTGCAAGAAAGTGTTATAAACATCCATCTAGTAGAAAGACCAACCCCCAGGCACTGCCAATGCTATCGGTGATCGTACTGTCACCATCTTGGCCACAAGAGAGAAAGTGTCATGATAGTCAAGACCTTCCTGTTGACTATATCCCTTTGCAACCAATCTGGCCTTGATTCTCTCTACTTTTCCATTGGCATGATACTTGATTTTGAACATTATCCTTAAAAGACTTCCTAGCATGACACCATCTTTTGACAAATTCTCAGTTGCTGCTATATGGTGAGTAACACCAGAATCGACAATCCATTCATTTGTAATAGTTCTAGATATTAGACAAGTAGCAATACCTGCCATATTAGCTTGGCTATCATTGGTGTCTTTTTTTAGCAGGCTTAGAATTTGTTTGTATTGCTCTTCAGTGAAGTAAGGTCCTTTTCCAGCCAATGTGCCATGTAGATCAGCATCTGAAGAGCCCTGGGACTGAACATCAGCATTTCCAAAGTTGCCATTGCCCCGACGAAATTGTCCACCAGCGTTGTTCTTACCGAACTTCTTTTTCCCTATAAAATCGTTAGGATATCCTATGATTTTGTAATAATTTTCCTTTGTGTGGCCTTTTGAGTCCACTATGTTCACACTGCATAAAAGGTTTCTTACCCCTGTATCCTTGACCCCTGCCAACTTGCATGGCCATTGGATCATTTTTCTCACTTGAAGAGCCCAGACCAAAAGAATGCTGAGACTCATCCTCAATCACCACAGCATATGCCTGATTAATAGATGGTACATTGGATTTCAACATAATTTGTCTTCTAGCCTAATTATAGGAATCATTCAAGCCACTAAGAAATTGTAAGAGCCTTTGTTGCTGAATATGCTCAACATAATCCTTTGAATTAGGGGCACGTACCATGGCGTCATACTCATTCCACAAACTTTCATTTTAGTGAAGTAGGCAGAGACTGAAACAGTACCTTGTGATAAGGCAGCAATAGCTCTGGAAAATTCTCATGCGATTGACTTTATCAAATCGCTCTCTTAAGTCTTCCCAGACCAAATGAGCAATCGAGGCATACACAATACCGCTAAGGAGCTCTGTTGACACCGTGTTCAAGAGCCATGAAAGAACAATTGTATTACATGTCTCCCACTGTTCATGCAATTCTGTCTTACACGACTCCTTTGTGTTGGTGCTAGTCACCAACCCTAACTTTCTCTTTCCCAATAGAGTGATCTTCATTGTCTTGCTCCAAAGCCCATAGTTCTTTGATCCTGTGAGCTTCACAGGAATTAGGACAACACCAAGAGTGTCTGACAGACCAAGGTACAGTTGATGTGTATATGGAACTGTTGATTCTGCCATTGGTGAACTCAGATTCAAAATACACGTACTAGACGAAGGATCGATAAACTCGAGGAAGCTGCCGCAAATCATATTGACTAATTCGTGTGGATCACCAGCATCGTCCGGTCTAATACCGTGCTAAAACCAGTGTTAATGTGCACTTGGAGCTTGAGAGATTCTAATGGAGGAAGCTTCTAGAAGTGAGAAGAAGAGAACATTTCAGAGAAAATGATAGCTTCTGTTCATTATCCACCGAGAAGGAGGTCGTTATATACAAGACTCAACCGACTAATTAACTAATTAACTTAGCCAATGAGACACTGCGATGCCGACATCACTAACTAACAATTACAGCTCACTAACTAACAATTACAGCTCAAAATATAAACTGATAGCTCCATTTCTCTCATCTAATCTTTCTTTATGATTGTGTTCTTCCTGGTATATAGGTCTTGAAATATGTTGAAGGAATATGTTGGGTCATGCATTATTACTACCAAGGAGTGTGCTCCTGGCAATGGTCTGTCCTGCTATCTTCTTTCCTGACTTGCTGCTTCTTAGCATGAGCATTATTTGGTTTTATGTCATTAACATGTCAAGCTTTGTTTTTAGTGAACTTTCCTGAGCAATTGATGATTGGTGTTTAATTTTGTTTAGAAAACTCAGCTAAGTGACCCTTAATCGGATTGCCAGTGGGTCAATATGGTATAAGTCTAGTGCATCTTATTTTGACAGCTGGCCAATCTTTGACAGAAGAATGCATGAATCTGCAAAATGTGATATATCTATATTTGGAGCTATCTAGGCGTCAAGCAGTATGCTAATTATTGTTCCTCTGGATAGTATCAGCAATCATTTGTGTGCAAGTATCTGGAGAGTAAGGTTAACTATTACTTAAATTTGGTGAATCCGGTACAGAATTTAAAACATTTGGAGTCTTATTGAATAATAATAAAACATTTGGAGTCTATTGAAAAATTTAAAACATTTGGAATAAATGTGCTGGTTGGTGTAGCCTTCTTTGTGTATGGTTTGTATATCTAAAGAACTATTCTTTGTGTTCTTGACATTGGTTATCTTAGCGAATTTCTTCATTGGTGAAACCAATAACAAGTAAAACAATTATTCACTTTATCACAATAAGAATTAACCAAGAAGTTTGCATAAATTTTTCAGAGCCTATTTCATCACCGAGAGTGCTATGTTATGTTTACCAAACTAATCTTGCAAATAGCTAATAAAAAATGCACCAGCTGGTTGTTTCTTTTAATTGAAGTGGGGCCGATATACTTCTTAACAACCGGAGTTGGCCACACAGGAGTTCTGAGATATTTTTGGTACCATGTTTTGATCTGGTTGAATTAACTTATGATTTTTTAATTTGCTGTAAGGGGGATGTTTCTTACTTTTCTAACCATAGAAACAATTTTTTTTTGTAGAAATACTTAAAGGACTCTATTCCTTATCGAATATCTTGTGTTAGTCTATAAAAAATACTAGGCAGATTTGTCTCTAGCACGAAAGATTTCAGAAGTATATGGTTTTTCTCTACCCTTTTCTGGACAAGGATGGTTTTGCTCTACTTTCTGTCTTTTTATTTCAGGAAGTTTATTTTGATCGGGTCTTGACCATGTTGTTCATTGGTTATTGTTAGTATAGTCATTCTTCCCTCCCCCTTCTCCTTCTATGCGTGTTATCTGATCCATTTTGGCTGTTAAATTGTTTAGGTATTTGGTGTTGCATATTTTCCATTAATTAGCTATTTTTGCCAAATTGGGAAATTAATGGCGCAGTTGTTCTGTTTTGATATGAAACTGCAGGTTTTATCCTTATCACTATGCGCCATTCGCATCTGATTTTCATGATCTTGACCGATTGAAAATCCACTTCACAATTGGCAAGCCCTTCAAGCCTTTTGATCAGCTAATGGGTGTCCTTCCAGCTGCAAGGTACTAAAAATCTATGCTCTTTTTGATTTGTGTAGATGGTTTTGTTCTTCATTTCTTTGTATAATGGAGCTGGTGTACATGATAGTGCACAAGCACTTCCCTTTTCTTACAGGAAGTTGATGACAGATCCATTGTCCCCTATTGTAGACTTCTATCCTAGTGGTAAGGTGGATTTTGCAAACAAAAATTGATTCCATTGCTTAACGAATATCCCTTCCTTGAGATGTATTAAAAACATATTTTGGCAGATTTTGAGCTTGATAAGAATGGGAAGAGGCATGCTTGGCAGGTAATTTCAGATAATCTACTTTATTCTTATAATCTATTGCTCATATCACTTTCTACTTCTAGTATCCGAACCTGCTGTGGATCCCTCTTTTGCCCTGTCCAATTATCGTTCCTCGTACAAACCATTCTTTTTCTTTTTGAGTTAATTAACTGGGAAAACATTAAGGATGATATCAATGTTTCTTGTGGTTTGTAGGGTGTTTGTAAGCTGCCATTTATTGAAGAGAGCCGTCTTCTGTCTGCGATTGCAAATGTTGAAGATACTTTAACGGTAATGTAACTAATATTATAATTGAAGAATAATGTTGCAGATGCCAGCAGTAATTCTTGGAATTGTTTGAGCCTTGGCAACATCGTTTCCCATCACAATATCTAGCCCCTGAACTTTACATCTATGTATGTCTGACATACACTTAATTGTTGTACTGTTTATTGTGATTTAGGTTGACGAAAAGCACAGAAACAGTGTCGGCCTTGATATGTTGTTTGTTTACTTGTCACATCCTCTAGCAACGAAGATCCTTGCTTTTTGTGCAAGGAACAAGGACAATCCAATGTTGCCAAAGGCTAAAGTGAAAAGGAAAATCAATCCCAAGTTCAGGTGATATGATCATGGCAGGTGCCATTCAGGAAGTGGACTTGCTCTTGTTTTATATGTTTATGAGATTTGAATGGTTTGGAGAACTGAGGAGTGACTTCACCATTTTCACTCCGTTGGCACAGATTAAAATTGTTGCTTGGAGCATCGTTTGGTAGAATCATGTGCACTCTTTGTGGCTGACTCACTATATTTAACTGCGTACATCACGTAACAGATTCATTCTTTCTTCCCCTTAAACTTGGATTAAGGAAACATGGGAAAAGCATTTGCTTCTTCTCATGTAGTATCAAGTGAAGCTGTGTTCGGCTATTGTTCTTTGGGTGGTTAGGTTCCTCTTATTTGCCTGAGAAGATTTCAACTACTGGTAGTACCTTAATTGGAATGAAGTGTCTCCTTTCTAGCTAAGCTGGTTGATTTCTGCCATTGCCTGAAACTGTTGTCCCTATTAAAACCAATCTTGTTATACAGTTATAGTGGCACACGGTCTGGGAGGGTGCTCTTCTTGCAGAATTCTAGGGGACACAATATAACTGGACTTTCATCTTTACATGTATAAGAGTTAACCTAAGTTTGTCAGAAAAGGGGATGTCTTTTGATTTTCTACTTTTGGTGTCTTCCTGGGTGTTCTATAATAGTTGCATTGCATGTGCTGATTGCTGATTCTTTCTCCTTGTAAATAAAGAAAGTATTCCAATGTCTACTTGTCAAAAAAGCTCTGCCACTAGATGCTGACTGATTTCTTTTGGCAGTCATGGAATGAATGGATTCATATATCTTTCTGATACTCCTGTATGTCCTGTTGAGATCTATCCACCCGTTGTGGACATGGATGTGATAACAGATAATAAAGTCATGTACGTGTTTTTCTGAATTTGTTTGCTTCAAATATGCAAAAAGTAGGGCTACAGTCTTCTCTTGAATGATTACATTTTGATGTTCTGCAGATCTGTTTTTTATAAAGTCCCTTCTTTCCATCCTCACATTCCTAGGCCACCAAAAGGAGTAAGAATGCCTAGAAAGGTATGTGAAGGCGTTTCTTCGGGGCTTTTGGCGATCATCAATTGTGCTTTCTTATATGCATGACCGTTATTTTGTGGCATTATTATTGGAATACATTTTGTATAAGGAACATCTATATTTTTTAGCTTCTCTCAATTGTTATCCTTAGGGTGGCAAAATGGTTCAAAGAAAACAGTTAACCACCCATATTATCCAATAAAAAATAGGTTGGATAATGAACTTTTTGAAAACTGGTCAAATATGGATAAGAACCATATTATCCATTTAGAAAATGGATAACCAATGAGTAACCAATGGGTGTAACTTTAACATTTGTAAAGCCTCAAATTGGGGGTTCCTCAAGTTAGGGAGATTAAGAATTCTCCCAAAAGTGATTATATACAAGAAGTCATGGATAATATGGGTAAATATGGGTCGGGTGGGATAATTGATCCATTTTTTCATTACCCGTTTTCGACCCGAACCATATCCGCCCTGCCCCGCCCGTTTGCCACTCCTATCCCGATGAATAGAAAGCGTTGAAAAGGTTAGTATTTTGTATTTCACGTCTATGATATAGATTTTTCCAGTATTCTGTTGAAATTGTGTGAAGATTTGGAATTCAAGATTTGACAACTAAGAATATCAGCTACGTGTTTCAGTTAGGACCGAGGAAACCACCGCTTTAGTTTGACACCCCTATTTTGTGAATTGGATGAGATATTTAACTGTGTATATTGACTTCATTTCACATCGACTTCTGGTGACCTCAGGCAGACATAGTTAGATGAGACTAAAATAAGCAGTTCTGCAAAGTGAAAAACTGAATGTAATTCCTTTTTTTCTTTGTGTGTGTTGTAGTCTTAACGTTTGCAGATGTCCAAGTCTGCTGTTTACCTCAAATATGTAGACATCTCTTTACATCTTAAAAGTATTCGCTTCAGATGGCACTTCTAGTTATCAATCTTAGTGTTATTGCACGGCTCAGTCGATGAAATGACGAGCTAAACATCAACTAATCACTTAGTCGTAATATCATATCCTACATGTCATATGATACTCTATTTTTTTTTTCTTGTTTAACTTAGAAGTTCTGTGTTCTCTTGTAGGTTATCTCCAAGGATGGAGTCCAGCCTCAACCTTTATTATGGCACGAGAAGACAGCTGTTGCTGAACACAGATATTCTAGAAGGTAAGATGTCCTGTTGTATATGTTTTTCTCAAATATTCAAGCTTGGAGAAGGTAAGACATCCTGTTGTATATATTTTCTCAAATAATCAGCTTGGAGACAGTTGCTTGGATTTCTCACCATGTGAGATATGCAGTCAGTTCGAGTAGTCTATTTTCGACAGCGCTACAAGTAGCTGTTTAAAAGCTCTGATGATCTCTGCTCTGTCATAACCTATACAGGTGCATACCTCTCAATTCTGTATCAGGCAATGATAGCCACAGTAAGAAACGAAAGAAGCATACCAAATCTGAAAGAAAGAGGCGGAAGAAGCAAAGACAAGAGAAAGAAGCGGAAGAAGCAAAGACAAGAGACAGTAGTGTGCTAGCTTCGTTGGAACCACCAAGCATTGTATTAGAAAACTGTTTCCTGAAGCACCAAGTGAATGGAGATGGTGGCAATGATAGCCACAGTAAGAAACAAAAGAAGCATACCAGTGCTGAAAGAAAGAGGCGGAAGAAGCAAAGACAAGAGAAAGAGGCGGAAGAAGCAAAGACAAGAGACAGTAGTGTGCTAGCTTCGTTGGAACAAGCAAAGACAAGAGACAGTAGTGTGCTAGCTTCGTTGGAACCACCAAGCGTTGTGTTAGAAAACTGTTTCCTGAAGCCCCAAGTGAATGGAGATGGTGGCAATGATAGCCACAGTAAGAAACGAAAGAAGCATACCAGTGCTGAAAGAAAGAGGCGGAAGAAGCAAAGACAAGAGAAAGAAGCGGAAGAAGCAAAGACAAGAGACAGTAGTGTGCTAGCTTCATTGGAACCACCAAGCATTGTATTAGAAAACTGTTTCCTGAAGCACCAAGTGAATGGAGATGGTGGCAATGATAGCCACAGTAAGAAATGAAAGAAGCATACCAGTGCTGAAAGAAAGAGGCAGAAGAAGCAAAGACAAGAGACAGTAGTGTGCTAGCTTCGTTGGAACCACCAGGCATAACGCCAAGCCTTTCCTTGATGATTATTGGTGTAAATTATAGTCAACATTGAGTGTCATTTGCTTATTGCATCAAATTAGGATAGAGGCCTCGGTAGGATGATGAGGAGGGTCTAAATACGAGGCTGATCTCCACGTAGATCTGGTGACACGAGAAATCCCACAAAAGTGCGAAGGGTGTAATAACTTATAGCTCCTAATTCATTTTGTCATTCTACTTTTCCTTTTCAATCTTATTAACTCTTCTGTAACTTGCATATGCTTATAAGTTCCAAATTTTGATTCTAAATTATTCATCATTAGTTGCAAGATCATTCTGCTGCCTTTAGTAAAATATGTTTTGCCGAATTCTGGTTTTACGATACTTATATTAACAAGCTATAATTATGCAAGTGGGTAATAGTATCAATTACCTGTTTTATACTTGATGCATTTTGTGGGTAAAAAGGTACACCAATTGTGGTGAAACATCATGATCAGGCAGCTATAACCATAACTTGTCCAAAAACATACACGAGACTTGGAAAGTTGAAGCAATCCTGGATTATTCTTAGTCCATTGTCAGTAACTGTTGGAAAACAACTGCTCTTCCCACCCTAAATGGCCCTGTCGTACTTTAGTTCACATCACGGTCGTAGTCGGCACATAGGAAAATACGCAGTTCAGAATGTGTCCGGCATTGTTAGAATTTAATACTAGTTGACATGTAGATGCTTATCTACATACATGGTGTTAATTCAGCAAAACATAAAGTCAAGCCAAATGAATTATACTCGTCATCGCACTGTTTGAGCCACAAATTCATCGAGTTACATTTGGTAGGCTATGACATATAACTGTACAAAATAGAATAGTGGAGTAAAATTTTAGTACATAGTGTTATATATTCTTTTGTATAGAATTTTTTTTTACGTGAGTTGCTAAGTAGGCGTTTGGACATCTGAATTGTAAAATTTCAAAAAATAGTGAATGTTTTTTTCAAGTGAAAATTGTATTAGAAAATTAGAGTTGTGTTTGGACATGAATATAATTTTAGGTTGTTTTTGAGGTTTTGTGAGTGATTTGAGTAAATTTTGAAAAATAGCTTTTTGGAGTTTTTTCAAAATTTTGAAAAATTTCAAAATTCATCTACAAGTGAGATTGAAATTTTTATGGCCAAACACTGATTTCGAAAAAAAAATAAAAAAATTTCGGAAAAAATTATTTTTTGAATGTCCAAACGGGCTCTAAGTATCACTACATGGTCCTCATGTAGTTAATTAAATGGAAACAAGTTATAATTTGAATTATCCTTGTTCCACGAGCATGGTGGCCATTAAAACATGTGTGTACAGTGTTACACCTTCTTTTTTTATACACCACCCCCAAAAGGTAGTAGATAAGGGAGTTTTTCTAATTAAATTGACATTATTCGGAATAAGATTATTTATTCAATTTAGAATCGCCACTTGGGATAGTTTATTGGTGTCCCAAGTCACCGGTTCTTTTTTAAATCCCAAATCGAGGAAAATTGGACTTTTCATTTGAAGTATACGAACCGGAAATTCTGAATAAGGAATTTTGTTAACCCGAGGGAAGGTGTTAGGCACCTCCGGATTACGTGGTTCTAGCACGATCGCTTAAACGATTATAATTGACCTATTATCTGATTTTAACACATGTTTTAACCTGTGATGTCATTTTAAACTTATTAACCGCTTTTGATTATTTTAAAGAAGCTTTAACGTCGTCTAAAATATGTCTTTGGACCCCGTCACATGAAATGCACCCGCAATCCTAAACACATTTTATTCAACGTTATTAAGATTTGGATTGGCAGAATACATAAAATAGCACATGAACTTGTACCCAAATCCCTGTTACACACTTGTTGATCACGGGGATCCTTTTACACACCCAACCTTTTAAAAGCGTGTCAGTTACACACCATTTTGATTAGATGGCAAGAGCATATTTTACATACAAATTAGGTGAGTGAATAGGAAAAGAAATCTGTGAACTCTCATGTGTAACTAACACATGTCCATTTTTATTTTTTAATTAAAAACATCATCTTCTTCGTCAAGAGCTCAAACAACAACCAACTCTTGCAATAATGGAGAAATTATTCCCTTTTCTTTTTCTCCAAAATCTCGCCATAGAAAACTTCCCTCCCTCTCCCATAGAAAACAAACAACCAGTTTGTTGTTGCCCTTCCCTCTTTTCCCATTTTCGTTTTCTTCCCCATCCATTTCCCCATCTTCCATGTCCACCATTTTAAGAATAACAACAATATAAAATAGCCTTGGAAAAAATTGGTAAAGAAAGTTAAGAAATCTATATCAAGAGAATTTTATAAATCTGGGTTTGAATCTATACCATGAATCGAGCAATCATGGATTTGGCCATAACCAACTTTAATGGGGTTTTGAGTTTTGCATTATATTTCTTGTGTTAGATTTGAATCTAGACTCACATACTCGTGATTAATGTACTTGAGTTCCTAATTTTTCTTTATAATATGAAGGTGATTAAATGTGAATTTTTGGTGGTGTCTGGCGTCAATCTCCCAAGGAGAAGAAAAAGATATGAAATGGAGCGTGAAATCACGTATGTTTTGGAAAATTGATCAAGAAAAAAGTAGTGTGTATTTGACACACTTTTAAAAGATTATTTGTGTAAAAGGTTACCCGTGATCAACAAGTGTGTAACAGGAATTTGGGTACAAGTTTAGGTGCTATTTTATGTATTCTGCCATTTGGATTTGAGTCACATGAAATACACACCCGAGTTTAGGAAGGTAATGTTATTAAAATACGCGCCTAAAACAACTACACATTTTTAACTTTGCGAGGGCCATATAAATAAATGGCACGCCTCGAATTCTAAGTATTTTAAAAGAAATAATTAAATGAGGGCCACGCATGTGAAATTTTATTTGGCGCGACTCACCTCAATTCAATTTTTAAAAGAATATTCAAACTAAAGCTCGGAGGGCCATAAACTATATCTTATCTAATATAGATTACCTCCCAATTATTTAAATATAGCCTAATGAAGTTGCAACTGTTCATAACTCGATGCTCAGACCCAAATCCTCAACTCATGAGGCTGCCCCAACGTAATGGGCTTCTCTTCAACCTAAAATAATTCGATACTTAGGCCCAACAGAAGGCCGAGTATTTGGAAAGCACAAGCTGCAAGCAGAAGACTCGGAATCGAATACCTGAGGCCCCCCAAAAAAGCACTGATTTACTCATGCATGATCCAACCATTAATGGCCAATCCAATGGTGACCAATCCAAATCACCTATCATGTTTAACATATTCACACGATGTTCTTTCATATGTTAGGACTTGGAGAATTGCTAATAAAAAGAACACTAATGTCATGACCCAATTCAGGATCGTGACCGGCGCTTAGGAGCAGGTGCTCCCAAGTAAGCATCATCGGTAATTTTACAGAAAATCGGGCAGAGTTTTTCCTATTTTGGGACCATTCCAAAAATTTCCTATCTCAAATAAACAATCAAACAACCTAATAGCAATTTAAGTGGCAATTGACAACTTACCAAATAGCTAAAATAAGTCTCCACCATTACTAATCAACACACTAACAACCAGAAATACTAATTTACCTCCAACTTTCAGATTAAAGGACGATACTCAACATAAGATTATAATAACAAAATAATACTCA
>JASVEL010007119.1:0-126359 GCA_032618575.1 Nicotiana noctiflora | reverse complement strand
TTCACGAATACCCGGTAATTGTTAAGTAGAGAGAATTTATTGGTGGACGTTGTTACTGAGGGTGGAAAATTTGCAAAAGAAGGCTGATATCTCCAGCATGGTTCTTTCAATCCCTCATTCTGGGGGTCTTCTACTTTTCTCGTATGAAGTAGATGAAATAAAATTTATGTGTCCAGTGACATACTTTTGTCGGTAAGGAGAATTGAGAACGGATTGCATAATCTTTATTATTACCTTTAGGTTCCAATTGTTTCCCTGTTATCTAACATTATTATCTGTTAATAGCTATTAGTTCAATAACTCAAGTAAGGGGATTAGCAAGCAAGTATGCGTCCTGGGCAATGATACAACTAGGTTACAAGAGAAGACAAAATATTGGTTGGCACGAGCTTGGTAGAGGAAGGGTACAAATTAAAAACATGACAGTTTTAAGTTACAAGTTCGAATTTTCAATGTTCAAGTGCAACCATATAAGTATGAAATGCACGTCTTACTGTCCATCACAAATATAGTGATGCAACATATATCTACGAAGAACTAATTATTTTGAAAAAGTTATTATTAAAAAGTGAAGTCAGTTTGATTAAAATTAAAAATGTGATAGAGCTTACTACATAAACAGAGAATTACAAGAAGAAATACTAATGTATTACACTGAAAACACATGATCTACTTCAACCAAGTTCGAGAATAACCACTACAACACTTATAACTCCTAAATTACAGCACATAGTATTCTAGACTAAATAGAAAATGACTGAAATCAATATACTAGCGTCATAGAGTCAAAATACATATTACTAAGATTATGAGACATGAAATTTCTAGACATTCGAGAGGCTAGAACTCTCCCAAGGATTCTATATTTTTCTGTTGAATATCCTCCCCCTACTTCTCCCTTCTTTCTCCGGATAAAACTGCCCACTACATGATTAACTGTCACAAACAGTTATTAAGTTTTCAATTTGTTATTTTTGGCCCTCCTGGAATAAGTTTTTATAACCTGAGGCTTATCATTACCCTCCCCTATATGAGTCACCTTGTCCTCAAGGTGAAAGTCAGGAAATTGCAGATCAATGACTGCATAGTCCTCCCAAGTGTTCTCAAATTCAGGCAGGTTCTTCCACTTGATTAACACCTCCCATTTATCATTAAGAAGCTTCCTGAGCTGCCTCACTGCTTCAGGTTCAACTTGAAGCTCCAATTCCGTTGTAAGAAACGAAAGTAGGTCTTGAGTAGATGTAGTTGGTTGCAAGCATTGTCTCAACTGTGAAACATGAAACACTGAGTGAATGCGCGCTCCAACAGGTAACTCCAACCGATAAGCTACGGGACCAATCTTCTCTAGAATCTTGAAAGGGCCATAGAAACGGGGCCCGAGTTTTTCATTAATCTTCTTAGCTAGAGAGCGTAGTTTGTATGGCCGAAGTTTGAGATACACCATTTCTCCAACCTCAAAATTCACTTCCCTGTGATGTCGATCAGCTTGGTTCTTCATTCTTTGTTGTGCTTGTACTAGATGGTTTTTGAGCTCAGTGAAGATCAAATTTCTAGTACGAACTTGTTCATTTACTTCTTCCACTGCAGAAGTAGTGTCATCCATGTGAAAAATCGATGGTGGATCCCTCCCATGTAGTGCTTTAAAGGATGTCATGCTGGCAGATCTGTTAAAGGATGTATTAAACCAATATTCAGCCCAAGCTAGCCAATGGAACCATTGTTTAGGATTTTCTCCAGCCATACAACGAAGATATGCCTCCAAACTCCTATTCATCACTTCCGTTTGACCATCAGTCTCTGGATGATATGCGGAGCTATAGCGTAATGTAGTTCCTGCCATTTTAAACAACTCCCTCCAAAACTGGCTAATGAACACCCGGTCACGATCAGACACAATAGATTTAGGAAAGCCATGCAACTTAACCATTTCCTTAGTAAAACACCAGCCACATCTTTAACATTAAAAGGATGAGAAAGTGGGATAAAGAGTGCGTACTTAGTAAGACGGTCTACCACAACCACTATGGTGTCAAACTTATGGGATTTAAGTAGGCCAATAATGAAATCCATACTTACATCTTCCCACACATGCTGAGGTATAGGTAAAGGTTGAAGTAAACCAGCTGGACTCAAAGTTTGAGACTTATTCTTTTGACAAATTTCACACTTGGCAACGAAGTTTTGCACATCCCTTTTCATACCTTACCAGTAAATATTTTCGGACAGCCTCTTATATGTGCGAAGATACCCCGAATGGCCACCTATTGGAGAAGAATGAAACTATAGTTGTTACAACACTGGATATCCCCTTTGTTCTTATACAAGGGCACCACTATACTCCACCTCCACTCCTCCGGCATCTTTTTACTCTTGAAGATCACATTGAACAACCTAGACAACCACTCCACTCCTGGCCTACCCACACATTTCTAGAACTCCATCGGAATATCATCTGGCTGGGACGCTCGACCCCTACTCATCCTACTTAAAGCCCTCACAACCTTCTCCTCCCTAATGCGCGTACAGTACCCAAGGTCTCTATGACGCTCTGAAGGCCCCAACTCCCCTAGCTCTATATCCCGATCCCCTTCCTCGTTAAGCAAGTTTCGAAAGTACGACACCTCTGCTTGACTTGAGACTTCCCCATCAAAACTCTACCATCCTCGTCCTAGATGCACCTAACTTGGTCTAGATCCCGAGCCTTCCTCTCCCTCCCTTTAGCCAACCGGAATAACTTCCTGTCCCCGCCTTTTTCCCCCAACTCCTCGTACATACGACCAAACGCCACATTTTTAGCTTCCGTGACCGCCAGCTTCGCTTCCTTACTCTCCCTATTCGCTCTCCTTTCTTCCTCGGTTGTGCTCCCTGCCAACTTAGCAAATGCCGCCTTCTTCGCCTTCACTTTTCCTTGGACTGCCTCGTTCCACCATCGGTTCCCTTGATGACGGCCTGAATAACCCTTGGTTACCCCAAGCACATCCCGCGTTGCCTCCCTAACCAAGTTTGCCGTCTCTGACCACATTGCGTCTGCCTCCCCAAAACTTCTCCACGCTCCACTATCAACTATCCTCCTCTCCAACTTCTGGGCTTTCTCCTTAGTAAGAGCTCCCTATCTAATCCGCGGTCGGCCCTGAACACCCCTTCTCTTCCTCCTCACCCAGAGACCGACATCCATCACAAGGAGTCTATGGAGGGTCAAAAGGGACTCCGCGGGATAACCTTGCAGTCCTTGCACAACCCTCTATCGCTTCTTCTTCTGACGAGGAAATCAATCTGAGTCCTCGCCGCCGAACATTTTTAAAGTAACCAAATGCTCTTCACTCTTTGGAAATAACGAGTTCACAATTAAAAGCTCGAAGGCCCTCGCAAAATCAAGCAGAGAAGTACCTCCTCCGTTCCTAACCCCAAGGCCAAAGCCACCATGTACCTCGCCATAACCACCAGTAGCAGCCCCAATATGACTATTGAAGTCCCCTCCAACAACTAACTTTTCAGAGTGGGGAATACTACTCACCAACTCATTCTGGCCTTCCGAAAAATGCCTCTTAACCTCCCCATCTAGGACTGCTTGTGGCGCGTAAGCGCTGATGACATTGAGGACGAATCCATCGATAACCAACTTAATAGACATTAACATATAAATCACTCGCCTAACCTCAACCACGGACTCCCTAAGATCCCTATCCACCAAGATTCCCACTCCATTCCCACCCCTCACGACCCCAGAATACCACATCTTAAACCTGTCTACATTCCTCGCCTTCGACCCTACCCACCTAGTCTCTTGCACACAAGCTATGTTGACCCTGCTCTTCTGAAGGATCTTCGCCAACTCAATGGGCTTACCCGTCAAAGTGCCTATGTTTCACGACTCGATCCTCAATTTCTGAGCTCCCGCTTTCCCCTTCCCACCCTCGCCTCCCGTCCCACCCACAGAACCGCTCCTCGCCCCCTGCTTACCCCCACAACCACCCCCTCCCCCGAGGACATGACCTTACACTAGCATCTCCCGCAGTGGCCACTATGCTACCCACCGACTACGGAAAATAGTGACGCACACACGAACTTTAGCAGAATACGTAAAATGATGCTAGCTAGATAGCCACAGTGTAAACCACACACACGATGCCAGCTAGAATTCGTAAAGGGTATACAAACTAAATAAGAGAGCGGGAGGTACCAACTCTCGATGGAAAAACCTGAAAGTAAACTTAGATGCGCCCGAGGTCGACTACTGCCGACTCTTGCACGTCCAGGCCGGTGCCGGTGTTGCTTTGCTCTTCACTCCCAAACGCCGCAAGCTCGCCTCGTCCGCCGTGACTAGTATCTAGGGCAAGTATCGGGCCTGGTACTTCTGCTGCGTCCCGCCGTAAATCTGAAACGAGAGTCACCGGAAGTACTGTAGCTTGCCGGAAATCCTTGCCCGAAAAAGATGCACCTGTCCAAAAAAATAACACAACACCAACCCACACACACACAATAGGCGGAAGAGAAAAACAGAAAAGAAAAAGAGAGAACGAGGAAAAGGAAGATAGGGCAGGGGTTGCCGGAAAATACCGCCGGAAACGACTCCAGTAGCGGGAGGGCCAAAGGCTACTGGAACAGAAAATAAAGAGAAAAGAGGAGGGAGAAATAGAGGGAGAGAGGGGATGAAAAGGAGAAAGGACTTACCTGTTCCTGCGACGGCGGCAGCGAAGCAGCAAGGCTGCCGGAGTGGTGCTGCTGTGTTACCGTCCGGGGGGGGGGGAGAGGAGGCGTGGGGGGAATGGGTGAAGGGATTTGAACGTTGAGGAGACGTTAGACGGGGAGAGAGGAAAGCCGGGGAGAGAGAAAAGTCCTGTACTGACAGATCAGTTGTGGTCACAGTCCACATGTATGATAATGTGGTCAATTTTCCCCTCTTTCTTTCCATGTTGATAATGATATAGTTGTATGTAAATCATGTGAACTACGATATTTCCCTTTCTGTTAACCTAATCAAATTATTTACGTACCTGTTATTATCTATTTCCTTGTTGTATCGAACCAAATAAATGCATTTTCAGCAAATACTTCATAAGATTGCTACTTACAGGATGTCCAGTCTTACCTATACTGAACATTATATTATATTACTATACTATACTATATTATACTAAATTTCTGCTGCTGGATCTTTTCAGTTTCTTAAAGTATGGGTACTCAGAGAATATTTGGGATACGAACTTCAAATTCCAGATCCAACTGTCAAACTAGACCTGGAGCGACTGATAGATGATTTTGTTTTCATGTGTTTATTTGTTGGAAATGATTTTCTTCCCCGCGTGCCATCTTTGGAGATATCAAAGGTTTGTATTCTTTGGATGTTAATTTGTGCTTTTCTCATTTAGCCTACAGTACCAGTTGCCCTTTGGTTTTTGGAGCTAGAATTTTGCTGGCAAAGAGTTGTGTTGGTGCTCATATTGAATGTATCTCCTTTGTCCCATCCGCTTCAATTCTGAATGTTCTTTTAATTGTGAACCTCTAGGGAGCCATTGACTTACTGATTGATGTCTACAAGAAGGAATTTGTCAATATGGGTGGCTATCTTACTAATTCTTGCCAGGTACATAATATAGTCTGCTTCTCTGTTGCGACATATGCCACGTTTTCATATGTACTTTCTGTCTTACCATTTGCTCGTTCGTATAACAATTGTGAAGGCTATTGTGATGATTTATTGTATGAAGCAGACGTGACCCTAGTTTGTATGAAATATGCAAGGTCTGGTCTTTGTTGATGTTAAATTTATAGGTGTGTGTGAAGGTTTGTAAATCTTGTATCCAATCATTAACTAGTTTTAATGCCTGACAGAACTTCTGTCTCTAAAGTTGTCTAATCCGCATGATATGTTTGAAGCACTTAGTAGTTGTATTTGATTATGGGCTTTGCCTATTCATTACTGCAGGTTAATTTGGAGAGGGCGGGGCACTTTATACAAGCCATTGGTTCTTATGAGAATCATGTCTTTAGGAAGCATATCCAGGTTTGTCTGTGATGTCATTATATCATTGCCATCCCAGTTTTTGTAGATTTGGGGTTCTCTTGGCTCCTATCTTTTCGGGTTGGCAAGTCTTAACCTTTGTTTTGTACTTTTGCTACAATTTGTGTGGTCATCTCAGTGACGTGTTTTCTTTTTGTTCGAGTTGAACTCTTTATGAATATCTGTGGTTCTATCTTCTCTGTCCGAAATGGAAGCATCATCGTTAATTCTGGATTTTTTAAAACAGTAAATATTTTGTTATAATCAATTTTTTTATTTATTCAGGTACAGGAGCATTGGAGGATACACATGCAACGCCCTACATTAAATGTGAGAATGTTGAACACTTAACCTTATTTGAAGTTCTTGATGGATAGAGAATCTGGTCCATGTTATGGTGATTGTCGTTTACGCAGTTGGCTGTTAAGAATAATCAGGACAAAAGTAACCATGTACAAGCCAATACCCTTTCTGTGCTTGATAAGGTCTCTTGGTCATCCTTTTATTTCCATTTAGGTTCATTGAAAAAAAACTTCTAGAATATCCTGACTGGCTGGGTCTTATTTATCAGGTTAAAAAAGGAGAAGAGGGCCGGAAAGAAAGATACTATTTGGAAAAATTTGAGGTTCAAACCGAAGAAGATTGCGTCAAAATTCAAAGGGATGCGGTAAGCAAATTTTTTTCTATTATATAGAAAAGAGAAGGGAGGTTGACCAAGGGCATTATGGTCATTTAAAAATATAACCACATTGTTTGCTTGTGCAATAGGCTTAAAAGATTGATTTTGGGTTTGTAATAAGGGAAAAACCCAAAAGTAACATAGCGCAAACCATTGAATTCTTGTGAACCCACTTCCCATTCAACCTTAACCATTTTTTTCTTTAAATGCACTACTTAATTAATGTTACTCTTCAATTTGCTTAAACGCATACTACTTTTACTTTATTTTTTTCTCCTAATTAGTACTTTTAATTAAAAAAATCATCCGTTTGATAATTTTATAATTCAACGTTCATTTGATAAAAAATATACAATGGCTACATACATTTATATATAGCAATTATATTATCTCCTTAAGAATATTATTTCATTTGTTTTTTTATTGACTATATTTTAACAAAAAAAGTGGAAATAAATTACACAAATTTTTATTAGGGTGTTCTTATATTAGTGTTAATTGATATTATTTATACAAGTCCTTATTAAATTAAAATTTTAATTGGAACACTTTATAAAATTAGATAAAAATATTTAAAAATAAAATATAGTATCAAGTTCTTTTTTTTATTATAGAATATTGAATATTGTTTATAAGATTCCCTTCATACAAAATTATGTAAGAATAATCTGAAAAATATTAGACAATTAATTTGGGATTTTTTATTACATATTATGCAACATAAGAATTATCATTATGCAGGATTGTACGTTTCCCTCTATGATTAAAGTTAATTGGGTACTTTATGTGTATTAAATAAAGAATTCAACATAATATAAATTTTAAAATACATAAATATTAAATTACTATTTAAAAAAAATCTCGACAAATAATTATGGAAAAGAAAGTTGTATTACACCGTAGAGTATGTCAATCATATAAAATGAAACTAGAAAACGATTGTAATGCTTCTTTAATATCAATTTGATTAGTATTTAGAATAATTGAAAAATAATTTTGTTTTTAGTAAATTATTCAGGTATGTCATTGAACTAGAATAAAATATAAATTTCTTGTAAAAATTTTGGGTAACTAAAAAATACGATTATTATTTCACAGAAAAAAAAAATTGTCAACTATTTGAAAATAAAATAAATATATTTTAGTATTCAAATTTTGATTAATATAAGAAGAAAAATCAACACATTAACACAATTGAAAATACAAAAGAGTAGAAGCATATATATTCAATTTAAACAATGAAAAAATACATCATGAATTATTTTTCAATTGACTTTTCAATCATTTTTTACCATCAATTTTTATGTTTGGTGGTGTATAATTATTTTTTTAAATAGATATGTGTAGAACCTACGTAGAAATACTCTATATTGTACTTGAAGTATTGTATAATCTTTGTACAATAAAGTGCCGGACTTCGACAAGTATAACAAAGTGATATAGTAATACGATTTCATAAAAATTAAAATACACATAACGTAATAGATTAAAAAAAATACAGGTAAATGTGATTCTATACATTATTACACAAATGTCTGTTTTCTTTTTTTTTTCCTAAAGACGAATAAAGTGTGTAATTAGCAATAAATCAAAAAATATTAAAAAAAAAAGAAAATAAGAAAAAGGAGCAACAATTGGGCTAGTCCATCGCACAGGTATGTCATCTAGTAATATCATATACGTCTACAAGACATCACCGTAGCCCTCTGGTACCAACTTAGTACTATCTTTTTTAGGCAGAATAGCTTAGGAGACACTTGTACTTGTTTCGGTTTGTCATCCCGGTCCTTACACTCCATAAAGTTTCATCCACACTCTTCAACTTAATCAATAAAGACTTTTAAACACCTCTGGAGTCGTGTGATGCTCACTTGCTTGACGTGAATGGCAAATCAGCATCACATCAGATTCTATGCCAAATTAATATTATTTAACAAAAATTTAATTTCATAAACAAAATGTAAAATAAAAAAAGCAAAAAATTAAAATTAAAATTAAAGAAAACCCCTCTTCGCTTCTTCAAACCCTGCCATGGCTCCTCCACCATGAGTACCACTACATCCTTCACTTCTCTTTTAAAGAAAATTATCTATCCATGAAAAATACATGATGCGGCTGACTCGATCTCCATTTGCAATGGGAATATTCTTTCAGTTTTTCGGTCAAACATATGCATGTGACTATGTGAGCTAGCGGTTAATATAGTGGGATAAAAATCATATCAGATTTAGATTTTAGAGGCAAAAAAGGACTAGGTTATTCATAGAGAAGGGGAAGATGACACTATAGAAGAAGAAATTCACACTAAGGAGAAAATCTAATGAAAGAAGGGATGAAGAAAGATGAAGAAAAAAGGGAAGGGATGGGATCTAAAGAAGAAGACGAGGAGAAGAGGCAGGGGGACTGAAGAAGAAGAGGGGGGCGGGGGCAGAACGAAGGGGGAAGGCACTGAAGAAGGGGGCGGGGGCAGAACGAAGGGGGAAGGCACTGAAGAAGGGGGGGGGGCAGAACGAATGGCGAGTCTGCTAGTATTATTTATTTATTTATTAATTTTTATTTTTTTAATAAAGAAATATCATTCGTTCACGCACCTAATGTGCGTGTAAATCACTCATTTTGTCCACTTCAGCCATATGAATGCCACATAAGCTCGGTCAACGGCGAGAAGGGTTTAAAAGTCTTGTTTTGATTAAGTTGAAGTGTCTTGGATGAACTTTATGGAGTGTAGGGACCTGGATGACAACCAGAACAAGTACAAGTGTCTCCTAGGCTATTCTGTCTATTTTCAATAGCAATACGGAAAAGGTCCAAATATCCCCCTATACTTTGCGAAAAGGGCTAATAATACATCTCGTTAAAAGTTTGGTCCATATCAAACCTTGCCGTTACCTTATTGGCCCGGATACCCCCTGAACTTTAAACGGAACCAAATACCCCCTGGACTTTATGATAAGGTCTATATATAACTCGTTTTTTTAACAATTTTTTTTTTGTAAAAACTGAAAATATTTTGTTAAATTTTTTTTTCTTCTGTTTTTACAATAAAAAAAATAGTTTTTACAAATTTATTTTTCGATTTTTTCCGGTTTTAAAAAAAACTTAAAAAAAAACTGAAAAATGAAGAAAAATTTTTTTTTTTCAAAAACGAAAACAATTTGTTGAAATTTTTTTTATTCAATTTTAAAAAAATAAATATATTTTATTAAAGACTAAAAATGTTCTAATTCCTCGGTTTTTATATTTTATTTTCCATTTTTTACATAAAAAATATTTTGTTAAAAAAATAATTTTTGCAATTTGTTTTTGTTTCACAAAAAGAAATGTCTTTTTCTTTTGGAAGTGTTCTAATTTCTTTTTGTAAAACTTTAAAAAAATTGCAAAAATTATTTTTTTTAACAAAATATATTTTTTGTAAAATCATATTTGTAAAAAAATGTAAAAAATGTAAAAATAGAGGAATTAGAACATTTTCAGTTTTTACAAAAATATTTTTAGTTTTTAAAAACTAAATAAAATATTTTCAACAAATTATTTTCGCTTTTGAAAAGTGTTTTTTTCTTCATTATTTGGTTTTTTAAAACTTTTTTTGTAAAAACTGGAAAAATAAATTTGTAAAAATTGTTTTTTTTTTGTAAAAAAGGAAAAAAATTGGTTTATCACAAAATATTTGTTGTTTTTAAGGACTGAAAGAATTATTTTCAACAAATAACTTTCAGCTTTTACAAATAAAAAATTTGTTAAAAAACAAAGGTTATATATAGACCTTATCGTAAAGTCTAGGGGGGTATTAATAGTGTAACGGTAAGGTTGGATATGAGCCAAACTTTTAACGAGGGGTATATTTGGCCCTTTTCGAAAAGTATAGGGGGGTATTTGAACCTTTACCCATATCAATATATATAAGACAGACTTTACCAGTTGAAAAATAAGAATGTCATGTATATATCGTAGACTGAATGTTTTTCTGAAGGTTTTGCAGCATTGCTTAAACCAAAACCTTCGCTTTTAGATGACATACCTATTTTCTTCTTGAAGAAACTTCTTCCTCAGTTCTCGTATTTCAATATCTCAATCATAAATTGCTAAAATCAGTGTTAATCTGCACTTGGAGCTTGAGGGATTCTCTATGGGGGAAACATCTAGAAGTGAGAAGAAAGAGAACATTTCAGAGAAAATGATTGCTTTTGTTCATTATCCACTAATCTTGTAATCCAAATACTTCAATTACATGTCCAAAGCT
This sequence comes from Nicotiana noctiflora, assembly GCA_032618575.1. Taxonomy (NCBI): domain Eukaryota; kingdom Viridiplantae; phylum Streptophyta; class Magnoliopsida; order Solanales; family Solanaceae; genus Nicotiana; species Nicotiana noctiflora. Next base: position 115,439 of record JASVEL010007119.1, on the reverse strand, counting down.
GGAATTCCAAAGTCCACTTTAGACACCCATTCCATTCCTAACCCAACAATTTATATAACAACTGCTTTTTCTGGCAAAAATACCGTATTAGTCACTCCAGCACCATGCACTCCCATTAATACATCAAATGAGCATTGTTGATAAGCATCAACTTCTCTATGGAGGTTTCATCTAGAAGTGAGGAGAAAGAGATCATTTCAGAGAAAATGATATCTTTTGTTCGTTATCCAGTGAGAAGGAGGTCGTTATATACAAGACTCAACCGGTTAACTAACTAATTAACTTAGCCAACGAGACACTGCCACGTGGACATCACTAACTAACAATTACAGCTCACTAACGAACAATTACAGCTCATAATACCCCCCTCAAGTTGGAGGGTGCAAAATGTTTAGACCAAGCTTGCCTAGAAGATACAGATGTTGAACTTGACTTAGTGAGCAAATCAGCTAACTGATCCTTAGTGTGCACATAGACTGTTTTGACATCACTTTATCTCGAATGAAATGGTAGTCGATCTCTATATGTTTCGTGCGTTCATGGAAGGTCGGATTTGCTGCAATTTGCATAGCATATTTGCTGTCACTCAGCACTGTGACATGAACCTGTATGGCAACTCCAGTTCCCTAAACAGACCTAACAACCAAGTTACCTCTGCTACAGCTGAAGCCATACTTCGATACACAGCCTCAACAGAACTTTCAGACGCTGTCTGTTGCTTCTTGGACTTCCAAGAGATCAAGGAACCTCCAAACTTTATCACATAACCTGTAACTAACCTACATGAGTTGGGACACGCAGCCCAGTCTAAATTGCACCTACAACTCAACTCAGTTGCAGGTTCAGCATTTAGCCACACTCCTTGACCTGGGGCATTCCTCAGGTATCCGACCACTCTATGTGCAGCCTCCCAATGTGACCTTTTAGGCTGCTGCATGAATTGACTAAAGGTTTGAATGGCATAATTTTGAAAGAGTAACTGCAATATCAGAAGTTCTTCCTGATTCCTTTGACCTGAGACTGATAACTAATGTCTGGCCTTAGGGGTGTTGGCAAGTTTAGCTCCACTAAGGACCATGTCGGAAATTAGTTCAAGCACATACGTCCTTTGATTTAAAATGACACAAGCTTTGGATCTAAGGACCTCAATCCCAAGAAATATCTGAGTTCACCTAAATCCTTTAGCTTGAATTTCTGATGGAGCACCTGTTTTACCTTAGTGATCAAATCTGCACTACTACCTGTAATGAGTAAATCATCTACATAGACCAGGATAACCACCATGCCACCCTTCTTCTCAAAGTTAAATAGAGAGTAATCATGACTATTCTGAACAAAGCCTGGCTCAAGCAATGCCTCTGTCAGCTTAATGTTCCACCGCCTAGAGGCTTGCTTAACGGCTTAAGTCCTTATAGGGACTTAAGCAATCTGCAGACTTTCTGCTCCCCACCTTCTAAAGCCTTCAGGCAGTTCTATGTACACTTCTTCACAGAGATCTCCTTGCAAGAAAGTGTTATAAACATCCATCTAGTAGAAAGACCAACCCCCAGGCACTGCCAATGCTATCGGTGATCGTACTGTCACCATCTTGGCCACAAGAGAGAAAGTGTCATGATAGTCAAGACCTTCCTGTTGACTATATCCCTTTGCAACCAATCTGGCCTTGATTCTCTCTACTTTTCCATTGGCATGATACTTGATTTTGAACATTATCCTTAAAAGACTTCCTAGCATGACACCATCTTTTGACAAATTCTCAGTTGCTGCTATATGGTGAGTAACACCAGAATCGACAATCCATTCATTTGTAATAGTTCTAGATATTAGACAAGTAGCAATACCTGCCATATTAGCTTGGCTATCATTGGTGTCTTTTTTTAGCAGGCTTAGAATTTGTTTGTATTGCTCTTCAGTGAAGTAAGGTCCTTTTCCAGCCAATGTGCCATGTAGATCAGCATCTGAAGAGCCCTGGGACTGAACATCAGCATTTCCAAAGTTGCCATTGCCCCGACGAAATTGTCCACCAGCGTTGTTCTTACCGAACTTCTTTTTCCCTATAAAATCGTTAGGATATCCTATGATTTTGTAATAATTTTCCTTTGTGTGGCCTTTTGAGTCCACTATGTTCACACTGCATAAAAGGTTTCTTACCCCTGTATCCTTGACCCCTGCCAACTTGCATGGCCATTGGATCATTTTTCTCACTTGAAGAGCCCAGACCAAAAGAATGCTGAGACTCATCCTCAATCACCACAGCATATGCCTGATTAATAGATGGTACATTGGATTTCAACATAATTTGTCTTCTAGCCTAATTATAGGAATCATTCAAGCCACTAAGAAATTGTAAGAGCCTTTGTTGCTGAATATGCTCAACATAATCCTTTGAATTAGGGGCACGTACCATGGCGTCATACTCATTCCACAAACTTTCATTTTAGTGAAGTAGGCAGAGACTGAAACAGTACCTTGTGATAAGGCAGCAATAGCTCTGGAAAATTCTCATGCGATTGACTTTATCAAATCGCTCTCTTAAGTCTTCCCAGACCAAATGAGCAATCGAGGCATACACAATACCGCTAAGGAGCTCTGTTGACACCGTGTTCAAGAGCCATGAAAGAACAATTGTATTACATGTCTCCCACTGTTCATGCAATTCTGTCTTACACGACTCCTTTGTGTTGGTGCTAGTCACCAACCCTAACTTTCTCTTTCCCAATAGAGTGATCTTCATTGTCTTGCTCCAAAGCCCATAGTTCTTTGATCCTGTGAGCTTCACAGGAATTAGGACAACACCAAGAGTGTCTGACAGACCAAGGTACAGTTGATGTGTATATGGAACTGTTGATTCTGCCATTGGTGAACTCAGATTCAAAATACACGTACTAGACGAAGGATCGATAAACTCGAGGAAGCTGCCGCAAATCATATTGACTAATTCGTGTGGATCACCAGCATCGTCCGGTCTAATACCGTGCTAAAACCAGTGTTAATGTGCACTTGGAGCTTGAGAGATTCTAATGGAGGAAGCTTCTAGAAGTGAGAAGAAGAGAACATTTCAGAGAAAATGATAGCTTCTGTTCATTATCCACCGAGAAGGAGGTCGTTATATACAAGACTCAACCGACTAATTAACTAATTAACTTAGCCAATGAGACACTGCGATGCCGACATCACTAACTAACAATTACAGCTCACTAACTAACAATTACAGCTCAAAATATAAACTGATAGCTCCATTTCTCTCATCTAATCTTTCTTTATGATTGTGTTCTTCCTGGTATATAGGTCTTGAAATATGTTGAAGGAATATGTTGGGTCATGCATTATTACTACCAAGGAGTGTGCTCCTGGCAATGGTCTGTCCTGCTATCTTCTTTCCTGACTTGCTGCTTCTTAGCATGAGCATTATTTGGTTTTATGTCATTAACATGTCAAGCTTTGTTTTTAGTGAACTTTCCTGAGCAATTGATGATTGGTGTTTAATTTTGTTTAGAAAACTCAGCTAAGTGACCCTTAATCGGATTGCCAGTGGGTCAATATGGTATAAGTCTAGTGCATCTTATTTTGACAGCTGGCCAATCTTTGACAGAAGAATGCATGAATCTGCAAAATGTGATATATCTATATTTGGAGCTATCTAGGCGTCAAGCAGTATGCTAATTATTGTTCCTCTGGATAGTATCAGCAATCATTTGTGTGCAAGTATCTGGAGAGTAAGGTTAACTATTACTTAAATTTGGTGAATCCGGTACAGAATTTAAAACATTTGGAGTCTTATTGAATAATAATAAAACATTTGGAGTCTATTGAAAAATTTAAAACATTTGGAATAAATGTGCTGGTTGGTGTAGCCTTCTTTGTGTATGGTTTGTATATCTAAAGAACTATTCTTTGTGTTCTTGACATTGGTTATCTTAGCGAATTTCTTCATTGGTGAAACCAATAACAAGTAAAACAATTATTCACTTTATCACAATAAGAATTAACCAAGAAGTTTGCATAAATTTTTCAGAGCCTATTTCATCACCGAGAGTGCTATGTTATGTTTACCAAACTAATCTTGCAAATAGCTAATAAAAAATGCACCAGCTGGTTGTTTCTTTTAATTGAAGTGGGGCCGATATACTTCTTAACAACCGGAGTTGGCCACACAGGAGTTCTGAGATATTTTTGGTACCATGTTTTGATCTGGTTGAATTAACTTATGATTTTTTAATTTGCTGTAAGGGGGATGTTTCTTACTTTTCTAACCATAGAAACAATTTTTTTTTGTAGAAATACTTAAAGGACTCTATTCCTTATCGAATATCTTGTGTTAGTCTATAAAAAATACTAGGCAGATTTGTCTCTAGCACGAAAGATTTCAGAAGTATATGGTTTTTCTCTACCCTTTTCTGGACAAGGATGGTTTTGCTCTACTTTCTGTCTTTTTATTTCAGGAAGTTTATTTTGATCGGGTCTTGACCATGTTGTTCATTGGTTATTGTTAGTATAGTCATTCTTCCCTCCCCCTTCTCCTTCTATGCGTGTTATCTGATCCATTTTGGCTGTTAAATTGTTTAGGTATTTGGTGTTGCATATTTTCCATTAATTAGCTATTTTTGCCAAATTGGGAAATTAATGGCGCAGTTGTTCTGTTTTGATATGAAACTGCAGGTTTTATCCTTATCACTATGCGCCATTCGCATCTGATTTTCATGATCTTGACCGATTGAAAATCCACTTCACAATTGGCAAGCCCTTCAAGCCTTTTGATCAGCTAATGGGTGTCCTTCCAGCTGCAAGGTACTAAAAATCTATGCTCTTTTTGATTTGTGTAGATGGTTTTGTTCTTCATTTCTTTGTATAATGGAGCTGGTGTACATGATAGTGCACAAGCACTTCCCTTTTCTTACAGGAAGTTGATGACAGATCCATTGTCCCCTATTGTAGACTTCTATCCTAGTGGTAAGGTGGATTTTGCAAACAAAAATTGATTCCATTGCTTAACGAATATCCCTTCCTTGAGATGTATTAAAAACATATTTTGGCAGATTTTGAGCTTGATAAGAATGGGAAGAGGCATGCTTGGCAGGTAATTTCAGATAATCTACTTTATTCTTATAATCTATTGCTCATATCACTTTCTACTTCTAGTATCCGAACCTGCTGTGGATCCCTCTTTTGCCCTGTCCAATTATCGTTCCTCGTACAAACCATTCTTTTTCTTTTTGAGTTAATTAACTGGGAAAACATTAAGGATGATATCAATGTTTCTTGTGGTTTGTAGGGTGTTTGTAAGCTGCCATTTATTGAAGAGAGCCGTCTTCTGTCTGCGATTGCAAATGTTGAAGATACTTTAACGGTAATGTAACTAATATTATAATTGAAGAATAATGTTGCAGATGCCAGCAGTAATTCTTGGAATTGTTTGAGCCTTGGCAACATCGTTTCCCATCACAATATCTAGCCCCTGAACTTTACATCTATGTATGTCTGACATACACTTAATTGTTGTACTGTTTATTGTGATTTAGGTTGACGAAAAGCACAGAAACAGTGTCGGCCTTGATATGTTGTTTGTTTACTTGTCACATCCTCTAGCAACGAAGATCCTTGCTTTTTGTGCAAGGAACAAGGACAATCCAATGTTGCCAAAGGCTAAAGTGAAAAGGAAAATCAATCCCAAGTTCAGGTGATATGATCATGGCAGGTGCCATTCAGGAAGTGGACTTGCTCTTGTTTTATATGTTTATGAGATTTGAATGGTTTGGAGAACTGAGGAGTGACTTCACCATTTTCACTCCGTTGGCACAGATTAAAATTGTTGCTTGGAGCATCGTTTGGTAGAATCATGTGCACTCTTTGTGGCTGACTCACTATATTTAACTGCGTACATCACGTAACAGATTCATTCTTTCTTCCCCTTAAACTTGGATTAAGGAAACATGGGAAAAGCATTTGCTTCTTCTTATGTAGTATCAAGTGAAGCTGTGTTCGGCTATTGTTCTTTGGGTGGTTAGGTTCCTCTTATTTGCCTGAGAAGATTTCAACTACTGGTAGTACCTTAATTGGAATGAAGTGTCTCCTTTCTAGCTAAGCTGGTTGATTTCTGCCATTGCCTGAAACTGTTGTCCCTATTAAAACCAATCTTGTTATACAGTTATAGTGGCACACGGTCTGGGAGGGTGCTCTTCTTGCAGAATTCTAGGGGACACAATATAACTGGACTTTCATCTTTACATGTATAAGAGTTAACCTAAGTTTGTCAGAAAAGGGGATGTCTTTTGATTTTCTACTTTTGGTGTCTTCCTGGGTGTTCTATAATAGTTGCATTGCATGTGCTGATTGCTGATTCTTTCTCCTTGTAAATAAAGAAAGTATTCCAATGTCTACTTGTCAAAAAAGCTCTGCCACTAGATGCTGACTGATTTCTTTTGGCAGTCATGGAATGAATGGATTCATATATCTTTCTGATACTCCTGTATGTCCTGTTGAGATCTATCCACCCGTTGTGGACATGGATGTGATAACAGATAATAAAGTCATGTACGTGTTTTTCTGAATTTGTTTGCTTCAAATATGCAAAAAGTAGGGCTACAGTCTTCTCTTGAATGATTACATTTTGATGTTCTGCAGATCTGTTTTTTATAAAGTCCCTTCTTTCCATCCTCACATTCCTAGGCCACCAAAAGGAGTAAGAATGCCTAGAAAGGTATGTGAAGGCGTTTCTTCGGGGCTTTTGGCGATCATCAATTGTGCTTTCTTATATGCATGACCGTTATTTTGTGGCATTATTATTGGAATACATTTTGTATAAGGAACATCTATATTTTTTAGCTTCTCTCAATTGTTATCCTTAGGGTGGCAAAATGGTTCAAAGAAAACAGTTAACCACCCATATTATCCAATAAAAAATAGGTTGGATAATGAACTTTTTGAAAACTGGTCAAATATGGATAAGAACCATATTATCCATTTAGAAAATGGATAACCAATGAGTAACCAATGGGTGTAACTTTAACATTTGTAAAGCCTCAAATTGGGGGTTCCTCAAGTTAGGGAGATTAAGAATTCTCCCAAAAGTGATTATATACAAGAAGTCATGGATAATATGGGTAAATATGGGTCGGGTGGGATAATTGATCCATTTTTTCATTACCCGTTTTCGACCCGAACCATATCCGCCCTGCCCCGCCCGTTTGCCACTCCTATCCCGATGAATAGAAAGCGTTGAAAAGGTTAGTATTTTGTATTTCACGTCTATGATATAGATTTTTCCAGTATTCTGTTGAAATTGTGTGAAGATTTGGAATTCAAGATTTGACAACTAAGAATATCAGCTACGTGTTTCAGTTAGGACCGAGGAAACCACCGCTTTAGTTTGACACCCCTATTTTGTGAATTGGATGAGATATTTAACTGTGTATATTGACTTCATTTCACATCGACTTCTGGTGACCTCAGGCAGACATAGTTAGATGAGACTAAAATAAGCAGTTCTGCAAAGTGAAAAACTGAATGTAATTCCTTTTTTTCTTTGTGTGTGTTGTAGTCTTAACGTTTGCAGATGTCCAAGTCTGCTGTTTACCTCAAATATGTAGACATCTCTTTACATCTTAAAAGTATTCGCTTCAGATGGCACTTCTAGTTATCAATCTTAGTGTTATTGCACGGCTCAGTCGATGAAATGACGAGCTAAACATCAACTAATCACTTAGTCGTAATATCATATCCTACATGTCATATGATACTCTATTTTTTTTTTCTTGTTTAACTTAGAAGTTCTGTGTTCTCTTGTAGGTTATCTCCAAGGATGGAGTCCAGCCTCAACCTTTATTATGGCACGAGAAGACAGCTGTTGCTGAACACAGATATTCTAGAAGGTAAGATGTCCTGTTGTATATGTTTTTCTCAAATATTCAAGCTTGGAGAAGGTAAGACATCCTGTTGTATATATTTTCTCAAATAATCAGCTTGGAGACAGTTGCTTGGATTTCTCACCATGTGAGATATGCAGTCAGTTCGAGTAGTCTATTTTCGACAGCGCTACAAGTAGCTGTTTAAAAGCTCTGATGATCTCTGCTCTGTCATAACCTATACAGGTGCATACCTCTCAATTCTGTATCAGGCAATGATAGCCACAGTAAGAAACGAAAGAAGCATACCAAATCTGAAAGAAAGAGGCGGAAGAAGCAAAGACAAGAGAAAGAAGCGGAAGAAGCAAAGACAAGAGACAGTAGTGTGCTAGCTTCGTTGGAACCACCAAGCATTGTATTAGAAAACTGTTTCCTGAAGCACCAAGTGAATGGAGATGGTGGCAATGATAGCCACAGTAAGAAACAAAAGAAGCATACCAGTGCTGAAAGAAAGAGGCGGAAGAAGCAAAGACAAGAGAAAGAGGCGGAAGAAGCAAAGACAAGAGACAGTAGTGTGCTAGCTTCGTTGGAACAAGCAAAGACAAGAGACAGTAGTGTGCTAGCTTCGTTGGAACCACCAAGCGTTGTGTTAGAAAACTGTTTCCTGAAGCCCCAAGTGAATGGAGATGGTGGCAATGATAGCCACAGTAAGAAACGAAAGAAGCATACCAGTGCTGAAAGAAAGAGGCGGAAGAAGCAAAGACAAGAGAAAGAAGCGGAAGAAGCAAAGACAAGAGACAGTAGTGTGCTAGCTTCATTGGAACCACCAAGCATTGTATTAGAAAACTGTTTCCTGAAGCACCAAGTGAATGGAGATGGTGGCAATGATAGCCACAGTAAGAAATGAAAGAAGCATACCAGTGCTGAAAGAAAGAGGCAGAAGAAGCAAAGACAAGAGACAGTAGTGTGCTAGCTTCGTTGGAACCACCAGGCATAACGCCAAGCCTTTCCTTGATGATTATTGGTGTAAATTATAGTCAACATTGAGTGTCATTTGCTTATTGCATCAAATTAGGATAGAGGCCTCGGTAGGATGATGAGGAGGGTCTAAATACGAGGCTGATCTCCACGTAGATCTGGTGACACGAGAAATCCCACAAAAGTGCGAAGGGTGTAATAACTTATAGCTCCTAATTCATTTTGTCATTCTACTTTTCCTTTTCAATCTTATTAACTCTTCTGTAACTTGCATATGCTTATAAGTTCCAAATTTTGATTCTAAATTATTCATCATTAGTTGCAAGATCATTCTGCTGCCTTTAGTAAAATATGTTTTGCCGAATTCTGGTTTTACGATACTTATATTAACAAGCTATAATTATGCAAGTGGGTAATAGTATCAATTACCTGTTTTATACTTGATGCATTTTGTGGGTAAAAAGGTACACCAATTGTGGTGAAACATGATCAGGCAGCTATAACCATAACTTGTCCAAAAACATACACGAGACTTGGAAAGTTGAAGCAATCCTGGATTATTCTTAGTCCATTGTCAGTAACTGTTGGAAAACAACTGCTCTTCCCACCCTAAATGGCCCTGTCGTACTTTAGTTCACATCACGGTCGTAGTCGGCACATAGGAAAATACGCAGTTCAGAATGTGTCCGGCATTGTTAGAATTTAATACTAGTTGACATGTAGATGCTTATCTACATACATGGTGTTAATTCAGCAAAACATAAAGTCAAGCCAAATGAATTATACTCGTCATCGCACTGTTTGAGCCACAAATTCATCGAGTTACATTTGGTAGGCTATGACATATAACTGTACAAAATAGAATAGTGGAGTAAAATTTTAGTACATAGTGTTATATATTCTTTTGTATAGAATTTTTTTTTACGTGAGTTGCTAAGTAGGCGTTTGGACATCTGAATTGTAAAATTTCAAAAAATAGTGAATGTTTTTTTCAAGTGAAAATTGTATTAGAAAATTAGAGTTGTGTTTGGACATGAATATAATTTTAGGTTGTTTTTGAGGTTTTGTGAGTGATTTGAGTAAATTTTGAAAAATAGCTTTTTGGAGTTTTTTCAAAATTTTGAAAAATTTCAAAATTCATCTACAAGTGAGATTGAAATTTTTATGGCCAAACACTGATTTCGAAAAAAAAATAAAAAAATTTCGGAAAAAATTATTTTTTGAATGTCCAAACGGGCTCTAAGTATCACTACATGGTCCTCATGTAGTTAATTAAATGGAAACAAGTTATAATTTGAATTATCCTTGTTCCACGAGCATGGTGGCCATTAAAACATGTGTGTACAGTGTTACACCTTCTTTTTTTATACACCACCCCCAAAAGGTAGTAGATAAGGGAGTTTTTCTAATTAAATTGACATTATTCGGAATAAGATTATTTATTCAATTTAGAATCGCCACTTGGGATAGTTTATTGGTGTCCCAAGTCACCGGTTCTTTTTTAAATCCCAAATCGAGGAAAATTGGACTTTTCATTTGAAGTATACGAACCGGAAATTCTGAATAAGGAATTTTGTTAACCCGAGGGAAGGTGTTAGGCACCTCCGGATTACGTGGTTCTAGCACGATCGCTTAAACGATTATAATTGACCTATTATCTGATTTTAACACATGTTTTAACCTGTGATGTCATTTTAAACTTATTAACCGCTTTTGATTATTTTAAAGAAGCTTTAACGTCGTCTAAAATATGTCTTTGGACCCCGTCACATGAAATGCACCCGCAATCCTAAACACATTTTATTCAACGTTATTAAGATTTGGATTGGCAGAATACATAAAATAGCACATGAACTTGTACCCAAATCCCTGTTACACACTTGTTGATCACGGGGATCCTTTTACACACCCAACCTTTTAAAAGCGTGTCAGTTACACACCATTTTGATTAGATGGCAAGAGCATATTTTACATACAAATTAGGTGAGTGAATAGGAAAAGAAATCTGTGAACTCTCATGTGTAACTAACACATGTCCATTTTTATTTTTTAATTAAAAACATCATCTTCTTCGTCAAGAGCTCAAACAACAACCAACTCTTGCAATAATGGAGAAATTATTCCCTTTTCTTTTTCTCCAAAATCTCGCCATAGAAAACTTCCCTCCCTCTCCCATAGAAAACAAACAACCAGTTTGTTGTTGCCCTTCCCTCTTTTCCCATTTTCGTCTTCTTCCCCATCCATTTCCCCATCTTCCATGTCCACCATTTTAAGAATAACAACAATATAAAATAGCCTTGGAAAAAATTGGTAAAGAAAGTTGAGAAATCTATATCAAGAGAATTTTATAAATCTGGGTTTGAATCTATACCATGAATCGAGCAATCATGGATTTGGCCATAACCAACTTTAATGGGGTTTTGAGTTTTGCATTATATTTCTTGTGTTAGATTTGAATCTAGACTCACATACTCGTGATTAATGTACTTGAGTTCCTAATTTTTCTTTATAATATGAAGGTGATTAAATGTGAATTTTTGGTGGTGTCTGGCGTCAATCTCCCAAGGAGAAGAAAAAGATATGAAATGGAGCGTGAAATCACGTATGTTTTGGAAAATTGATCAAGAAAAAAGTAGTGTGTATTTGACACACTTTTAAAAGATTATTTGTGTAAAAGGTTACCCGTGATCAACAAGTGTGTAACAGGAATTTGGGTACAAGTTTAGGTGCTATTTTATGTATTCTGCCATTTGGATTTGAGTCACATGAAATACACACCCGAGTTTAGGAAGGTAATGTTATTAAAATACGCGCCTAAAACAACTACACATTTTTAACTTTGCGAGGGCCATATAAATAAATGGCACGCCTCGAATTCTAAGTATTTTAAAAGAAATAATTAAATGAGGGCCACGCATGTGAAATTTTATTTGGCGCGACTCACCTCAATTCAATTTTTAAAAGAATATTCAAACTAAAGCTCGGAGGGCCATAAACTATATCTTATCTAATATAGATTACCTCCCAATTATTTAAATATAGCCTAATGAAGTTGCAACTGTTCATAACTCGATGCTCAGACCCAAATCCTCAACTCATGAGGCTGCCCCAACGTAATGGGCTTCTCTTCAACCTAAAATAATTCGATACTTAGGCCCAACAGAAGGCCGAGTATTTGGAAAGCACAAGCTGCAAGCAGAAGACTCGGAATCGAATACCTGAGGCCCCCCAAAAAAGCACTGATTTACTCATGCATGATCCAACCATTAATGGCCAATCCAATGGTGACCAATCCAAATCACCTATCATGTTTAACATATTCACACGATGTTCTTTCATATGTTAGGACTTGGAGAATTGCTAATAAAAAGAACACTAATGTCATGACCCAATTCAGGATCGTGACCGGCGCTTAGGAGCAGGTGCTCCCAAGTAAGCATCATCGGTAATTTTACAGAAAATCGGGCAGAGTTTTTCCTATTTTTGGACCATTCCAAAAATTTCCTATCTCAAATAAACAATCAAACAACCTAATAGCAATTTAAGTGGCAATTGACAACTTACCAAATAGCTAAAATAAGTCTCCACCATTACTAATCAACACACTAACAACCAGAAATACTAATTTACCTCCAACTTTCAGATTAAAGGACGATACTCAACATAAGATTATAATAACAAAATAATACTCATGACACTAATTATTGACTATGGAGAGACTCTAAGAGTTTAATGAAACGACAATAACAATTGATAAAAATCTCCGCCCATGCGAACAAGAGCGAGGCTCATCAAGAATTCTCAACCTGTGCGCTCTAATTACCGAAATCCTCGCCTACGTCAACTGCTGTCTCTGTAAAAAAAATTAGCGGGAAATAATTTGCTAGCTTAGTGAGCAATAACACTTAACCACAACCATTTTTATTTGGGGACAAGTCAGAAAACATACTAGTATCTCAAACAGAAAATAACTTAAAAATGCCCTTTCAGAAATAATAAATAATTTTCAATCTCATCACAATTTTCTTGTAGTAAAATATAATTAATGATTCAGTAATAATCTCGGTAACCACAGTATAATATCAATATTCACATTTTTGGGAGGTTTCAATGAACGGATCATGTAATCGGTATAACTGTGGACTTCTTCACAAAAAGTAAATTATAACGATAGTCACTACTCGAGGGAAATCGGTAGCAGTATGCTAGTTATACCTTCACAGTAGCGAGGGCTATAACAGTAACCGGTAATTATAAGGTGCACCAGGTCTAACGAACCCGCCGTCAGCTACGTGATCCTTCAATGTCTACCCCCATTTATACTTGTCTCTGTAATCTGTATATGCTCATAGAAAATACTTTAAAACAATATATATCATTTCGGTTCTTGTCAAATCATATAATTTCTTTTCGATAATAGTAAATTCAAGTAACAGTAAAATATATCTAGTGACAATAAAAATATTTAAAACCCCAATATTCATCTCAAATAACTATTTCGGTATCATATCGAGTAAAAGACTTGTCCCACATGCAACTTAAAATAAACAGTAACATATTCATATTAGAAATCATATATAAGTCATGAAAGTTATGAAAATATAAATTACGGTAAGATTACTACTCACGCTACTCGTGCCAAAATACCAACTTCTTCACCTCAAGCAACTCGTAAAAATTCCTCCAATCAATCTATAATTACTTAATATCGATCTCATGTTAATTTTATTATTTATGCTAGTTCATAGCTATTTTAGAAAACCCAATCATGGGGGTTCATGTTTGAGTCTAACTTCATCTAATCATATTTACCCAGGCGAAGGGTAATTCAACCAGTAGATAATATGTTAATTCTACCTATTTATAAAAATTTACTTATTATTTGACACCAAATTAAAAACTTGTGGGTTTGGCCTTCTTTGTAATATATAGATAGACTGATATGTTGTTAGTCAACTAAATAAGAAAATTTAAGAATATATCATGAAGACTCAAATAAGGGAGTTTAAATGATACCCGAAGAAATCAAAAGTTATTCGATTCGCTGATGTTGTCGAGTGTTGATACCGTTCCTAGCTTTACAATTTTCCAGTGTCAAGTTTTTGCACGTTTTTCTCCTTCGTGAAACATGGGTAATTCATTGTTTTCGGTTCTCTTCAATTCTTCTAACTCTCTTAAATGCTCAGTTGTTATTTTTGACCTAAGTTCCAAAGACCCAAATCCCTTTTCTTTGACGTGCTCAAATACGTTCCTTCTTTCTTGTGGGCTTGACCCAACTAATCTTTTAATTAAATTATTATTATTAATCTTATTTTCCTCTTTTGTCTTTTTTTTAAATTCTTGCTAAAGGATAATTATGCCCTCCTATTAAATACGAGTTATTACATTCTCCCCACCTTATGAAATTCGGTCCCCGAATTTAACTCAAGTTCGTACATGTAGACTGAATAAATGGGGGTACTTGACTCGCATAGTGTCTTCTATTTCCTAAGTAGCTTCTTCAACTGTATGATTTCTCCTTATGACTTTCACGAACACGATTTCTTTTGACCGTAGTTTTCTTATTTGTCTGTCAACAATAGCCACGGGCTCCTCCTCGTAAGACAATTTCTCATCGAGTGGTGTAGTCGGTGCTTCAATCACCTGAGACGAGGCTACATTTTCTTAGCACTAAGACATGAAAAACTAGGTGAATAAAGGACAACTCAGGAGGAATTCCCAAACGATAAACCACCGCTCCTACTCGGTCTAGTATCTCATACGGTCCTATAAACCTGAGGCTCAACTTGCCTCTTTTCCCAAACCGCATCACACTTTTCATAGGGGAGACTCGTAGGAACACTTTATCCCCAATTCTAAACATAATCTCTTCTTCTCTTATCAGCATAAGACTTTTGTCTACTTTGAGATGCAAGCAATTTTTGTGTGATCAACTGGACCTTGTCCATAGCTTTTTGTACTAGGTCGGGTCCCAATAAGTTAGTCTTACCAGCTTCAAACCATTCGATAGGAGAACGACATCTTCTACCATACAATGCTTTATACGGTGCCATTTGAATACTGGACTGGAAGCTATTGTTGTAAGCAAATTCAGCTAAAGGTAGATAAGCATCCCAACTACCTCCAAACTCAAGAATGGAAGCTCTCAGCATATCATCCAAAATTTGTATGGTACGTTGAAACTGTCCATCTATCTGTGGATGAAATGCAGTACTAAGATCTACTCGTGTACCTAATGCTTCTTGAAAAGATTTCCAAAAATGTGAGGAAAATTGTGATCCTTTATCAGAGATGATGGATATTGGAACTTTGTGAATTCAAAAAATTTCGTTCATAAATATCTGTGCATACCTGACTCCACCATATGTAGTCTTTACTGGCAAAAAGTGTGCTGATTTTGTTAGTCAATCTACAATCACCCATACAGAGTCATAACCTGTAAGAGTTCATAGTAGACCAGAGACAAAATCCATAGTAATTCTTTCCTATTTCCACTCTGGAATCTCAATTTGTTGTAGTAGTTCTGCGGGTCGCTGATGCTCAGCCTTGACCTGCTAACAAGTCAAACAACTAGAAACAAAGTTAGCAACATCTTTATTCATACCTTCCCACCAATAAAATTGCTTTAGGCCATGATACATTTTTGTGGATCCAGGATGTATAGTGTATTTAGTGTTGTGAGCTTCTTTAAGAATAACATGTCTTAATCCATCCACATCGGCTACACATAACCTTTCACCTTCTGAAGTACACCATTACTTTCAACAATCATATCCTTGCTTTTACGAGCTATGACCTCATCTTTATATTTGCATAATCGTTCATCTTCATATTGGGTGGCCTTAATGCACTCAACTAATGAAGACTTAGCCTAAGCACAAGCCAAATATGCCTCTGAATTTCTCACACTAAATCTGATACATGTATCTTCTAGTCTCTGAATATCTTTGGCCAAAAGTCTCTTTGCAGGAGCTATATGTTCCAAACTCCCCATAGATTTTCTACTCAATGCATCAACCACCATATTGGCTTTTCCAGGATGATACAAAATAGAACAATCATAGTCCTTGAGTAATTCCATCCGACGGCACTGCCGGAGATTTAGATCTCTCTGCTGAAAGATATACTTTAGAATTTTATGGTCAGTATAAATCTCACAAGTTTCACCATAAAGATAATGTCTCCAAATTTTTAGAGTAAATACCACTACAACCATCTCCAAATCATGTGTAAGATAGTTCTGCTCGTGCTTTTTCAATTGTCTTGAAGCATAAGCTATAACACGACCATTTTGCATGAGAATACATCCTAATCCCACCCTCAGGGCATCACAGAATACTGTAGTTCCTCTAGAACCTGATGGTAAGGCTAATATTGGTGCAGTTGTCAAACATATTTTGAGTTTTTGAAAGCTCTGCTCACATTTCTCCGTCCACTGAAACTTTGCATTTTTTTGTGTTAGCTTGGTTAGCGACGCTACTATTTTGGAGAAATCCTACACAAAACGCCTATAATAGTCCGCTAAGCCTAAAAAGCTGTGAATCTCTGTAAGAGAAGTAGGTCTGGGCCATTTCTGTAAAGCTTCAGTCTTCTTAGGATCTACCATAATTCCATCTTTGGATACAACATACCCCAAATATGATACCGAATCTAGCCACATTCACACTTCGAGAACTTAGCATAAAGCCAATGTTCTCGCAATGTTTGTGACATAGTTCGAGATGATTCTCGTGTTCTCCTGTGCTACATGAATATATTAGGATATCATCAATAAATACTATTACAAATCTATCGAAAAACGGCTTGGACATCCTATTCATTAAATCATGAATGAAGCTGGAGCATTTGTCAGTCCGAAAGGCATCATAAGAAACTCATAGTACCCATATCGAGTTCTGAAAGCAGTCTTAGAAATATCTTCATCTTTGATTTTAAGTTGATGATAACTAGAATGGAGGTCAATCTTTGAAAAATGGGCAACTCCTTGTAACTGATCAAACATGTAATCTATACGGGGCAAATGATATTTATTGCGTATTCTTATCTTGTTAAACTTCCTGTAGCCAATGCACATTCTTAGGGACCCGCCTTTCTTCCTTAAGAACAGTATTGGTGCACCCCATGGTTATACGCTAGGTTTAATAAAACCCCTTTCTAACAAATCTTGTAATTGTTGCTTTAGCTCCCCCAACTCTGCTGGTGCCATTTGATATGGGGGTATCGATATGGGTTGTGTGTCAGGTAGCAAATCAATACCGAAGTCTATTTCTCATACTAGAGGCAATCCTGGTAAATCCTCAGGAAATACATCAGAAAATTCTCTCACTACGAGTAAATTTTCTACACTAACTATTTCCTTTCTTGTGTAATTTACAATAGCTAAGAGACCCAAGCAACCTTTTTTCAGAAGTCGTTGAGCTTTCATAAAAGACACAATTTTGCAAGTCTTTGGAACCTGACTCCCTCTTAGAATAAAACTGGGTTCATTTGCTATCTTAAACCTTACTATTTTTGCATGCCAATCGACTATAGGCAAGAGGATAATCAATCCATTCCCATCAACATGTCAAAGTCAATCATATCAATAAGGCCATCTAGAGTATCTCTATCCTCAACCCGAATTTAACAAGCACGATACATGTATTCAACTAATAGAGACTCTACGACAGGAGTAAAACTAGAAAAAGAACATTCAATAGCTCGGGATGTCTACTAAATCTCAAAGAGAAGTACGAGAGCACATAGGAATGAGTAGATCCCGGATCAATCAATGCAAGTGCATCAAATGAACAGATAGAAAGAATACCTATAACCACTCCATTCGAGGCCTGAGAATCTTGTCTAGTAAATGCAAAAACTTTCACCCGACCTTTACCAACATTCCCTTCTCCTTGATTCACAGTAGCTCGGTCTACAGTACCTCAACCTCTATTTCCTGTACCTGTATCACCTGAAGTATAATGAGTAGTTTGAGTCAGTGCAGCTGACTGAATATAATTCTGGTTGAAATTTTTCGGAGGCTAAGGGCAATCTCTCAAGTAATGTCCCAACTGGACACACAGAAAGCACTCTCCCGTTAGAACATGATATTGGCCCAAATGTGACCTACCATAGGTCTATCAGACTGGAGTAGCGACATATATCTACCCAGAAATACGAAATCCAGAAGATGATGGTGCCATATTACCTTGTCTATAATGTGGTCTGTATGTGGATTGTGAAGACATGTGTGTCATTGTCTGAGAACCCTGTTGTTGTTGTTGTTGTTGTTGTTGTTGTTGTTGTTGTTGTTGTTGTTGTAGTTGTTGTTGTTGTTGTTGTTGTTGTTGTTGTTGTTGTTGTTGTTGTTGTTGTTGTTGTTGTTATTGTTGTTGTTGTTGTCCTTGGTTTCCTGCTATCCTATTTTGACTAAAACTGCCATTGAAAGCCCCCTTGTCTTGGCCTTCTTACGTAATTCACTAGCTGCACGCTCTACACGTCCCTTATTTTCAATCTTTCTAGCAAGGTCAACTACACCAGAGTAGGATAAAGTCTTCATATGTGGGGCTACAACAGTGTATAGACGACCAACCAATCCATCAACAAACCTCTGAATTCGAGCTTCTTCGGTAGGCACTAAGTGAGGAACATATATAGCAAGTTTACAAAACTTAGTGTTATATGTTGACACATCCATATCTGGAGTCTGAACCAATCTCTAAAAGCCTCTAGGATGTTGTTGCATCAGATTATCTGGAAGAAAATGGTTCTTGAACAACTTAGTGAACTCGTCCTATATCAGTGGTAGTGCTCCTGCTGGCCTTCCTAGCAATACAGTTTCATACCATGTGTTGGCCATATCCTCCAGTTTGTATGCTACGAGCTCCACGGCTCTTTCACTAGAACATCTAAGAGCACCTAATGCCTTAAGTGTCCCATCCAATAACTTTGAGGATCTGCTGAATTATCAGAACATGTGAATTTTGGTGATTTCAATTTTAAGAACTCGTGTAGGGATACTTCCTTATTCCCTAAAGGCTGAGTCTGTGTAGGTGCTTGTGTCTGTAAAGTAGCCTAGGGAGTTGAGCTTCCGCTCTGAGTAGGCATCAATGCCTCTAAAATGCTCAATAACCTCGCCATTGCATCTGCAGGTAAGGCAACCGTAGGTACAACAGTTGGCACTGGTGGTGGAGCATTCTGAACTCTCTACACTTGCACTTGATCTGGCATAACAACTTGGGTTTGACCCATGTTCCCAACTTGAGGTTGAGGATCAATATGTCTTCTAGTTTAATGTATCCCAACTTGACCTCCACCCCAGATAGTACCACGTCCAGCACCACGTCCAACAGATGAGGGTGTGCGTGTCCTAGCCATCCGCGAAAGAAATATTTCAAAGTCAATCTTAAGTTATCTCAACGCACAATCAAAGAATAAAAGAAGGGAAAACATTCCTAAATGTTCAGTAGCCTCGAGATCATAAGTATAGGCGCCTACATACCCATGAACAAGAATCTATTAAACATTGCTTCATGACTCGGGACTTAAATCCTAAGCTCTGAAACTAAATTTGTCATGACCAAATTTAGGATCGTGATCGGCGCTTAGGAGAAAGTGCTCCCAGGTAATCATCATCGGTAATTTTATAGAAAATCGGGCAGAGTTTCCCCTATTTTGGACAATTCCAAAAATTTCCTGTCTAAAATCAGCGATCAAACAACCTAATAGCAATTCAACTGGCAATTGACAACTTATCAATTATCCAAGTCCACCATTACTAATCAACACACTAATAACTAGAAATACTAATCTACCTCCAACTTTCATAATAAAGGACGATACTCAACATAAGACTATAATAACAAATTAATACCCTTGACACTAATTATTGACTATGGAGCGACTCTAAGAGTTTAATGAAACGACCATAACAATTGAAAAAAATCTCCACCCACGCGAACAAATGCGAGGCTCACCAAGAATTCTCAACCCGTGCGCTCTAATTAATGAAATCCTCGCCTGTGTCAACTGCTATCTCTGTAAAAAATATTTAGCAGGGAATGAGTCGCTAGCTCAGTGAGTAATAACACTTAACCACAACCGTTTTTATTTGGGGACAATTCAGAAAACATGCTAGTATCTCAAACGGAAAATAATATAAAAATGCCCTTTCAGAAATAATAAATAATTTTCAGTCTCATCACGATTTTCTTGTAGTAAAATATAATTAATAATTCAGTAATAAGCTCGGTAACCACTGTATAATGCCAGTATTCATATTTTTGGGAGGTTTCAATGAACAGATCATGTAATTGGTATAAATGTGAACTTCTTCGCATGAAGTCAATTATAATGGTAGTCCCTACTCGAGGGAAATCGGTAACAGTATGCTAGTTCTACCTTCCCACTATCGAGGGCTGTAACGGTAATCGGTAATTACAAGCTGCACCAGGTCTAACGAACCCGCCGTTAGCTGTGTGATCCTTCAATGTCTACTCCCATTTATACTTGTCTCTGTAATCCGTATATGCTCGTAGAAAATACTTTAAAACAATATATGGCGTTTCGTCTTGTCAAATCATATAATTTCTTTTTGATAACAGTAAATTCAAGTAAAAGTAAAACAGATCTAGTGACAATGAAAATATTTAAAACACAGATATTCATCTCAAATAACTATTTGGGTATCATATCGAGTAAAATACTTGTCCCACATGAACCTTAACATAAACGATAACATATTCATATTAGAAATCATGTGTAAATCATGCAAGTTATAAAAATATAAATTGCGGTAAGATTACTACTCACAGTACTCATGCCGAAATACCAATTGCTTCACCTCAAGCAACTCATAATAATTCCTCCAATCAATCTATAATTACATAATATCGATCTCATGTTAATTTCCTTATTTAGGCTAATTCATAGCTATTTTAGAAAATTCAATCATCGGGGTTCATGTTTGAGTCTAACTTCATCTAATCATATTTGCCCATGCGAAGGGTAATTCAACTAGTAAATAATTTGTTAATTCTACCTATTTATAAAATTTTACTCATTATTTTGCACCAAATTAAAACTTGTGCATTTGGCCCTCTTTGTAATATATAAATAGACTGATATGTAGTTAATAAATTGAATAAGAAAATCTAAGAATCTGTCATGAAGACTCAAAAAAGAGAGTTTAAATGATACCCAAAAAAATCGAAAGTTATTCGAATTCGCAGATGTTGTCTAGTGTTGATACTGTTCCTAGATTTACAATTCTGCAGTGTCAAGTTTTTGCACGTTTTCCTCCTTCGTGAAACATGGGTAATTCACTATTTTCGGTTCTCTTCAATTCTTCTCTCTCTCTTAAATCTTCGGTCATTATTTTTGACCTAAATTCCAAAGACCCAAATCCCTTTTCTTTGATGTGCTGAAATACGTTCCTTCTTTCTTGTGGGCTTGACCCAACTATTTTTATTATTTAATTATTTGTTTATTAATCTTATTTTCCTCTTTTGTCCTTTGTCTTTTTTTTTTCTTTCTAAATTTTGGATAAAGGACAATATGCCCTCTTATTGAGTACGGGTGACTACAACTAACTACACAATCATGCATATTACCAACACAAATTACATATGAGCTTCCTTTTAAATGCTGGCAATCAGATCTAATGGCAAGTTTGGATTCTGTAAGCAAAATAATACCATATGTGTTTCAATACCTTCACACATATTGCTTTCTAACCCATCTATAACCTTACAAGTCGAGGATTCAACAAATACAATTGAATCTTCCCAAAACAAAAGTTCTACATTTCCAAATTAATTACGAACATATGAGTTTATCTCATCAAATAGCAGTACCAGAACTTAAACATTTCAAAAGACCACAGTACAACAAACATGAAGAAAATGTAAATAAGATAACGCCGAGTCTATTGCTATGCTTTCAACTTTTATTTCCATCTTCACTACATCATTTACATCAAACCAAGCTTAAGAAAATGTACCTGGAAAGCAAAATAAAGGAGGAGCAAGAAAATCAACAGTGAGCAACAACAAGACAAGAGTCAGCAACAGAATTAGCCCAAAAATAACCAAGGGAAAACCAACTTTTAGGCAATTTCGAACCAACAGAAATCTCAAACAATATTTAGCAAATAAAGGATAGCACAAAATTGAACCAAAAGCCCTTGCAAACCAAACAAAATCAAGCCATTTTAACCACTGATTATCCCAAAATGATTTCCGAAATGAGAGCTTCAAGGATCAACCAATTCTTCAATGGAACTATGTTTTTAGCTATTTTTAGCCGTTTGCTACTTTTTGGATTTTCTTCTCTTCTAAATCTGAATTGATGTGCAAGTAACTATGCCTTCATAGGCAACTTACTAGGGTTGCCTTAGGGGTTTTATTTTTTCATTTTGGTCATTTCGGAGTTTTCCTTTTCGATAGTTAGTCCATTATTTTATGACTTGCAAGCCAAGTAAGACTTATTATTAGCTTTCTAGGAAGCTTCCTAGAGCAATTAGGGAAAGATTCTCTAGGTGGTCTACCCATTTTACCCCTATTACCCATATATTTTACCTTAGAAGACCAAATGGACATGGGTCAATTCAACCCAATGGTCCAACTCACGACTGGGCCTACTTTTCTTTTCTTAAGTTGACCAGAAACAAACCAAGGCTTAAACAAGCCATTAGCCTAATCAAAAGTTTGAAATACTAAAGAAAAAATGGAAACAATTTCAATAATTAAACTCTTAGATTAATCAAACTACAAAACTGAAGCTACTAAAGTAATGGACTAAATTACCGATTAAAAGAAATGCAAGATGAACACATAATTATTGCAAAACTACACACACAAACGATTTTGAACAAAACATTTTTTTTGAATTCAAGACGAATTTTTTGGAAATTAAAACAACCTAAAACAAAACTAAAGGGGATAATTAACCTAAACTGAAATGAATACAAGCAGAAAAGAGACACATAAACAGAAAAGAAGAAGGAGACAGAGGTGAATAGCAAAAAAAAAAAGAGCAAAAATGGAAAATCTTGTAGAATGGGACATACCTTCCCTAACGGGTACCCTATTTGAAACTGACACTCGATGAACCCATGAATTTGAGGCCGGAATAAACTTCAATCACGTGTTCTCAAATGAGAACACACAACTGAACTCGATTCCAAACTCAAAACTTTAAAATCCCGCTGATTCGGACTCTTTTTGGAGTTTAGGGCTTTTTCTTTAATTCAAGATTCGAAAAGTTAGGCGTAGATTTGAGGAAAACCAATTGGATATTGGTAATGAGGAGACAATGCAGAGTTAACGGTGTAACTGTGGGTATTTTTGGATGAATTAGGGTTTTGGCCGTCTCTCTTCAAAATCCTAAATTCTTTTGCTGATCCTGAGCATCGGGAGTGGCTCTCCCCTATTTTCCAAACATACCCCAATGTAGCAGTCATGGCAGTGGCAAGACTAGAAAATTGAAACGACCTCGAGGATCTCCATCTAAAAAACGTTAGGCTCCAAAAGCCAATGACATCATCGCCAATCCTGAGGTGGTACCAGACCTTGAGGATCTCCATTTAAAAGAAGTTAGGATCCAAAAATCCAATGACATTATTGCAAATACCGAGGTGGTACCCGACCTCGAGGATCTCTATCTAAAAGAAGTTAGGCTTATAAAAGACAACTACATTGTTTCAAATCCCGAGGTGGTCCAACCTCGAGGATCTCTATGTAAAAGAAGGTAGGCTCCAAAAATCTAATGGTATCATTGCTAATCCCGAGGTGGTACCCTACCTCGAGGATATCCATCTAGAATAAGTTAGGCTCTAGGAAGCCGGTGACATCACCACCCCGAGGTGGTACCCGACCTCGATAATCTCTGTCAAAGAAATAAGTTAGGCTCTAAGAAGCGAACAACATTATCGCCAGTCCTGGGTGGTACCCAACCTCGAGAATCTCCACCAGAGAAAGGAGTTAGGTCCCAAGTGAATAGGCATTTAAGCTCCACTGGCATGGTCTTGGCCTCGGAATATCGTCTGAGCTCGGACAAACCCTCCTCTAGGATCTATGTACAATGCCTTAAGGCTATTTTATATTAGTTTGAAGCAAGTTTCCAGGTGGTCCAGGTTTGTACAAACCTCCACCCAGGGACTATCCTCAAAGATTCAAAGGCAGTTCCTGTTCACGGGCCTCCGAGCAAATTTCTCCTCCAATGTAACCATAAAGCCTAAATGGTAACTCACGATTTTAAGGCTCGAAGTAATGCGTTCACTTGGGTCGATGTAAGGGGTTTGAGGACCTGTGCTTATCTGCCCGATCCAAGCTCGGTATTGGATGTTGTCGAGCCTCATTTTTCTCATAAAATTGGTTTTATGATATTTGGAGGGACAACTCGTTCCTTTTAGGAACTGAGTTTGCATTTGAAGAGTCGCCACCTAATGATTAGGGTGCATTAAGACACCAAAAGAGTTTGATTTGAATAACCAGAGATTGGGTAAGTGCTAGAAATTATTCTAAGGGGAAGGTGTTAGGCACTCCGCAGAATTCACTAGTGTGGTTCCCGGCCAGACAATTATTGTGAATTGAGGTACAATCAACATATAAACAAATATGCCTCAAATAAGAGGGGATTTTCACACATAGAGGTTTAATAGTAATAAAGGTTGAAAAGGGCAATTGGAAAAGCTGATTTTTAAAATAAAGAGTTACAAAGCTTAAAGAGTAAAAAATAAAGGAAAGAGGGAGGGGGTCCTAGGTTTATCAAAAATATAGATCACCCCACGCAATGTCTGGTAATCACTCCTAAATGGGGCACTACACATGAAATTATCGCGTGGTCATCATATCCATATATACCCGTCTCACCCCATTAAGGTATTAAAGCGCGAATTAGTATCGATTAGTTATTGTATGCTATTACCCATCCCACTCATATCAGTCACGGAGGCACTTAGGACTACTAATCCTAAAAGAGAAGTATATTAAGATTTTTTGAGGTTTCAAAACGTAAAACTCTAAGGCGTCATACAAAATACATATTGCATATTATGGGGAAAAGCGCATAAACAAGCAAAGGCTCATGTATACCTTATTGAAAAGAAAATCATATATTTAGCATGACTTTCACATACTTTCTTAGGTCTGATCAAATACCAAATATGAGAGAGTTTAAAAGTTGAGGCAGGTTGGTTTATTACATAACTCAGATAGGAAGCCCGACTCAAACCTGCCTGCTGGGTTGTACTTGTTGATACCCAATTTTTTTTGTATATTTTTATACTCAAGATACTTTCAAAATAGCATGTATATGCATATATAAGCATCCACAAAGGTTTTGGTAGTTTTTCATATTTTTTTAGGATTTTTAAAACCAATTTATGACCTATTTTGCACTATAAAATCCAATACTTATTCTGAAAACTTGTCATTTTGGTGAATAATTTATTTTTATTCTCATAGGTATACAAAAATATAATTTACATAAATTTTTACAAGTCCGCTTGGTATTTTTAAATTAAAACTGCATAAAATTGTAATTGTAGCCTATTTATCGATTTAATAGCATTTGTAATCAAAAATTCATTCCTAATATTTTAAATTAGTACTTATGTATTTTTTATTAACTCAGTATTTTTAATTTGATTTCTAACATAATTTACTATTTTATAAAAATCACAATTTGGGAAATTGGCTATTTAAATTGTAGCCCATTTTACTATCAACTGTGACCAAATTGTGACCCCAATCCCACCCCCAAATTAAACCCAATTATACGACCTAATTCTATTTCTTACCTGACCCAAACCCAATTAAATAAACCCGCCCAGACCCCATTTTAAGTCATGGCTGTTGATTATTTTAATCAACGGTCCACGTTTGCCCTTTCCTTTTTAACTCAACCCAACCCCCAAACCCTAATCACTTCTCATAGATAGCTGCCCTTGTATCCCCTTCATCCCCAAGTTCTCTCAACCCCCCTCCGAAACTCTAGCCCCTTTTCACTGGTCTCCGACTTTATTTCACCGAAAACCATGGCCTCCCAGGCCCTATGTAACCTATATCTACCCCACTCACTCTTATCCTCCTTTTGCATGAAGATTCAAGGTTTGATCTTGAAGACCCCGATCCAAAATCTCTTATATTCAAGTTCTATGGCTATCTCCGGCAAGTCCTAGCCTTGTGAGTCCATCTTCGACTAAGTACCAGCCCTTTCCAGGCCTTTCTCATCTTCTAGGGTTTTCTCTGAAACCCAAAGCCTTCGAGGTTTTTCTATTTTTCTCTAAGATCTACTTTCAATCCATGCCATTTCTAATATTTTTTAAATTATTTTCCACATCTTTTCCGATTTTTGCTTTCAAAAATGTTCATCTTCTCAAAACCTAGGGTTTCCTTGAATTTTACTTGTTCTACTGTGATTTCTTACATTATCTACTTTGTTGTAACTCCTGAGTGTTTTCGTTATGATTTTTATGTATTTTCTTTACTGTACTTTCTTCCTAGGGTTTCCGAGTAATTTCTTTACTGTACTTTTCTTTCCTTATGTCTTCCATGAAATGTTTGGTACTTTGAATTTTCCTGAGTTGCTTTGACTGATTCTCTATGCTTTCGGCTTTTTACCTTAGATATGTGGAAGAAACCCTAGATTTGGGGGTTTTTCAAACTACCTGTGTGCGATTTCTTTTCTTCCTATTTGATTTCAAAACCCTAATTTTCTAAGTTCATCTCATGTTCTCTGATTCTTGCTAAGCTTTGCGTGAACTTCTGGATTCACTCATGTCTATGATCTTCTACTTTTGATTACACGACTACTCTGTTTGTTTAATCTTAGCCTTGCATGTTTAAGTTTATGCATCAAACCGTTTTTCTCTCTCTCAAAATAACCCTAATTCTTTGGGGGTTGATTTCATACAATCATTATGTAAGCTTATTTGATTTTTTCCTTGACTAATTTGGACCTATTTTCTGACTTAATTCATTATTAAGTTTGAATCTTGAATTCCTTGATTTACTATGTGATTATTGATTTTATTATTACCTATTTACCTAAATCGGGTATTTTAAAACTTCTTTTATGTATTTACCCTTTATTTCATAACATGATACTTGATTTTCTTTCCTTAAATAAAACTCTACCCTTATTATTCTAGTTCGAACTCCTTGATTAAAGGGGTTCCCTTCTCCTGATTGTTTATGATTAATACTGAGTTATTTTCTTGCCTTATTCCCTGCCTGCTTTCAAACTATAAATACCATAGTCTTCTTCATTAAAAAAAACGAACAATTATCAGTTCACATACACAAAAACACTTTCTTCTCTTCTCTTCTCTGCTACTTGTTTTGCTGCTTGGGTATAGTCGGCTTAAAGCCAATATGATTCTACCTGCCCTACTTGCTTTACTGTTTGAATTTGTAACTGGTATGTCCATGATTTAAATACCACCTCCAAACTACGTTTTTATTTACCCTTTTCATATGCCTGTTTATGTTCGATTTTCTTACATAATGTAGTTAAATTTCAGCATGCCACCCCTACCCCATATTCCCATAATTTTGATTCTGTTATGCTTGTACATCCCTACCCCGTATTCCCATGACTTTGATTCTATTATGCTCATATTAATACTTTCCTGTACATCCCTACCCCATATTTTCATGACTTAACTCTGTTTGTGGGTATAAATGCTTCCTTATCAATCCCTTCCCCCAACTCCTTTATGTGTGAGTATTGTTCTAGACTAGGGTGGCAGTCTATTGCCATCCCTAGTTTAGAACGAGGTTGCCCTAAACCTGTGCTCAAATCATTCCCATTCCCTTAATCTCTATTATGTGTTGAGCTTGACTCAAGTCTGGTGGTGTCCTAATCACCATTCAGGCCTAAACTTTCTCAAGTCTGCTCTTATTTGTTCAAATCATGTAAAAGGATTAGGGGTCTGCCAGCCCCACTCATGGTTGGGCATGACCATCCTTTGCTCTGGTCTTCCTCTAATCCCCCCCCACTTCACACTTATTCCTAGTTCTTTAAGTCCTACCCCTTGTGGTAAGCCATGCTTAGGGACCCTGGAGCTCCCTTTGAACTTGGATGCCTAAGGGTGGGTAATTCCACATATTGCACTACTCAATTTAATCTCTAGGGTGTAAGCATTGTCTGGGCTTCCTGAAAGTCTTGGAACTTTGAAACACTCTAAGAGAAGGCTTTGGCACCTGGAATCCGGATTTGGTGAAACACATGTTATTAGATATCAAGACTGAATTAGGCTGGTCAGATCTAGCTGTAGGATGTGATATATTTTCTATTATTTACTTTATTTTCAGTAATAATTTTGTAAAAAGAAACTCGGGGAAATATTAGTAACCGGTGTGGGAGGGGTTTACTTTATTGCATGTAATTAAGGGTAGATACCATGCCTATAGGATCTAATGTTATAATTTTAGTCGCCTAGATACCATGCCTATATGTTCAACACTTTAAATCACCTAGATATCATGTCTATAGGTTTTAATATTTCTTAATTCAATCATTTAGAAATCATGTCTATAAGATTTAATGTTTAATCATGCCCAGTCATTAGAAATCCTGCCTATAGGACCTAATAACCAAACAATTAGTCGCATATAGAGATCATGCTAGGAAATGCATAAACACTAGGCAAACTGTAGGATAATCAAATGCTCATTTTGTACCAGTTTAATAACCGCAACAAGTCTTAAAATCAAGGTATAGATATCCTGCCTATATGTTATCAAATTCATTTTAAATCTGTATAAGTAATAATCTGGAAATTAGCTTCAACTATTTCAACGAAACTTGTCCAAACTTGTTTATTTCAAAAACTCTTACCGGTCTGCAATGCTCTTAAATTTTCTAAACTTGCATCTTCTTTCCTGAAACAACTTTCAACTTTCTGCCTGAATTTTTATCTCATGAAACTACAATTTCAAAACAGTCTTTAACTCATGCTTACTTTCAAAGTATTTTGATTTTCGGAATCCTTTTTTACAACTCAATTGTATTTTACTTAAACAATTCTGCTGATTTTCAAAGCCATCTCTAAACTCGTGCAGTTTTTAACCTGTTGTTCCAAACTTTTATGCATTTGGTTCTTTATCAATAATCTATTTAAAATACCTCAATTTCTAACAATTGGATCCGGATTGCCTAATGCAGACTTATTATCCTACTCGATGTGTTAAACTAATCTGTCCATTATAAGTTTTAATCTTAAGACCACATCAGTAATTGGAAGTTATGCTACACTACTTGTTGTATGGCTTAAGGGGTTTTATGTGCAGCTTTGTATGTTTGTTTATTCCCCTTTATGTGCTATTTGTTTTGATTGGCGCTTTAGCATTTTTACCTATAAAATCTATATATGCCTTTACCCCTTTTCCTTTCCCTTTAGGATTAGAAGTCCTAAGTACCCCGGGACTGATAGGTTGGGGCGGGTACTAGCATGCAATAAGAAAATGAAACCAATCGCGCTTAAATAACTTAATGGGTGGGAAGGGTAGAATTTGGCGATGATGATAATGGTGCGCTAATATCTCGTGCGCGAACGACTTGTTGGATATTGCATCGACGTGATCCATATTATATTTAAACCTAGGATCCTCTCCCTTTATTTATATGGCATAATGTTCTTCTTAAATTTTTTATGTCTTCTTTCAAGAGCCCTTATTTTTTTTCTCTTTTTCCTTTCAAAACATTTAACTTATTTGTATTCCCTACGTGCAAACCCTGTTTGTTTACTCTTACTCTTCTTAAAATCACAACTAAGCAAGGCCGGGAACCACACTAGTGAATTTTGAGGGGTGCCTAATACCCCGAGAAAATCTCAAGCCCTTACCCGAACTCTGGTTTTTTACTTTGAATCCTTTCTTTTCTCTAAATAAAAATTATCCTAATGCATTATAATCATTGGTGGAGACTCTTCAAATTCCATTACCCAGTTCCTCCAAAGGGAACAAAAGTTGTTTTGTCCATAATATCATAAAACCCGATTCCGTCCCTTTGAGGGGGTGTGAAAGAGGGGGTGTGAAAGCATGGCGACTCTGATGAGGATTTCTTTTAGGCTTTTACATTATCTGCTTTTGTGATTTTATTGCTTACTTAATTGCATTCATTTCATGTTCTTGATTATTTCATTGCAATTAATAAGTTGGCTCTTCATGTTTTTATTTCCCTTTAATTTCTTCTTTTACTGCTTTATTATTTCAATTCCGTTGTAATTTCCGAGTATTTATTGTAATCTTTATGAACGTGAAAATACATGCAATTTGCTTCATTATTGTAACTGCATTCCTCAACATCATATTCCACTCGTTCCAAAAAAAATCCTATAGCAACGCTTATAATGAGTGGTTGCACCCGTCCAATATTATAAACCCTCTAAATGTGGCAAAGGCATATTTGTGGTAAAACCAGTCGATCAACGGTGTAGTTGACTGCTCCACACCTTTACCTCTTGAGTTGTCCGCTCAACGGTACCTTGTATAGCACTTTAAAAGTAGAAACCTTATTCCATTAAATTGTGCATAAATCACAGTCAAACCTAGCCGAGTCAGTTATGTCGTCCGCGTAATGACTCCTTAAGATAGCCTAAACCAAAGTCCATCGGGTTTCCTTGAGACCCAAACAGACACCTTTATGTTATGTGCATTTATTTGGAGAACTTAAGTGCTTTGTCATACTAATTATTGATTTTAATAAAGTCGAGTCTGGCGGGGGTAGGGTCTAATCCTTTTATTTTGTAGAAATGAGGCACGAGGTCCCCAGATTCGATATGGTATCCAACATTCACCCAATATTGCTAAGCTGGTGGGAGGATCTTCATGGTAGTGATCGACCCCTTGTCTGCAAGTACTTAGGAAACTTGCCCTCACTTTTGGAAATCCAACCCAACACAAAATCATTGAGGCTACCGCTTTGTTTTGGGATGGTGATTGGTCAGTGTTCTGCTTCAGAGATTTGGAAATGACACCTTTACTAGAAGAGATAGGGGGACTAGCTGGTATCCCTTGGGAGACTCCGGGTTTGCTTATGCCGGAGAATCGCACAGGTAGAGGCTTTCTCAAGATGATGGGACTCAAGAAAAATCCGACCTTTCTTGCTTGAAGGACTCATACATACCCTTCAACTTCTTGTACGAGAGATATGGCCATATCAAGTCCTATCATACCTACATGGACGAATTCGCTCTCACTTCTTTGGGACATATACATAGAAAGGCATTTGTGTATATGTTTTGCTTCTTGGGCATGATAATTTCCCTATGAAGAAGGCTAGGATCCACACCAGACTAGCCATGGCGACCAAGACCCTAATGGAGGGAATCGATGGACAATCTTTTAGCATAGTGCCTATGGATATCATGGAAACATATCAAGCTTTAGGAAAGTGTCTGCAAGGGGCTCCACATTTTGAGGGTTGTAATATGCTACTTCAACTTCGACTCATAGAGCACCTTCAGAAAGACGACTACAGACAGGAAATTATCCGTAGGGATTGGGATGACCATATTGCTTTTCATCATCCAAAGCGAATGAACTTCATGCCTAATAGTTTTGCTCAACCGGAGGATGCCAATGGATGGGTAGAGTTGTTCAAGAATTTAAAAGAAGAGCAAGTTCAGTGGATGTTCGTGTGGTTCCAAATAGAGGAGTTTATCATCCGTTTATGAGATGCACCATTCCTCATACTCATTGGTCTAAGGGGGACTCATCCTTATGTCCCAATCCGAGCCATAAGACAAGCTGGAAGAAAGCAAATCATACCCATGATAGAGAAAATAAGTCACTTCAGGACTGACTTTCAAAATGATGATAGCCCGCACAGGTGTCATGCTCAGCATATGTGACACTGCAAGCTGGTCTTAGGAAGTGAGTCTATCGAACTCGACAGGTATCTGTCACACCTCCCTTTTTACTACCCTTTTTATATGTTTAATTCCCGATTAAGAGAATAGGGTATACCTCAATGTTTCAAATACCCCGGGAAGGATATAATAACAAAGAGGAAGGAGTTTTTCCAAATAAAGGACACTCGGTACGAGATTTTGTTTAATTTTCAGAGTCACCACTTGGGAAGATAATGGTGTCCCAAGTCACCGGTTAATCCCTAATTCGAGGAAATTGACTCTGTATTACAGTCCGCGAAACTAGAAACCTGGATAAGGAATTCTGTTAACCCGGGAGAAGGTGTTAGGCACTCCCGGATTCTGTGGTTTTAGCACGGTCACTCAACTGTCAGTCTCGGTTTTATGTGACTTATTATAGCCTTTTAACAATGTATGTATTTCAAACTTTAATATTTTATGAATTACGACGTTGCGAAAATGTATTTCGAGTCACACTGCAACTAGTACACTTGTGACTTTTAATACATTTCGCCTTCGCCGGGATTTACGATTTGAGCCACATCAAATGTGCACTCGTATTAAGGAAAGTATATTTATTAAATCATGCCTAATTCGTCTAACAACTTTTTAATCTTTGGGAAAGGTTGTGGAATTCGCTATTAACCTTCCCGAGTCTATTATATAATTATTCATTTATATGGGGGCCCCGCTATTCCGTTTTTATGCGAGGCTCATCCCACTCACTTTTAATAGGCTGATCCTATATGTATAACTGCGTTCTCTACCATTTGGTTTTTCCTTAGTCAATTAGTTTTTAGAATACATGTCCAGGCCTTGTTCTTTGATGTTACTGGGCCTGGACCTCCCGAGCTCATATTTAATGAGCTAATTTTCGTCACTGGGTCTTAAAACCCAGCATACTCGAAGGTCATCTTTCAGAAGTCTAATTTCGACACAATATTGATTTGGGCCTTCGCTATCTATTCGGCCCAAACCAAACAAAATAGAAAAGGAAAAATGGAAACCAGAATTCATCTTATACGCAAGTATTCAGAGTCAATAGAGAACAAACTCAAATTACATTTATTCAATGAAGAGAAGCAATATTACAAAATTTCAGTAACTATTTCATACCTTAACTATCTAGTGTGAACGTAATCTAATTAGCAGACTATGCTTTATATTTCAATAACTAATTTAAACTACCGAGTCAAGTAATTTAATTAGCTAAAATGACAGAACATTATTTAACTATGTAAGACAAGATCGATACTAAGTGATTCACTGAATTGTAACTCATTGTGACTTTTAGGAAAAGAAAATTAACTACACTTAATCACTAATCTAATTGCGTAACACATCCGATTAACCAATGATTATTAACTTCATGTTTAGCTACTAGTTTTACCTTAGATTATTTCGACTGCTACTAATCTATTCAAATCGGACTAACAGATATCTAATTAAACTAATTACCACATGCTGATATTGTTATGAATCTACCTGTCAATTTCTGATTTAAACTAACTTTGCATGCTAGTGTTGTTAAATTACCTGTTCATTTTCAGATTCATTTTTTGATTCTTGATTTTAGTTATTAAGCTATTTGTTATCTTAGATGATTACGACTACCACTACTCTATCTCTACTCGCTATACTATTACATTATTTTTCAGCGTGTGTTCATGCTCCACAGAGTTATTTATACAACATTTCCTACTGAATTACAGATTGAGCTACTTATATATAAATGTAAAAATAGCAACAATTAACAGAGAAAAGCTTTTAAAATCTCGAATCACGCTTTCATTCATCTATTGACTTCGATTACACTTGCTTGAATAGAGAATGTGTACCTGATTCAGCAAAATACCAATGAGTTCTAAGGGGAATAAGCAGGAACAATAGTTAAACCACGACAGGCAGTGCAACAGCAATAGAAGAGAGTTCCAACAGTCAATTGAATCCCAAAGAAGCAACAAAGCAAATACCCAACAAAATAAGCAATAGAGACCGAGCAAAAAGAGCAGGAAATCCGCCATAACTCTTAGATAAGCATCGATCAGAAAATCCAGGCAGTTCTACTCTATAATTCTAAGTATATATTCTCTGAATTTTTGATTCCAAAATCCAGCCTCTAATCAGGCTCAAATGGGGTCTATTTATAGGTGAGACATGGTGAAAATTTTGGGGGGGGGGGGGAAGCTGGAAAGTAAATTCTAGTTCCCTCCCCTAATTTTTACCAATTGTTATACTTTGATCCCACTTTCTGTTATGAATTTGCCTTCCAGCATGCGCTGGAATGTTCTATTTGATTCCTTTTTGGGTCTTTTACTAGTGTGCCCCTACTTAATAAAGTTATTTAGTTGCCTTTTATTTAGGTCCGTTGTACCCTTAGTTTTGTGCAATATTGCAGAAATCATAGGCCTAAATGTCTTTAATGTCCTTATAGGCTCTATTAAATCCACAATTATGCTATTTTCTATTCCCTATATGCCCTTAAAGGAATTCATTATTTACTCGACCTATCCAGGTTAGGGTTATGCTGTTTCTAGTTACTATTTACCTTCTGGCCACTTCTAATGGGTCTTTTAAGACTTGGCCAGATCTGAACTTCCACTTATTTCAATTTTAACCCTTTTAATTTCAGTTTCTCTGTTATTAAAGCCAATTTGCAGGGCTAGCCTGCTTAATTATTCAGAGCTATCTTATTTAAAGCCTGGCCAGTCCAATGTTTGGACTTAGCTTTGCAATCTTAGCCAATTAGTGAACACATGCCAATTGAGACTTTGCAAGTCTAGTCAATTAGTAAACACAGGCCAATTGAGACTTTGCAAGTCTAGCCAATTAGCGAACACATGCCAATTGAGACTTTGCAAGTCTAGCCAATTAGTGAACACATGCCAATTGAGACTTTGCAAGTCTAACCAATTCCAGACTTAAGTCAATTTATCACAAACTTAGCCTTTTTAGAACTTGGCCAGTGTTTACAGAATTATAAAATTATCAGAATTAGTCAGTTACAAGGCTGACCATTCTTTATTATTTTTTCAATTATAACCTCTTTTGTGTTGTTTTCAACTTTAGCCACTTTTAACTACTTAAAGCATGTTTCCAAATTTAACCACTTTTCAAATTACTACACTATTGCAGCTATAACCAATGTCACATAAGCACATTAGGTATTAATAGTAATCAACTAACACAAAATCATTGCAAACATAGCCTTTTTCACATCAAATTGCATACATAGCCATGAAATCAGAGTTGCTTGTCATTTAACCAAAATTCAGAGAAGAGATTGATTATTATTGAATTTCAATCAAAAGACTTATAATCCAGATTCCAAGCATAGTATATCAATTTAACATAAAGCAGGCATAATCAGAACTTTTCTCATGTCAAAAGACTACTGAAACCCTAATCATGCTCGTTGTATTTGACTAAGCATAGATAGGTAGAAATTTATCAAAGAAGCTTCAAAGAAGACATGATTTAAACAGAGAAACACAACTAAACAGGGATTTTTCAGAAGATAAGACTAATCTAAACATGCAGTGACTTATGCGACTAAAAAGAAGAGAATCTAAACAGAAAACATACTAAAAACATGAAGACGATGAAGAAGCAAGCAAAGAAGACAAAAATCACAGAAAAACGTAAAAATAAACAAAAAGAGGAGGGGGACTTATCTTTCAGGATCTGTCTCCTGTGCTATCCCTTTTCTTTGTTATTTTCTTTTTTCTTTTTCAGGCTTCAAGTCAAAGCCTTTTCCAGTTTCCTTTTTTTTTCTTTTCTGGTTTTCTTTTCCAGACTTCAAGACGAAGTCTTTTTATTGTTTTAGTGGTAGGAATAGGTTTGGGGTGTCAAGAGGGAAGGGTTTGTTGAAGGTTAGTTTTCTAGGTCGGCCGGAGTTAGGGTTCCGGCGACCCATTTTGGGATATTCGAACATTTTGGGGAATATTCGAAGGAAACCAGGTACGGGGGGTGACAGATCAGTTTATAAGGATCATATGGTGTTAATTTGGGAGGGGTTTGCATAGTTTTGGTCACCGGAGAGAAACTCCAATGACCGGGATTTCAAGATAGTGAAGGTTTTTTAGGGTTCTTTGGGTTTTGAGGGTATTTTTATGGTGGAGAAGAAGGAGATAAAGGTTTTGGGGCAGGGGTTGGCCGGAGACCGCCGTGGGAGACGGCCAGTCTCCATGGCCAGTGGTGAGAAAAGGGAGAAGAAGAAGACGAAAGAGGCGGCTAGGGTTTGGAAGTTAGGGAATGGACGGTCTCTGAAGAGATCGAACCATTATATACTTGGGGCATTTGATAAACTCATGGCCATTAGATCAAGTGAGATCGATGGCCAGGATTAGATCCCCTCAAAACGGCGTAGTTTCATTTAAGATGGGAGATTAATTCACGCTCGTTGGATTTAAAAGCATGGACAGCTCAGATGTGATCTTGGAGTTTGATTAATTAATTAATTTCAGTTAAAGTCTGAGCCGTTGGATTTAGTGTGATGAACGGCTGAGATTATTTCAATTCAAATATGTTGGACCGGATTTTCTCACATGGTTTGGGCCAGTGTATTTGGGCTGACATTTGGCCCAGTTTTTTTTTTTTTTTTTTTGTAT
Organism: Nicotiana noctiflora; assembly: GCA_032618575.1. Taxonomy (NCBI): domain Eukaryota; kingdom Viridiplantae; phylum Streptophyta; class Magnoliopsida; order Solanales; family Solanaceae; genus Nicotiana; species Nicotiana noctiflora. The sequence goes on along the minus strand of JASVEL010007119.1, from coordinate 79,152 downwards.
TTTTTCTTTGTATTTTAATTATTATTTTGATATTTTCTTTTGTATTTCAATTTTTATTTTTATATTATTTTCAATTATTCAATTTCCTACTTCCTCTAATTTTCTGATATTTTTTTGACATTTTTCTACTATTTTCCTTTATTTCTGTTATTATTGCCTCTTTTTGTTAATTTTCCTTTTAACCACTTAAATTGAAATACTTGTATTTAATTTTTTTTTTAATTTTCTAATTTTAATCTCTAATTTTTTAATCACACAATTGCATCTTATTTCAATCAAAAATGTAAATGCACACAAAAATATTATTTATTTTAATTTTGGAATTTGTTGCTTAGGGCAAAAATCACGTGCTCATAGTATCATGCCGGGTGCATGCCGCACTACACAGGTTTGTTGGAAGCTGATCACATTGGTTTGGGTCGTCCAGAAGTCATCCACAGTCATATGATCATTTACAAGAAAACTGAAGCGCAAGTTAAATTCAATCAATTGCGCAAGAAGATGAAAGAATGTGAGAATGGACATCGGGAAATACAGGAAGCCCAAGAAAAACTAATCAATGAATGGAAGGATATGGATGTCAACACCAATAACCGTTTGGGGTATCTAGAGCGAGGTCTAGTAGAATTGGAAGGGAAGTTCTTAAAAAGAATTGAAGACTGTCAGAATGCTGAAGAAAGTGTAGGCGGACATCTAGCTCGAGCTTATCTACTGTTAGGGACACGCAAGTTGATGCAGCTGTACGAGGGAGGCAAGAGTACCGAATTTGTGGAAGGTCCTTCTGGGACCAAGTAGTTAGGATCTTTTTATTTCATGCTCTTAATGTAATAAGGCCACTGGCCATTAGCGACATCTTTTGTCATTCAGTTATTTTAATACTCGTCTTGTTTTATCAATAAACTAAGGCATTTAGCATCATAAGTTCTCCAAAAACAATTTGTCGCTAGGCGTACCTCGGGTGCAACGATTCACCCAAATTAGGATGCAATTTATATTTCTGCACAATGTGTTTAATATCGCAATATTATCGAAATCTGCCCTAACTTTTTACCTTTTTATTTTTCTTTATTTTTATTCCCCTCCCTAAAGGTTAGTTTATGAATTCTGGCACTATAAGCATACTCAACAAGATCCAAGGGTCCTCCACCTTCTCCTTTTCTGGGTCCTACCAGAAACAGTAACAAAGGCAAAATGGGAGATACAAGAGCTAGGAAGGAACTTGAGGAAACTTCTCAAAACACCGCAATCACCAAGGAGACTGCTGCTCATTTGGAGAAAACTTTGCTGAGATTTTGAGAGGAATTAGACCAAGTCAGATACATGGAAAGCCTATCAATCACTCTTGACACTCCTGATGTAAACACTCAGAACCCTACACCACCACAAAACATCCCACAAACTCCAATGCAATCCATTCATAATACTCCGCTGCACATTCCTAAATCATAAAACACTACAAAAGACCATAACACTCCAATATTTGCAGACACCATACCTCATTACAGTCACACAATCACCAGTGCGGTCGAGTCAGATGACAAGAGATCCCTTATGCAGAATTTAGCTGCTGAGATCAAGAATTTGACTAGACAGGTCCAAAGTTTCGAAGGTAACAAAAGTGTTGAAGGGTTAAATTATGAAGATCTTTGTGTTCATCCAGATGTCGAGATTCTGGAGGGGTACAGACCTCCTAAGTTCAAGATGTTTGACGGTACAGGTGATCCCAGGGTCCAGTTGAGAATGTATTGTGACAAGTTGGTAGGAGTCGGAAGAGATGAAAAGATCCGCATGAAGCTATTCATGAGAAGCTTAAAAGGTGATGCTTTATCTTGGTATATTATCGAGGATGCGAAGAAATGGACTAGCTGGGTAAACATGGCATCTAACTTTATGGATCGATTTAGGTTCAACATTGAGAATGCACCAGATGTATTCTATATCCAGAATCTCAAGAAGAATCCTACAGAGACCTTTCGCGAGTATGCTACTCGTTTGAGGTCAGAAACTGCTAAAGTTAGACCGACCTTGGAGGAAGAACAAATGAACAAATTTTTCGTTCGTGCTCATGATTCGCAGTATTATGAAAGGCTGATGCTGATAGAAGGCCAAAAGTTCTCCGACATCATCAAGTTAGGAAAACGGATCGAGGAAGGCAAAAAAAATTGTATGGTTACTAATCTCGAGGCACTACAAGCCACCAATAAGGCCTTACAATCTGGTGGCTCATCAAATAAAAAGGATGTGAATTCCGTAATGGTTGGGCAAAGAAAAAACTCCCCTATGAAGTACAAAACTATCCCTCAGCTCCACTTACATATCAACCTACCCTAAACTATCAAGCACCATCACCCAGTTACAAAATTCCACCATCTGCCTACCAATCACCTCCACCGCCCACATATCAACCCATTTTACCAAGATATTCCCAACCTGGAACGCTGTACCAAGCATATAATTCCCAACCTTCTCACTACCCGTCACCACCTACCCGCCAAAACTTTCCTCGACCTAGACCAAACGTCAACTGCAACCTCCCAGACAATACACTGCCATAGCCCAGTCAATTGACCAATTATATGATAAACACATAGAAGCTAGTTACATTACCCCTATCCCAGCCCTAACTCTGTAAACCCTTCCCAATAGATCAACCCAAACAAAACTTGCGCATACCATTCCGGGATGAAAGACCATACCATCGATGAGTGTCGCTCGTTGAAAGACAAAATTCAGAACCTAATTGGCAACAAGATCACTATAGCAAAGGAGCCCGCTTCCAATGTCCGTAACAACCCTCTGCCTGACCACAAGGGTAGAGGCATTCATATGATCGAGATTGAAGATGATGGGACCCCAAAGGGTTAATCGGTTTGATAGTAGAAGGAGACGAACCTAGGAAGCCAGCAGTTACGCTCAATCCCATTATTGTTCAGGTTCAGCCCTCCGAGGGCGATGTGGTAAAGGTGTCCATGCCGCTCGAGTTTAAAGCACCTTCTTCTAAGGTGCCTAAACCAATTGAAGTTGAGTTCGGGGTTCTAGAGGCGCCTGCGCCGTTTGAAGTTACTTTTTTACCCAGGGTACCAATTCCAGTCTCCATGACGGACATAACCCCGTTCAAGGCAAATGGTATACCTTGGGATTACACCGCTAAGGCTAGAAGGAAGGGAAATACATACACCGGGGAAGCAATTGCTGCACAAGGCATGACCAGGACAGGCAGAGTATATACCCGGAACATTTAGCTGAATCCAGCAAACAGGCCTCCGGGCGAGCTGTTGAAACTGGACCCGATGACCTTTGGAGGAACATACAAGCCAAGGAATACTCAGTTGCTGAACAACTAAACAAGACGCCAGCACATATTTCCATTCCGGCTCTTCTACAAAGCTTCGAGGCACATAAAAATGCCTTGATGAAAATACTGAGTGAAGCATATGTTCCCAGCAACATAATAGGAGGCGAAATGGCAAACATGGTGGGGAAGGTACTGGAAAGTCATAAAATCACTTTTCACGAAGATGAACTACTGCCAAAAAGGCTCGGTCATAACTGTGAGCACATGATTTTTGCACCGGGCAAACAATTCCAAAATTAAAATAAATATATTTTTGAGTGCAATTGCATGCCTTGTTGGAAATTGAATGCATTTTATGTGTTTGAATAATTGGAAATTAGAAAAATCAAAAAAATAGGTTAAGTACTTACTTTGTTTAAATTAATTAGTTTTAAGAAGAAAATCATCAAAAATAGTTTTAAATAGTGGAAATTAGGAAAAAATAGTAGAAAGTTGCCAAAAAATATGGGATAATTAGTGTAAGTAGGAAATTAAGTTTTTCTAATAATTCATAAAAGAAAAGAAACAAAAATACAAAAGAGGGTGTTTTAATAATTAAAAAACCAGAAAATACAAAATACATAGGAATAATAAAACTGGGCCAATTGAAATCCAATTGTTTTGGCCCAGTGAATTGGCCCAACAGATTTGGCTCGTCTGACCCATAAGATTTGAACCTGCTGAATCTCAACCGTTCATTCGCATCATCCAACGACAGAGATATTAGTGGATTTCGTTAATTAATTGAGAGTTGATCTGAGCCGTCTGTTTAGATGATCCAACGGGCGAGACTTTGGTCTCCTAGGCAACGAAACTACGCCGTTTAAGTAACACTCCTAACCACCGTTGATATTAATCAGATCAACCGTCCAGATTTCCTAAGACACATCGCCTATAAAAGGCTTTTGTCTGAAGAAATTTGGTCATTTTTCATATCTCCTAAACCTAGCCGCCCCCATTTCTCTCTTCTCCTTCACCTTCTTCTCCATCAAACTTTATGAAACCCTAGCCGGCCATGGAAGCCACCACTCTCCACGGTGGTCGCCGGCCACCCCCAACCCTTCTCCTCCCATTTTTTCCTTCTTCTTCTTCATGTTCACTCACCAAACACCAGAGAAACCCTAAAACAGACCCTTCGTCTCCAAACTCCGGTCACCGGAACCTACCACCGGTGACCACCAAACAATGAGACTCCCCGCCAAACCAACGCCAAAAGGACTGCCTTGGTCTGATCTACACCCCTATAACCTTGAAATCCCTCGAATGTTCCCGGATCTCCTCGAATATCCCAAAAAGTGTCGCCGGAAACCTAACTCCGGCGACTCGGAACTTCAACCCCAATCAAGACCCAACCTTTACCCTCTCCCAAACACCCCAGTCCAAACTAAAAACCCTAAAGACTCTGTCTTGAAGAACAAAACAGGAAAAACAGAAAGAAAAAACGAAAAAAAAGAGAAAACAAGGAAAAAGAGTCTGAAAAACTGGAAGAAAAGAAAGAGTGAAAGGGGAAGCTCAGGGGACAGGCCTTGCAAGCTAAGTACCCTCACCCATTCTGTGTTTTAGCTTTCTTGTTTTTGTTTGTATGTTTACTTTTTGTTGTTTCTGTCTGTTTTGCTATTTTTGAGATCTTGAAATCCTGTGTTTCGCATGTTAGTTATAGGGTTTTTATCTTTGCTTCTTCTTTGTTTCTGTTTCACATCTTTTTGCCTGTTCACTCTGATTTCATATGTTTTAACCTGTTCTTTTGAGCCTGTTAGTGATAGGGTTCTGTTTGTTATGTTTTAATCTCATGTTTCTTTGCTCTAAGTTTAGAGATTTCATCTTTTCCTTGTCATTTTAGCTGTTGGTTTCTGATTTACTACAAAAGCACGACCGTTGGTCTTTGTTTCTTATTTCTTCTGTTTGCTTAAAGTCATTGCTAACAAGCCCAAGTTACTTCTGACTCTTTTCTTTTCTTCAGTTTTACTAAATCATATAGTTTTTGGATCTGTTTTGACTGCTCTTGTTGCTTTGGCTTGAAAGATCTATTATAGAACTAGGTTTCCTTTCTATCTCGTTTATCTTTATGATGTTCTGCTGTTTTGTTTGTTTCAAATCTGTTTCTGATTGAGTGAAAAGAGTTACCTTGATTCCATTACAGTTCTTGATCTATTTAGCTTTCATAGTCTAGCTTTCTTTTCTTCTACTGTTATGCATGGCTTAGTTCTGATACTTGCTTAACTCTTATTTTTCTTTTCATCTTTTAAGTTGATATCCTGACTGTTCTACCCTATGTATTCTTCACTCTTGGTTATAGCTAGAGTTCTCTTATTCGTTTAGCTTGCAACATTTCATCTTTTAAAATTAGATATCTCTTTTGCCTCCCTTCATGTTTTAGTTTAGCTGTTTAACTCTCGATTAGGGTTCATTCTATTCAGATTTCCATGTTTTTATTGTTTCCTCTTCTCTACATGATATTGGCTTGATTCTAGGGTTAACATTTTGATTCTTATGTCTGATTAGGCCATGTTTAATTTTTCTTATTAACTGTTTCTAGAGTTTAGCTTCTATACATGTCTGTGCCATGAACCTTAATGGTTTTGAAGTTTTCAAATGTCATATGACTTGAACTAGGAGTAATTAGGTCAGAATTGACATGGATTCATACTTTATCACATGTAGTCTAATAATATGAGTTAATGGACTGAAATTCAACCATATCAATTGTCTCCTCTGAGATTGGGTTGATTAATCCATTTTATTTGATCATGTGTGTTTCTGAGTGCAATAGATGTCGAGAATGATTAAGTTTTGCTAGTTTTTGTTGATTGTGAATGTCTGATTTACTGATTGAATCTTAGGGGATTGGTTATAGCTGTTAGAGTTAGATCCCTTGAAATGGTTAGTTTTTAAATAGGCTTAAAACTGAAAATGAACAAAAATAGGTTATTAGGCAATAATTGACCCAAGAGTGGTCAACTTTGCAAAGTTGATTAACTCTATAAGGTCCAAACACACTAGTCCACTTCAATAAAAAAAAGAGGGCTAGTTGTGCAAAACTAGTTGAGCTTGCAAATACAGGCTCATCAAGGCTCATTTGAGCCCTGAATCTCAGGTGGCTAGGTCTGCAAAGACCTTAGCCCAGCCTGTGATCAGTCAATAAGTAAGGACATGAACCAATATGAGGAAAAGCCCAAACCGAATTTGAGTGAGACAGAATCCATCAATTTGGGGAGCGAAGATAATGTCCGGGAAACAAAAATTAGAGTTCATTTGGAGACACCCCTCAGGGAAGAATTGATAAGGTTGTTGCATGAATTTAAGGACATCTTTGCTTGGTCCTATGATGACATGCCCGGACTTAGTACTGATTTGGTGGTACACAAGTTGCCTATCTACCCCGAATGCCGGCCAGTGAAGCAAAAGTTGCGAAAATTCAAAACGGACATTAGTGTAAAGATAAAAGAAGAGGTGAATAAGCAGTTTGAGGCGAAGGTCATACGAGTCACCAAATACCCCACCTGGTTGGCGAACGTTGTGCCGGTCCCAAAGAAAGATGGAAAAACCAGAGTGTGTGTGGACTACAGAGACCTCAACAAAGCTAGTCCAAAGAATGATTTCCCATTACCAAACATCCACATATTGATCGACAATTGTGCCAAGCATGAGATCGATTCATTTGTAGATTGTTATGCAGGTTATCACCAGATCCCGATGGACGAAGAAGACGCGGCGAAAACTGCTTTCATTACACCTTGGGAACGTATTGCTACAGAGTAATGCCGTTTGGATTGAAGAATGCCGGAGCGACTTATATGAGAGCAATGACCACGATGTTTCATGACATGATGCACCAAGAAATCGAAGTTATGTGGATGATGTCATCATATAGTCCAAAAAGCAACATGATCATGTGAGGGATTTGAGAAAGTTTTTCCAAAGACTCCGGAGGTACAATCTAAAACTCAATCATGTGAAATGCGCCTTCGGAGTACCTTCAGGGAAGTTGTTGGGGTTCATAGTGAGTCGGCGAGGTATTGAACTAGATCCATCAAAGATCAAGACCATCCAAAGTCTACCTCCGCCGAAGAACAAGAAGGAAGTAATGAGCTTATTGGGGAGGTTGAATTACATTAGCCGATTCATCGCTCAGTTGACATCAACATGTGAGCCGATCTTCAAGTTGTTAAAAAAAAGATGCAGCAGTGAAATGGACCGACGAATGTCAGGAAGCCTTCGACAAGATCAAGGAATATTTAGCCAGTCCTCCAGTGTTAGTTCCTCCAGAGCCGGGGCGACCTCTGATTTTGTACCTGATAGTGCTTGACAACTCCTTTGGTTGTGTGCTAGGGCAACACGATGAGACGGGCAAGAAAGAGCAAGCTATATATTACCTCAGTAAGAAGTTCACATCTTAGGAGGTGAAATATACTCAGCTAGAAAGAACTTGTTGTGCATTGATCTGGATGGCTCAGAAATTGAAGCATTATTTGTCAGCATATACCACATACCTGATATCACGGTTGGATCCTCCGAAACACATATTTCAGAAGCCTATGCCTATAAGAAGACTTGCTAAATGGCAGATTCTGCTCACAGAATTTGACATTATCTATGTAACTCGTACGGCGATGAAGGCGCAAGCAATTGCGGATCACTTAGCAGAGAATCCAGTGGATGATGAATATGAGCCATTAAAGACATATTTTCTGGATGAGGAGGCAATGAATGTCGAGGAAATAGAACAAGATGAGAAGCCAGGATGGAAGATGTACTTCGACGGAGCCGTCAATAGTAAGGGCGTTGGTATCGGAGCAGTACTCATTTCAGGAACGGGTCAACATTATCCCGTCACAGCTCAGCTTCGATTTTTCTGTACCAACAACATGGCCGAATATGAGGCGTGTATCTTGGGATTAAGGATGGCAATAGACATGGGTATTCAAGATATTTTGGTCATGGGTGACTCGGATCTCTTGGTACACCAAATCCAGGGAGAATGGGAGACAAGAGATTTGAAATTGATACCTTACCGGCATTATTTGCATGAGTTGTCCCAAAGATTCCAGTTCATAGAATTCAAACACATCCCAAGAATGCACAATGAGGTTGCAGATGCTTTGGCCACATTGTCCTCCATGCTGCATCATCCGGACAAAACCTATATAGATCCACTCCAGATCCAGGTCCGTGATCAAAATGCTTACTCCTTTGCTGTGGAAGAAGAATTGGATGGAGAACCGTGGTATCATGACATCAGGGAATACCTGAAAGCTAGCAAATACCCGGAGTAGGCCACTGGAGATCAGAAAAGAGCTATCAAGCGCTTGGCTAATGGATTTTTTCTCAGTGGAGGAGTTATATACAAGAGAACACCAGATTTGGGGTTGTTGAGGTGTGTGGATGCACAACAAGCTGATGAGATTATGATTGAAGTACATGCTGGAGCTTGTGGACCCCATATGAGTGGATATGTCCTAGCAAAGAAGATTCTGAGAGCTGGGTATTATTGGCTCACTATGGAGCATGATTGTATCAGGTACGTGAGGAAATGTCACCAATGCCAAGTACATGGAGATCTAATTCACTCCCCGCCTTATGAATTGCACACGATGTCTGCACCTTGGCCATTTGTCGCTTGGGGCATGGATGTTATCGGTCCGATAGAGCCAGCAGCTTCCAATGGGCATAGATTCATTTTGGTTGCAATCGATTATTTCACCAAGTGGGTTGAGGCGAAAACATTCAAGGCAGTGACAAAGAAAGCAGTGGTGGACTTTGTGCATGAGAATATTATATGCCGGTTCGGAATTCCCAAGGTGATCATCACAGATAATAGAGCCAATCTAAATAGTCACCTCATGGCGGAAGTTTGCCAGAGATTTAAGATCACACATTGCAACTCCACACCGTATAGGCCAAAGGCGAATGGGGCAGTAGAAGCTGCAAACAAGAATATCAAAAAGATCCTGAGGAAAATGGTGGAGGAATCCAGGCAATGGCATGAAAAGTTACCTTTTGCTCTTATGGGTTATCGCACGACAGTGCATACTTCTATTGGAACAACACCTTATTCATTGGTGTATGGGACGGAGGCTGTTATACACGTAAAAATAGAAATATTGTCATTACGGATCATAGATGAAGCTGGAATAGATGACGAAGAATGGGTAAAAGCCCGGCTAGAACAATTGAGTTTGATTGATGAAAAGAGATTGGCCGCAGTTTGCCATGGGCAGTTGTATCTACAGATAATGGCCAGAGCATACAATAAGAAGGTGCGTCCTCGGAAGTTTGAAGTCGGACAACTCGTATTGAGGCATATCTTACCGCATTCGGCCGAGGCAAAGGCCTAATTTGCGCCAAATTGGCAGGGACCATTTGTGGTATCGCGGGTGTTGTACAATGGGGCACTATATTTGACAGATGTTGAAGGAAAATGCGTAGAGACTACTATCAATTCAGACGCGGTCAAAAGATACTATGTATGACTCCTTTTCAATTGTATGTTTTGTATTTTGTTGTGATTTTGGAATTGAAATGACGAAGGCGTTTTATTCTCTATCCAAACACTTTATCCATTAATACCCCCTTTAAGCCTTGGTTAATATATTCTTTCATACCCCTCTATCGGAATCGTAGCGCAATAAGGAAAATGAAGATTAAAATTGACAAAATGAAAAATGTTGAATGAAAAAAAAAAAGACAAAGAAATCGGGAAAAAGTCAAAAGAAATTCATTAACTGATGACGTTTAATGAACTACGTCTGACTTGATCCCGAAAGGGTATGTAGGCAGCCTCGCTCAGGTTCAGTCATGACAAAGAAAAATCCAAAAAATTCCCCACATATTGAAACTCGGGCAGAAGTTATGTTGAATAATTCCGAGAGTTGTAAATATTTTTGAACCCTCGTAAATTTTGAGCCTTTATACCTTTCTTTCTTTAACCCATCCAAAAGCCACGTTACGATCCAAAAAAAGACCTTCTGTTCAATTCCAAAATGATAACGGATGCAATGAAGGAAGAGCAAGACATTGGACAACACCCGCGGTATAAGAAAACAAAAGACAAAAGGAAAAATGAAAAACAAAATGACAAAAAAAATGAGAGAGTCTCATCAGTGAAAACCTTAACTGGCATTGTGAGGCGATTATGAGTTTGAGAGAAATAAAAATGAGAGAGCCTTGCCAGTGAAAACCTTAACGGCACTGCAGGGCGATTGTGAGGTTGAGAGAGAATAAATGAGAGAGTCCTATTGGTGAAAACCTTTCGAGGCACCGTAGGGCGATCGTAAGGATTACCATGAAAAGAGAGAAGGCAACAAAAAATAGTATCGGTTTGGGTTGAAAACAATTCGGAGTCAGAATAATGATTGGAACGAACTGGGTCGGAGTTTATATACATGGCATGGTCAGCGGAATTAGCCAGCAAACGCCCAGATAAGTTCTATCATCTCTCCAAAACACCCTTTACCCTCTTTCATTTTTCTGTATTTCATTGTTTACCTTTTGAGAGATAACTACCAACTCCTGATGACGAAAGCTGAAACAACACTGGATCAGAAAGAAAGAAGAGTTGGGGAGAAAATAAAGAAGTTTGGCAAACATGGCCAAAGGAAAACAAAAACAAAAAGGGAAAAAGTAAGAAAATACAAAAAGAGTTTGCAAGAGATAGGCAGCTGAAAAAAAACCACACAGCGGAAGAAAAAGCAAAAAAGTGGAAAGCAATAAGAGGCAAGGACAGCAGATGTGAGTTGCAAGCATTTTATATCTAATAAATTTTGTTTCATGATTCATACAGGAACAAATTGTCACTAATCACCTTAAAGTGAATGTGACCAATGTGGAAAAATAGAAAACACCAAAAAGAGAAAGTTTGACAATAAGTGGAGAAATTCACAGGTGAGAGACAATCGGTCAAAGAAAATACCAAAAAGAGGAAGGTAGAATCTTTAAAATCCATTCCCCGGTTATCAAGCTGAGGAAATACATTTCATGCATTTCATGCATTTTCAATTTCTGTCCAGGCGCCCACCTATCTAACAAGGGAATACTTTTCTACACTGCATTTTATGCATGTTTAATTTCTGTCCAGGCGACCACCTATCTAACAAGGGAATACATTTCTGCACATGCATTTCATGCGTTTTTAATTTCTGTCTAGGCGCCCACCTATCTAACAAGGGAATACTTTTCTGCACTGCATTTCATGCATGTTTAATTTCTGTCCAGGCGCCCACCTATCTAACAAGGGAATACTTTTCTGCACTGCATCTCATGCACGTTTAATTTATGTCCAAGCGCCCACCTATCTAACAAGGGAATACTTTTCTGCACTGCATTTCATGCATGTTTAATTTCTGTCCAGGCGCCCACCTATCTAACAAGGGAATACTTTTCTGCACTGCATTTCATGCATGTTTAATTTCTGTCTAGGCGCCCACCTATCTAACAAGGGAATACTTTTCTGCACTGCATCTCATGCATTTTTAATTTCTGTCCAGGCGCCCACCTATCTAACAAGGGAATACTTTTCTGCACTGCATTTCATGCATTTTTAATTTCTGTCCAGGCGCCCACCTATCTAACAAGGGAATACTTTTCTGCACTGCATCTCATGCATGTTTAATTTCTGTCCAGGCGCCCACCTATCTAACAAGGGAATACTTTTCTGCACTGCATCTCATGAACGTTTCTTTTCTGTCCAGACGCCCACCTATCCAACAAGGGAATACTTTCCTGTACTGCATCTCATGCATTTTTAATTTCTGTCCAGGCGCCCACCTATCTAACGAGGGAATACTTTTCTGCTCTGCATCCCATGCATGTTTAATTTCTGTCCAGGCGCCCACCTATCTAACAAGGGAATACTTTTCTGCACTGCATCTCATGCATGTTTAATTTCTGTCCAGGCGCCCACCTATCTAACAAGGGAATACTTTTCTGCACTGCATCTCATGAACGTTTCTTTTCTGTCCAGACGCCCACCTATCCAACAAGGGAATACTTTCCTGTACTGCATCTCATGCATTTTTAATTTCTGTCCAGGCGCCCACCTATCTAACGAGGGAATACTTTTCTGCTCTGCATCCCATGCATGTTTAATTTCTGTCCAGGCGCCCACCTATCTAACAAGGGAATACTTTTCTGCACTGCATCTCATGCACGTTTAATTTCTGTCCGGGCGCCCACCTATCTAACAAGGGAATACTTTTCTGCATTGCATTTCCCATGCATGTTTAATTTCTGTCCACGCGCCCACCTATCTAATAAGGGAATACTTTTCTGCACTGCATCTCATGAACGTTTCTTTTCTGTCCAGGCGCCCACCTATCCAACAAGGGAATACTTTCCTGCACTGCATCTCATGCATTTTTAATTTCTGTCCAGGCGCCCACCTATCTAACAAGGGAATACTTTCCTGCACTGCATCTCATGCATTTTTAATTTCTGTCCCGACGCCCACCTATCCAACAAGGGAATACTTTTCTGCCCTGCATTTCATGCATTTTTAATTTCTGTACAGGCGCCCACCTATCTAACAAGGGAATACTTTTCTGCACTGCATCTCATGCATTTTTAATTTCTTTCCAGGCGCCCACCTATCTAACAAGGGAATACTTTTCTGCACCGTATTTCATGCATTTTTAATTTTTGTCCAGGCGCCCACCTATCTAACAAGGGAATACTTTTCTGCACTGCATCTCATGCACGTTTAATTTCTGTCCAGGCACCCACCTATCTAACAAGGGAATACTTTTCTGCACTGCATTTCGTGCATTTTTAATTTATGTCTAGGCGCCCACCTATCTAACGAGGGAATACTTTTCTGCACTGCATTTCATGCATTTTTAATTTCTGTCCAGGCGCCCACCTATCTAACGAGGGAATACATTTCTGCATATTTATTTCCTACAATTTTTGGTTTATGTTAGCTAAAAGCCCACACTGCGGCAGAAGAAAAAGTTTGTTGTTTTTATTTTTGTTTTGAGCAGGCTTCAGCTCGAGGACAAGAAGTATCATTGAAAAAAAAAAAAAGGGAAAGCAAGAAAAGAAAATAAATAAAAAAGAGAGTCGGCATCACAGAAAATCAAAAAAAGAGAGTAGGATCATAGCTTAGAATAGCTTCTTCATTTTACATTTTCCCCCGGTGTAATAAGGAGTAAGTCAGCAGGTCTCAACAGTGTCAATGCAACAGTGAGTCTGGAAGTTTTAAACTGCCAGACCTTCCCGAACTACACTGACTCGATTCCTGTTTAGCCCAGGATATGTAGGCAACCTCTAAAACAGGGTGCGGTCAAAAGGTTTTCAAAAAATGCTTTCACGGAATGTGCCGATGTGCAAAAATCTCTCATTACTGCTCACTTGTCTTTGCACTGAAACTCTTCGTGTTCCCGAGCAAAGAGGGGCAGCTGTGAGCACATGATTTTTGCACCGGGCAAACAATTCCAAAATTAAAATAAATATATTTTTGAGTGCAATTGCATGCCTTGTTGGAAATTGAATGCATTTTATGTGTTTGAATAATTGGAAATTAGAAAAAAAAAGGTTAAGTACTTACTTTGTTTAAATTAATTAGTTTTAAGAAGAAAATCATCAAAAATAGTTTTAAATAGTGGAAATTAGGAAACAATAGTAGAAAATTGCCAAAAAATATGGGATAATTAGTGTAAGTAGGAAATTAAGTTTTTCTAATAATTCATAAAAGAAAAGAAAAAAAAAACCAAAGAGGGTGTTTTAATAATTAAAAAACCAGAAAATACAAAATACATAGGAATAATAAAACTGGGCCAATTGAAATCCAATTGCTTTGGCCCAGTGAATTGGCCCAACAGATTTGGCCCGTCTGACCCATAAGCTTTGAACCTGCTGAATCTCAGCCGTTCATTCGCATCATCCAACAGAGATATTAGTGGATTTCGTTAATTAATTGAGAGTTGATCTGAGCCATCTGTTTAGATGATCCAACGGGCGAGACTTTGGTCTCCTAGGCAACGAAACTACGCCGTTTAAGTAACACTCCTAACCACCATTGATCTTCATCAGATCAACGGTCCAGATTTCCTAAGACACATCGCCTATAAAAGGCTTTTGTCTGAAGAAATTTGGCCATTTTTCATATCTCCTAAACCTAGCCGCCCCCATTTCTCTCTTCTCCTTCACCTTCTTCTCCGTCAACCTTCATGAAACCCTAGTTGGCCATGGCGGCCACCACTCTCCACGGTGGTCGCCGGCCACCCCTAACCCTTCTCCTCCCATTTTTTTCCTTCTTCTTCTTCATGTTCACTCACCAAACACTAGAGAAACCCTAAAACAGACCCTTCGTCTCCAAACTCCGGTCACCGGAACCTACCACCGGTGACCACCAAACAATGAGACTCCCCGCCAAACCAACGCCAAAAGGAACGCCTTGGTCCGATCTACACCCCTATAACCTTGAAATCCCTCGAATGTTCCCGGAGCTCGTAGAATATCCCAAAAAGTGTCGCCGGAAACCTAACTCCGACGACTCAGAACTTCAACCCCAATCAAGACCCAACCTTTACCCTCTCCCAAACACCTCAGTATAAACTAAAAACCCTAAAGACTCTGTCTTGAGGACCAAAACAGGAAAAACAGAAAGAAAAAAATGAAAAAAAAAGAGAAAATAAGGAAAAAGAGTCTGAAAAACTGGAAAAGAAAAGAAAGAGTGAAAGGGGAAGCTCAGGGGACAGGCCATGCAAGCTAAGTACCCTCACCCATTCAGTGTTTTAGCTTTCTTGTTTTTGTTTGCATGTTTACTTTTTGTTGTTTCTGTCTGTTTTGCTATTTTTGAGATCTTGAAATCTTGTGTTTCGCATGTTAGTTATAGGGTTTTTATCTTTGCTTCTTCTTTGTTTCTGTTTCACATCTTTTTGCTTGTTCTCTCTGATTTTGTATGTTTTAACCTGTTCTTTTGAGCCTGTTAGTGATAGGGTTCTGTTTGTTATGTTTTAATCTCATGTTTCTTTGCTCTAAGTTTAGAGATTTCATCTTTTCCTTGTCATTTTAGCTGTTTGTTTCTGATTTACTACAAAAGCATGACCGTTGGTCTTTGTCTCTTATTTCTTCTGTTTGCTTAAAGTCATTGCTAACAAGCCCAAGTTACTTCTGACTCTTTTCTTTTCTTCATTTTTACTAAATCATATAGTTTTTGGATCTGTTTTGACTGCTCTTGTTGCTTTGGCTTGAAATATCTATGATAGAACTAGGTTTCCTTTCCATCTCGTTTATCTTCATGATGTTCTGTTGTTTTGTTTGTTTCAAATCTGTTTCTGATTGAGTCAAAAGAGTTACCTTGATTCCATTACAGTCCTTGATCTGTTTAGCTTTCATAGTCTAGCTTTCTTTTCTTCTACTGTTATGCATGGCTTAGTTCTGACACTAGCTTAACTCTTATTTTTCTTTTCATCTTTTAAGCTGATATCCTGACTGTTCTACCCTATGTATTCTTCACTCTTGGTTATAGCTAGAGTTCTCTTATTCGTTTAGCTTGCAACATTTCATCTTTTAAAATTAGATATCTCTTTTGCCTCCCTTCATGTTTTAGTTTAGCTGTTTAACTCTCGATTAGGGTTCATTCTATTCAGATTTCCATGTTTTTATTGTTTCCTCTTCTCTACATGATATTGGCTTGATTCTAGGGTTAGCAATTTGATTCTTATGTCTGATTAGGCCATGTTTAATTTTTCTTATTAACTGTTTCTAGAGTTTAGCTTCTATACATGTCTGTGCCATGAACCTTAATGGTTTTGAAGTTTTTCAAATGTCATATGACTTGAACTAGGAGTAATTAGGTCAGAATTGACATGGATTCATACTTTATCACATGTAGTCTAATAATATGAGTTAATGGACTTGAAGTCATTTGTACCCCTGATTTCTGCAATTTTGCAGAAGTTTAAGGGTATAATGGACTCCCTAAAAAGAAAAATCTGTAAAACTCTTTAACCCCCAAGGTTATATTAGTAAAAGGCCCCAAAAGGGAATCTTTAGAACCTCCCAGCACATGCTGGAAGGGTTTTGATAACAGAAACAGAGGGCCTAAGTGTAGGTTTTATACTTTTAAGAGGGGAGAAGTGGGATTTAATCCCAAACTTTCTCCCCAAGTCATCAGCCCTTTCCCCACTTATAAATACTCCTGAAAAGAGTGAATTAAGGGCTGGCTTTTGAAAAGAAAAGTTCAGAGAAATAGATTAGTAATTCAGCAATAGGCATTTTTCCTGCATTTGTCGAGTGAGAATTTAGAGATATTTTTCTGATTTTTGGGTTCTTTACTCGAGTGTTTGCCTGGATTTCTACTTGCTTTGATGTGGTTTTCCTGTTCGTGGATATTCAACCTCATTGCTGCATTGTCCTGTTCGAGTTATTGCTGTTGCTTATTTACTTGAATCCCCTAGACTCATTGGTTTTCTTTATTGATCCAGGTACACTTCTATTTCAATTGAAGTTGTATTGATGATTCTGATAAAATAAAATGAAGATTCAGCTTAAATTTTATGTTATTATGAAGTCTGTAGTTTAATGTTTTTAATAACTGTAGTATTAGTTTAAACTTGTAATTTATTTGTGTAGTAGTAGGTAGTAGTCGAGAAACAAACAGAAAAACATTGTAATAGCTAGTAATGTAGTAGTAGTATATCACTTAGCTTAATTAGGTAAAAAACTCTAAAACATAAGTTAGCATATCACAATTTTAAACCCATTAATTACTCATTCACAATAGTTTTCGTAAAATAAAATTACATAGTTAACCATATTGTCGTGAATCCGTATATAGACATAAGTAGGATTTAAGTCGTAGTAAAATCAGTGGTTTAATTACACCTAAGTCATGAAGCCACTCGAATTTAGGTACTAGGTTCGTTTAATTGATTAATTGGTCTATGTAGTCGCTGCTCATATAATTAGTTAAATTTTAAGGATCTTGAGTTCAGATTTGATCAAGTTTTAAAATGGGAACAGCTAGATAATATAATGACTTAATCAGAACAGATTGGTGAGGATAGAGGGGGTTTAGCTCATAACTAAATCAGTGATAGTTGCAACTTTGTGCATAATC
Source organism: Nicotiana noctiflora (assembly GCA_032618575.1). NCBI lineage: Eukaryota > Viridiplantae > Streptophyta > Magnoliopsida > Solanales > Solanaceae > Nicotiana > Nicotiana noctiflora. Next base: position 61,759 of record JASVEL010007119.1, on the reverse strand, counting down.
CGTCTTAGTCTTAGATGATCTGTAGATAATTAGTCCAATTGTTCTTCAAGATTCTTAGATAATCAAGCTGTGTTCGTAGATCTTTCAATTAGTAAGCAACTGTGTTGGTGTAAACTCTTGGTTACGAATCAGTGGTAAAAACAATCTTTTAAGTTCTCATGTACAATTGATAATTGATTTAAAGTTAGTGATTTGTGTATTGACTTTCCTTAATGATAAATAAAAGTGCAATTTGATTCCTTATTGATTTCAGATATGTACCTTCATTTACTTACTCACATTGTTGTTCTTATTTGGTTTGGGCCTAATACATGGCGTGGGCCTGAACTGTGGTATAAAGCCAACTGGGTTGATGAGCAGAAGCTCGAATACAACCTGGGCCTTTAAGGCCTGGGCAGGTCTGACGCCCATTTAAATAAGATAGCAAAAATCCAGGCCCAATAAACAACAGAAATAACACGGGCCTGGAATACTTAGTACCAGAAATGGCTAAGGGAAAAACATATATAGAAAATATAGTTGAACAAATAGGATTGGACCTTAATAAATAATTGGGATGAGCCTCGCACGAAATTAATAAGCGGGGCCCCCTTTTTTTTCGTAATGAGATAACACAACTAGACTCGGGAAAACTATTAGCAAATTCCATAGTCTTACCCAAAATAATTAAAAGCTGATAGACCATTTAGGGTACGATTTAATATACTTTCTGCGAATGAGTGTGCACCTGGTGCAACTCAAATCCTAAATCCCGGCAAAGCTGAAATATACCAAAAGTCACAGGCGTACTGGTTGCGGTGTGACCCGAGGCGTGTTTTCGCGATGTCGCAATTCTATAAAATATTTAAGTAAAAGCACATATATGTTGTTAAAATCTGTAATGAGTCAAACAAGAGTTAAGAACGACAATTGAGCGACCGTGCTAAAACCACGGAACCCGGGAATGCCTAACACCTTCTTCCGGGTTAACAGAGTTCCTTATCTAGATCTTTGTTTTGCGGACATTAATAAAAGAGTCAATTTCCTCGGATTCAGGATTAACCGGTGACTTGGGACACCATTATTATCTCAAGTGGCGACTCTGATAATTTAGAACAAAATTCCGAACCGATTGTCCTTTAAGTGGAAAAACTCTTTCCTCTATGCTATTATATCCGTCTCGGATATTTGAACATCGAGGTATACCCTACAAGCACACATATTTTTGTGTCATTTTGCGAGGGGTAGTAAAAAGGGAGGTGTGATAATAACAAAGCGTTGCACATCACTGCACAATGCGAGGATCACTTTATCACCAGGATTCTAGTCGACGGGGGATCTAGCCTCAACATACTCTCAAGATACTGGGTAAGGGATTGCACGAGATCAAAGATGGGGCTATCAGCATCAAAGCTTTTGATAGATCTTAAAGGTCCACCATTGGAGAAATTAACCTTTGCCCGCAGATGGGACCCACTTGGTTTGATGTTGAGTTCCAAGTCATTGACGTACCAGCATCCTACAATTTGTTGCTGGGATGACCCTGGATCCACGCCACTGGGGATGTGGCATCAACTTTGCATCATGCTGTAAAATTTGAATGGAATCATCAGGAAGTAATAATCCATAGCGACGGTAGCAACCCTATATAAAGTCGACAAGCCATCCTAATGATCGGATGAAGAAGGAAGATAGGTGGAGAAACATATCATCACATCGAGTGAGCTAACTCCATAGACAAAGACAAGTGGTGGGATAGCAAAATAAAGAGCATTCTAAATTGCAGCGGATACGCGCCCGGAAAGGGACTTGGCAAGAATCTCCAAGGCATCAGCAAACCTATCAAGTTGAAAGAACATGGAACTGCTTTTGGCTTGGGATATGAATACACCTGGAGTGAGTTCAACAACTGGTCGCCACCATGGCATGACCCTTACTACCCATTGAAGTACCCTCTACCTAAGTTGGTGCGGACTTTTCAGCCGGCTGACATTATGTACAGATCAGACGAAGATGAAACATAGGCAGTAATGAAGAACCTATTTCTGGAGGATGACATGGACTGTTGTGTTATCGTCGAGGAGGAGGGGGAAGAAGGCCCTTCCATTCAAGATGTGAATCAATGAGAGTGCCTCACCAGTTGGTCAGTTAGGACCACCAGTGCACGGAAAGCTTTGGGGTAGCAAGGCTAAACGATGCATTATGCATCACATTTTATTTTTTTAGTCAATTTTACTTTCCCGCATTGTCTTTACTTTTAAAAAGAGCTCCTACATTTCAAACAATTATGAATTCAATCAAAAGTGTTTTCCTAGTTTATCTTTATATCTCGCTCTTATTACTTTCTCTATCATTTATTTTATTTTAGACAACATTACTATTACATATCTTGATGATGAACCAACGACTGTAACTTGCAACGAGGCAATGCAACAAATAGACATTGATTCAGAAGAGGATGAAATACCTAAAGATATTGTCAGAGAGGTTGAGAACTTTGAGAATAGGCCTAAGTCCAACTTAGACGAAACTGAGGTCATTAATTCGGGAGACACAGAAAATATCAAGGAAACATGTATCAGCGTACACCTGTCACCATCAGAAAAGGAAGAGTATATAGAATTTTTGAAAAAATATGAGGATATATTCGCTTGGTCGTATGACAATATGACCGGTCTCAGCACATCCATTGTGGCTCACAAGTTGCCAACAGATCCGGCGTGCCCACAGGTCAAACAGAAACTCAGAAAATTCAAGCCAGACATGAGTTTGAAAATCAGAGAAGAGGTTACCAAGCAGGTCAAAGCCAGAGTGGTAGAGTATCCGACATGGTTAGCTAACATTCTGCCGGTACCAAAGAAGGATAGGAAGGTTAGAGTCTGTGTCGACTATCGGGATCTCAACCAGGCCACTCCCAAGGACGATTTCCCTTTGCCAAATATACATATATTGATTGAAAACTACGCCAAACATGAGTTGCAGTCATTCGTTGATTGTTTTGCTGGATACCACCAGATATGGATGGATGAAGAAGTGTAGAGAAAACGACATTCATCACGTTGTGGGGGAATGTACTGCTCCAAAGTGATGCCGTTCGGTTTAAATAATGTCGGTGATACCTACATGAGGGCCATGACCACTCTTATTCATGACATGATACATAAAGAAATTAAGGTGTATGTGGACGATGTCATCATCAAATCCAAGAAAGCTGCAGATCACATGGGAGAATTGGGAAAATTCTTCAGGAGACTGAGGAGATACAACTTAAAACTGAATCTCGCCAAGTGTGCATTTGGGGTTCCCGCTGGAAAATTATTAGGTTTCATTGTGATTCACCGGGGAATAGAACTGGACCCATCAAAGGTTAAAGCCATTCAAGAGTTGCCACCACCAAAGAGCAAGAAAGACGTGATGAGTTTTCTAGGAAGACTCAACTATATCAGCTGGTTGATAGCCCAGTCCACTATCATTTGTGAACCTATTTTCAAGATGCTAAAGAAGGATGCCGCCACTGAATGGACTGATGATTTTCAAAAGGCCTTTGACAGAATTAAGGAATACTTGTCAACACCACCAGTCTTGGTTCCACTCGAGCTAGGGAGACCCCTATTGCTTTATCTCGCAGTATTGCATGGAACATTTGGGTGTGTTTTGGGACAACATGATGAAACCGGAAGAAATGAACAAGACATCTATTACCTCAGCAAGAAGTTTACCCGTACGAGGCTCGGTACTCCTTATTAGAGCGCACTTGCTGTGCTCTAACCTGGGTAGCTCAAAAGTAGAGGCATTACTTTTGTGCCTACACAACTTATCTCATATCTAGAATGGACCCATTGAAATATATCTTTCAGAAGCCCATGCCTACCGGCAAGTTCGCAAAATGGAAAATCCTGTTAAGCGAATTTGACATTGTTTATGTAACCCAGAAGGCAGTCAAAGGACAAGCTCTAGCAGATCACCTCATCGAGAATCCTGTAGGAGGAGAATACGAGCCTTTAAAGATGTATTTTCCTGATGAAGAGGTAGCCTTCATAGAAGAAGACATTGCAAAATCCTACGACGATTGGAGGATGTTTTTCGACGGAGCTGCAAGTTTCATAGAAGTTGGTATAGGAGCAGTATTGGTATCTGAACAGTATCCACCAAGCTCATATTCCCATGAACCAACAACATGGCTGAATACGAAGCCTGCGTCTTAGGGCTCAAACTGGCAACTGACATAAACATTCAGGAACTATTGGTGATCGGAGACTCAAACCTACTCATACATCAGGTTCGAGAAGAGTGGGCAACCAATAACTCCAAAATACTCCCTTATCTGCATCATGTACATGAGTTGAAGAAAAAGTTCAGAAAGATAGAATTCCAGCATGTTCCCAGAATGCAGAATGAGTTCGATGATGTTTAGCTACTTTGTCGTCTATGATCCAGTATCCCGACACAAATTCATTGATCCCATCTAGGTCAAGATTCACGACCAGCCAGCTTATTATGCTCACATCGAGGAAGAAGCCGACATGAAAACATTGGTTCCACGATATCAAGGAATACCTGACGAAAGGAGAATACCCAGAACTTGCCAATGCTACTCAGAAATGAACACTTCGGAGATTGTCAACAACTTCTTTCAGAGTGGAGGAATCCTGTATAGCAGGACTCCTAATTTGGGATTATTAAGGTGTGTTGAGGCAAAAGAAGCAACCATATTATTATAGGAAGTGCACGCGGGAACATGCAGACCGCATATGAATGGTTTCTTGTTGGCAAAAAAGATACTCCGAGCAAGGTATTTTTGGATGACTATGGAAATGGACTGCATTTAGTATGTCTAGAAATTCCACCATTGTCAAATACATGCATATATGATAAAGGTGCCCCAAACGAGCTTACTGCAACAAGCTCGCCATGGCCATTCGCCGCTTGGGGAATGGATGTCATTGGACCAGCCGAACGTGCCGCATCAAACGGGCACATGTTCATCTTAGTGGCAATTGATTACTTCACTAAATGGGTCAAAGAAACATCATACAAGGCAGTCACCAAGAAGGTAGAAACAGATTTCGTCTGTGATCATATGGTTTGCCGATTCAGGATTTCGGAGTAAATCATCACCGACAATGGTTCTAATCCCAATAGCGACGTGATGAAGGCGATGCGTGAAACGTTCAAGATTAAACACAATAACTCTACGGCTTATAGACCTCAGATGAATGGAGCTGTAGAAAAAGCCAATAAGAATGTTAAGAAAATATTAAGGAAGATGATCGAAAAGCCCAAGAAGTGGCATGAGAAGTTGTCATTCACCTTATTGGGTTATCATACCACGGTCCGCACATCAACTAGTGCCACTCCCTACATGTTGGTCTATGGTACAGAAGCAGTCATCATCATCGATGTAGAAATTCCCTCCTTGAGGGTCATATAAGAAGCATAGATAGATGATGCAGAATGGGTCAAAAGTCACTATGAGCAATTAGCTCTCATTGATGGAAAGAGAATGGACATTGTCTGTCACGGTCAACTATACTAGAAGCCTTCAATAAGAGAGTCAAGCCCAGGAAGTTCTCGCCAGGACAATTGGTATTAAAGAAGATATTTCCGCATCAAGATGAAGCCAAAGGGAAATTCTCTCCCAATTGGCAGGGTCCGTACATGGTTCATCGAGTTTTGACTGGAGGAGCCCTTATTCTCGCAGAAATGGACGGAGAAGTTTGGCCAAAGCCTATCAACTCAGACGCAGTGAAAAGATACTACATTTGATCATATGCTTTTCTTTCATGATGTATTTTGAACTACGCCTGACCAGATTCCCATCTAGAAGGGGATACGTAGGTAGCCCTATGGGTTCGATCACATTTTAATAAAACATTCCATATTCCCCGACAATTGGAACTAGGGCCGAATTTTGAGGAGGAGTCTCAAAATTCCAAAGTGAGAATTTCAGTGCTTTTCATCAGCACCAACCCAGTAAACTGGGGCAGAATTTTGAGGAGGATCGTTCCGCGTTTAGTTATTCAGCACAACCGTCAGCAGCACTAGCTCAGTAAACTAGGGCAAAATGTTGAGGAGGACTCTCAAAATTCCGGAACAAGAAAGGTTGTCGTGTCTTGAACCACGTTGCAGTTGTTGGTTCATCCAAAATAATACCGTTTTCAAAATTTTCACTTACATTATATTTACTAAGTCGTGCATAAGCATCATTTGTATCACTACCATTTAGCAATGCTACCCCAAGGATACGTGACATCAAGGGTCAGGGGATACGAACTAACCTTTCCCCTCTATAGAACTCACGTTTTTTCTTTGAATGCATGCACCCCAGGTCTCAAATTATTAAATACATTCACACACTCATGCTCTTCAAAGGTGAGGAACAATCACTCATTCGCAAAGTCACTATCCGCATTCAATGCTCCCCAACAGTCCTAATATCGCAAACCATCTACCAGCTAAGAAATTCACTTCCAGCACTGCATAAGGCGACTATCTACCTTTCGAGACTAAAACTTGTCTCCATTGGCATTTTGCATAAGGCTATTCTCTGCCTTTCGAGGTTAAGCTCTACCTCCATACTGCATAAGGCTACTATCTACCTTTCGAGACTAAACATTGTCTCCATCTGCATTTTGCATAAGGATATTCTCTGCTTTTTAAGCTCTACCTCCATACTGCATAAGGCTACTATCTGCCGTCCGAGACTAAGCTCTGTCTCCATCTGCATTTTGCATAAGGATATTTTCTGCCTTTCGAGGTTAAGCTCTACCTCCATATTGCATAAGGCTACTATCATCCTTTCGAGACTAAACATTGTCTCCATTTGAATTTTGGATAAGGCTAGTCTCTGCCTTCCGAGGTTAAGCTCTACCTCCATACTGCATAAGGCTACTATCTGCCTTTCGAGACTAAGCTCTATTTTCATCTGCATTTTGTATAAGGCTATTCTCTGCCTTCCGAGGTTAAGCTCTACCTCCTTACTGCTTAAGGCTACTATCTGCCTCTCGAGACTAAGCTCTATCTCCATCTGCATTTTTCATAAGGCAACTATCTGCCTTCCGAGGTTAAGCTCGACCTCCATATTGTATAAGGCTACTATCTGACTTTCGAGACTAAGCTCTATCTTCATATGCATTCTGTATAACGCTACTATCTGCCTTTCGAGACTAAGCTCTATCTCCATCCTGCATGGCTGAAATATCGCCGCTTTATTTTTTCGACTGGCTGAAATGCCACCTGCATTTTAAATTCTCGTTCAACTGAAATATCGCCACCTGTTTTAAATTCTCGCTCTGGCTGAAAGATCGCCACCCTGTTCATTCATTTGACTGAAAGATTGCCACCTTCTCACGGGGTGAAAGATCTCCAACTCGTTCAAAGGTGTCGTAGTTTGGAGGCACCATAATAGCCCGATAACATCATTTCATGGCCTGCGAACCCTTATTTTTATGCTTTTCATGGCCTAGGACGTCATAGTCTAAGGACGTCGTCCTAACCGTCCAAAGACAAACATTCATGGTCCAATGAGAACTTGCATCATGTTTAAATTATGCAAATATATACGTACATCATGCATTCGCAAGTACTCCGGCTGGTTCACGGCCACCTCAGCAGGAGCGACCCCGCTCCAATTCTCCGCAGCTTGTCCGATTCCAAGTGTAGACGCGTGATTTTTGCTCCTCCCCGAGATTTTTTATATTTTTAGCGTAAAATATTTAGTTTTGTCCTAATATAACTATCTCAGCTAATTTTGACTATTTTACTTTATTTTTACCTAAAAATAAAAAATAGCAACAAAAAAATATGTATATATAGTTTTTGTTTTGTAGTCATTTTAAAATTAAAAAATACAAAAAATAATACTTTATATTTTTATCTTTATTAAAAAACAAAAATTACAAAAATAATTTTATTAATATTTTGTAGTCATTTTAAACTTAAAAATACAAAAAATAGTACTTTATATTTTTATTTTTATATAAGAAAAACAAAAATTATAAAACAAAAATAATACTCCCTCCGTTTCAATTTATGTGAACCCATTTGACTGGGCACGGAGTTTAAGAAAAGAGAGAAGACTTTTGATCTTGTGGTGTAAAATGAGGCACCTTTATTTTGTGTGGCTATAAATCATTGCATAAAGGTAAACTGTTTCCAAATAAGGAAAGAGGTCATTCTTTTTGGCACGGACTAAAAAGGAAATATGTTCACATAAATTGAAACGGAGGGAGTATAATTAGTATTTTGTGGTTACTTTAATCTTGAAAAAATATAAAAAATAGTTTTGTTTTAATTATGAGTCTTATAGTTATTTTGCTTGTATATGATTAATTAAATAATACCGTGTACTTATTCTCGGTTTCGGGGGAAAAATAATATTCGGGTTCAAACTACCCGGTTTTAAGCTTAGTTTTCGGACCTTGCCCATAATAATCCTAGTCCACCACACATGGAGAATACGGACAAAACACATCCATAACCCATGTGAGACCCATCACTCTTTACCCAATCCATGTGACCCCCTCTAGTTTTGGTCTTCACATTTTTACAAACACACCCACATGCACACATGTAGACATGACACAAAAGAAACATTTTATATGGAAACGATTATTTGAAAAGGGATACATACACATGCATATATATGAAAGGGACGCTTTAACAAAGAGAGGATTTTTTCTAAGCACAGAGTTGCTTACTGTTGTTTTGTGGACTATTTCTGTGAGGTTAAATTGGTTAGAATAAAGAGAAATGGGTTTTCATAGCTAAAAAACATTCACCAGCTGTGAGCACGTAATTTTTACCCTACACATGAGTTATTCCTATAAAATTCAGAATAAATGATTTTCCTTATTTTCTAAATTTTGTGTGAATTTTGTGTTAGTTGTTTTGCATGTTGTTTGCGTGTGATAAATGAAAATACAAAATTTGCATCTTTAGGAAATTAATTCGTTTTCTAACAAATTAAAGAAAAAATCAAAAATTAGTTAGCTTTTAAATTGAAAAAAAAAGAAGGAAATTAGTTTAATAGTTTTAATGAAATCCAAATAATTACAAGATAGGAAAAATATAGAAAATACAAAGCAAAATCGAAATACAATAAATACAAAGGAAAATACAATACACTACTTAAATGGGACGAATTGGGCTAAAATCCATAACCCTTCAGTGGCCCAAATGCAAAACCGCCCCAGCCCAACCGGTCCAAGCTACTCAGGCCCAAAATGCCTCATCCGATCCAGTCCAGTTAATCTCAGCCGTAGATGATAATCAATCCAACGGCTAAAATTAAATATTGTATTTTTAATATACCAAAACCAAAAATCACCCCAAACCCCCGTGTCTCCCTTCATTCACCAAACAACCCCCACCCCTTTTCTTCAATCTCGTCTTCTTAGAGACGAAAAACCCTAGCCGCCGCCCCCTCTCCCCTCGCCTGAAAACCCGGCGGCAACAACGTCGGTGACCCTCAAATTCACACCCTTGAACCTTCTAACCACCCTCAACACAAATCCACACTCCATTAACCTCAAATCATCCCAGAACTCCTCGAATCTTCAATCGAAGATCGTTCCAAAATCTTAGTCTACCCAATCAGTCCCAAACTAACACCCAATAATACCCTTGAATTCTCGTCCTTACTTCCTAACCAAATTGGCTCGAATCCAAGCAAAACTCATCGAATGGTAATCTATGGTTCGAATGGTTCAAGATTGTTTCGAGGGCTGTCAGGGTCGAATGAGTTCTAGTTAGTATTATAAGCTTATTTCTGACGAAATAGACATGTAATACTAACTGGAAGTCAATTTTGAAAGGCATGCCTGTGGGATCCTAAAACCAGTAAGTTCTTCTTAGTTTCTTTCTTTTCATTTTTTTTGATCATCTTTGTTAAGCTATAATTAGTTTTTTTAGGTTTTAGTTTAAGTTAATTATAGGTTCTTAATTCAGTAAATAACCCGCCTCTTTTTCTGATTCTTGTTAGTTTAAATACTCCAATGTTCGTTTGAGTAGTTCAATCGATTAATTCTTAGCTTAAATTAGGTTCAATTCTGATATAGTTGCTTATAAAATTCTCATTTGGATGTGCATTTAGATAGGATTTAAATCAGCTTTCTAGTGCTTCTAAGAAGTTCCATGGAATTTAGTTTAGCTCTTTACAGCTTACTGTAATGCAATGTGTGTTTTCGTCTTCGTAATCAATTGAAGGGGTTTGTGATTATTGTTATTGAGTCTGTAAGAAATCAAGATGGGTCATGATTAAATAAGGTTTGTTTTTTTAAAAGAATTAGAATTAAGTGACATGACATCATGGGCTGTCAGGGTAGGCCAAGATTAAACAATGACTGCCCATACCTGCTTGATTTTAAAAAAGGAAAAATAGTGGTTAGTGGAGAACAAAACATATCGGGGTGGGATTTTACAAAATGTCATGGCAGAAATGATTTGTTAATTGATATGACTGCTACTAATAGCTGTAAAAGGGTCTGTTTTTGGGGGATAAAAAGAAGAAGCATTTCGGATAGAGAGGGGGGAATTTTGGAGGAGATAGATAGACATTGATACACACAGAGACAGACATTCATACACACACACAGATCTTAGAGGCAGAACACTGGTCGAAAAATAAAATACACAGTGATAGAGAGCATTGGGGAAGTATTCTGGGAAATACAGTGATAGGCAGACCTTAGGAGGTGACTCGGAAACATATAGAGGAAGGTATATACACACAGGGATTTAGGAGTATTTTGATTAGCTTTCAGCCTCAAGGAGAAATACTGTTTCATACAAAAAGAAAAGCCACATCATAAAATACTGTTACATCGAGTGTTCCAGTGGTTATCACCCAGGAATTAGTTGTTTTTCAGGCCAATACTTGGTATTTTTGAGTGAATCATTGCCTGAAATCCTCATTTGTTGGCATTGGTGTGGCTGTTTGGTTCCGCTACAATTGGTCTTGGGTAGTCGACTTCTGAATCACATTTGGTTTGGCTGGGTTGTCTTTTGACTGGTTATTGTCAAATTGCTTGCTGGTTGCTGTTTGGTTACTTTGTTGCTGTGGTTGAGTGCCTACTGCTGTTGCTGTGAATTGCTTGCCGCTTCATCACTAACCTCCTTTTCTTTTGCTCTTCAATACCCAGGTACACATTTGTGAGCTCACTTTGATGTAACTGGGAAGAGAAGTCTAAAAATGAAATGCTCGCAGATTCATATGTATTGAATGGCTTTTCTGTTATCCAAGTGGATAGATTGTAGTTAAGTAAATGTGGTGAATGCTAATTTTTAGATTTCATGCCATACGGATAATAGACATACATGTATACCTTTGTGGACTGTTTATCCATTTCAACTCCTTCCCAGAAGCATGAAAAATCATGTTGGTAGCCTTAGCATATGTTTAATTGCAGGATAAAATTTATGTTAGGAAGTGTTTTCTGCTATTTGGAAATCATGTTGTCCTGTGTAGCTAAAAGTGAGGAATGGTATTGGATTTTAAATCATCAGGTGATTGTGAATGAGTTACTGTAGGATTATATTTCATCGTGGATATGCATTGACATTAGGATGCATTTTGTATTTCCTTAAAGATAATCGGTTTTCATTTAAATTTTCTGGAACTTCTTGAAGCAATGTAATTAACAATCAATTATATGTTGAATCATGCAATTGGGCTATAGCGTGTGGCCTAGTTGCTTCAGAAATACAGTTTTGTCACTTGCATTTTTGGGCTTCAAGTGAGCCCAGTTTTCTCCTTTCTTTGTGTGCTCGAGTGCTCCGCATGAGTAACTGGGCCTGTTTTGGCAATGTGAAGCTCGGTAGTTGTTAAAACCAAAACTAGGTCCACTTGTCGGCAATTGGGTTCAATTTAAGGATTTTGGTATATATATTTTGACATAGCATGAGCTTGGGCTTCCGAGTTAGGCAGTGGTGAGAACTAAGAGGTTTACCCCTTCTTGTTTGGATCTGGACTTGAACTTGAAATTCGAATTTCACATTGTTAATTAAATTAGGATAAGTAGTTTAAAGGGATAATTGATACCAGTCACTCTGAAAATTCAACTAACGCGTTAGTGTAAGTAGTCGTACATTTGACATTATAAAATTTTATTAGTTTAATCGATTTGCACGAGTCATTGACAGAAATCAAAGTAGCTAGAAAGGAGAAGTTCAAATATAAGATTTAACCAAATAATGCTTAAACAACAATTAGTCACTAGGTTTCACTCTCAATTTATGATTAGAGATGAAACATGTACGAATGTAGTATCTATGGGTCGACCTTCAAGTAAAAAGTGAAATGAGCCTCGTTAGAAAACAAAACACACGGGGTCTTCAATTAATTGCAATAAATGTAGACTCGGGAAGGCCGTTTATCGAATTTCACGGTCTTTCACAAAGTTAACAACACGATAGACTCATTAGGCACGATTTGTAAATAAAATACTTTCCTAATTACGGGTGCGCATTTAGGTGACCCAAATCTTATTCTCGGCGAAACTGAAATACATTAAAGTCGCAGGCGTACCGGTTGCGGTGCGGCTCGAAATGTGTTTTCGTGACGTCGCAATTCTTCTAAGAATTAAAGCGGAATATAAGAGCACACAAATAAAAATATATAAAGAAATCAGATAGAAACAAAAATTGCAGTTGAGCGACCGTGCTAAAACCACAGAATCCGGGAGTGCCTAACACCTTCTCCCGGGTTAACAGAATTCCTTATCTAGTTTTCTAGTTTCCCAGACTATATTACAAAGTCATGAATTTCCTCGGTTCGGGATCAAACCGGTGACTTGGGACACCATTATTTTCCCAAGTGGCGACTCTGAATTAAATAAATTGATCCCATTTCGATTGTCCTTTAATCGGAAAAAACTCCATCGTGCCCTCGCGGGTGCGTAAAAAGGAGGTGTGACAGCTCTGGCGACTCTGCTGGGGAAGGTTCGACCCAGAACTTCGGTTCAGGGTTTAAGAATTCGAGCTCAGTTAGATCGCTGCTTTTTGTCTATATCTGATTTTATTATACGTTTAATTAATGTGCTACATGTCTACCGCTTTGATACTAATTGCACTGTATATACAAACTGCTATATGTTTACCGCTTTGATATTGCGTGAACTGTATATAAAACTGTGCCGAAAACCCTTCACTTCTCACCCCCGGGGATGTGCTCACTGGTTGAGACTCCCTATTCTTTAGTGTCATACCCCGAAATAATAAAGAGGCTCGGAAAGTTTCTAAGCCGGTTGGCCTTTTGGTTCCCGGAAAGGAGCTCCTTCCTCGGCCCGAGTTGTCCGCTTGGGTACACAGTCTAGATCATGTACCGAGGTTTTGAACTTAGAATAACGTAACTGCATACCGGATCCCTAGTAGGAAACGCTTATTTGCATCACGTTGCATCTGACTTAGGGGACTCAACACAGGGGTTGGGTCCGTCTAGGACAGGCAACCTGAAATGAAAAAGACCATCCTGCTATACCATGTTTGTTTTAAGCATTTATTCGAACTTGCATGCTGACCGGCTTTTAAATACTGAAGAAAAACGAAAGAACAAAAGGAAACAGTATGGAGAAATAGATATTTTTCAGAAAATACAAAATGCGCTTTACCAACAAATCAATAATTTAGTTTGCTAATAAAAAACGACGGAAGGTTGACTCTGCCAACAAAATGTTTTTTTTAAATAAGTGTGTTTTCTTTGACGGTCAATAAAAGAAAAATAGTTTGTTTTGACGGACCAAACTACGCGGGTTTGATTCTCACCGGATGTGAGATACGTAGGCAACCCCCGTCGGGTCCAACTTGCCCTTTTTCAAAAAAAAAAAAAAATACCAAAATCTTAAAATTTTGAAAAATAATCCAATCATTGCCAGCCAAAATGATCTTCTTCTTTAAATAAATGTGCAGGATGAGCACGATTCGAAATGAACCCTTTTCACTCATGACTAAAATCCCGGTACAAATACGATTATGGTGGGATGATCTAGGCAAAGAAGGGAAGGATGAAGTTAAGAAATATTTGAAAGGTCTCACAGGTTTGCTTGAAATAAAGCCTCGGGGGGATATCATAAGAGCATTAGTCACATATTGGGACTCCGCGCACAATGTCTTTTACTTCTCGGACTTTGAGCTCACCCCAACTGTGGAGGAGATGACCGGATACATTGGAAACATTGACACACCATTGGGGCATCAATATCTAATCGCTCCCAGGGTTGTCGCCATACACCGGTTTTTAGACTCACTGAAGATAGCCAGAACGGTACGTAACCCAGATCTAGCACAAGGGTTTTGTACTTTAAACTTCATCTATCAAATGTACGGTCATGTGGGAGGTTTTGACAAGCTAGAGAACAAATTATGCAGCAAGGGTAATCGCCAGAAATGGGAGGAGCACAGACGAGTTGCCTTCATGATAGCCTTCTTAGGACTCGTGGTATTCCCGAGGAAAGATGGGAACATTGATATAAAGGTAGCCGGAGTCGTCAGTACTTTGCTTGACCAAAGCGAAAGTACTCTTGCTCCCATGATACTATCAGACATATATCGAGCTCTCACAACCTGCAAAGCCGGAGGAGATTTTTTCGAAGGCTGTAATTTACTGCTACAGATGTGGATGATCGAGCACTTGTGTCGTCGCACCCAATTCTTGAGATATGGGTTGGTTGAGAAAACTTGCATAAGCGAATTCTATACAAGGATTAATAAGACCGTCTTGCCTGAAGGAATATTGGCATGGAGGGCATACTTTCAGGCTCTCAGCGCAAGTCAAATACAATGGACGTTGGGTTGGTTACAGATAGACAGAATCGTGTACATGCCGGCGGCTAGGTCCCACTTTCTCTTAATGGGACTTAAGAGCATTCAACCTTATGCACCCCATCGGGTTTTGAGACAGCTTGGGAGGTGCCAGATAGTACCCAAAGAAGAAGACCTGAGTACCCGGGTTATTGAAATTGGTCCCGATGGTCAATTCCCAGAAGCAAGGGTCCGCCAGATCTGGAGCAAATGCCAATATCTGGAGGCAAACACTTGTGTGCAGGATCGAGCTAGAGGAGAGGTTGTACCCAGATATCTTACTTGGTACAAAGGAGAAACATCGGGTGAAAGACCAGCCAAAAGACCTCACCTCGGGGAATTTGCTGAAGCGTCACAAGAACAATGGGACTGGTTAGCTAAGGAAGAGGTTTACAGAACAAGGATTGGCAAGATAGAGCAACGAGTCCAAGATCTCCAATTTGAAAAGGATATGCAAGCTGCCGCCGACGAGGGAGATAAAAAGAAGTTGGCACAAGAAAATGACTTTTTGAGAGCTCAAATCCAGCAAATGAAAAAGGATGCTGACAGACAGTTGAGGAGTCGAGCAGACGAAAAATTGATAAAGGGTTTGAGAAACCAAGTTGCCAATGTCCAAAGAGAATTGGAAGAGTCGAAGACCCAAACAATGAGGATTCGTGCTAGCTGGAGAAAGGAGGCACATCAACATGCACTTCACCTGCAACGGGTGGAAGAAGATTACACTGAGATCATCACTAGTCTAAGGGAAGCAAATGTTATCCTCAGAGAGCGGGTTTTCAAGCAAGCCCGAGATGCCGGAGCAGACCTCGACCGCTGCCACAATTTGATGGCCCGACTGCAAGAACAAGTGAATAGGCTCCTAGACCAAGTCACCAACAATGCTCGAAGATTGGGGGCGAAAAACCAGCAGATAGAACACCTACTCAGAGAAAGGGACATGATCAAGGACAGGAATTGGAGAAATCGGGCACTATGTCACCATGAAGTGTTTAGCTTGTGAACAAATGCCCCGCCCCACCCTTTTTGCTTCGGTTATGGGCTATGTTCATCAGATCATGAGAGAGTTAATGGGACTACACAAGGACCTCACACCAAGGCCCGCGGCAAGGCCGAATGATGCCTCGCGGGCCCCCAGGAATTTTAGAGCATTAGATTTCTGATTTAAAAATGTATTTTGAAATATTGAGTCAAGCTGATTGGCATTTTATTTTCCTTTTTCGAGTCAAGCATTCCTCTATTTTGTCGATTATTGTAAGACATGTTTTGTAACTTTAAGGTTTTATTTGATATAAAAGTTACTGAATTTTGCCACAATATTGTTACCAGAACTACGCTCGGTCTGATTCACGCGGGGACGTGATACGTAGGCAATCCACATAAGATTCGACCACTACTAAAAAGAAAGGAAAAGAATACGAAGGTTAATAACAATAAGGCTTTCAAGTATAGTTGAAAAAGAGAGAAGAAAACGGAGAAAAAAAAAGAAAAAGAGAAAAAGAGAAAAGCTGGAATGACGCATGTGACGAGTACATGTAGAAAGGGTTATTTTGTTAGGTACATTGCATCCAACGTGCTATAACATATCTGTTAAACTCGGTAAACTAACAAGTTTGTTGCATTTCCAGAAAGTTTAGCAGTTGGTTTGACAGAATATACTGGCCAACCACCATTACCGTACTAGATCTAAAGGGCCAATTACAACAAGCATGTCTAGTTCCGGTAAAAGTCTCGAGGAGGAGAAATCAGAGATACAAATCATGAAAGAAGAGGTTGACCGGTTGAAACAGCAGATAACAGAGATGCACCTAGCCTGGGCTAGGGGACAGTCTTCACCAAACCGCCCTACTCTCGCATCAGCTCCAGAACATCCACCCCTTGATCCTTCGACAAGCGCCCCACTCTATCCATACTATCAAGGGGAAAACCCTTATGTCACCCAAATTCCACCATCCAAACAAAATCCTCCTCCGGTCACCCCTGTTTTTGTGGCACCCCCACCTGCCACTCTACAAAAGTCGTCCGGTGAGCCGCATGTTCATATCCATGACAATTCTTACTATCCTCCCGAGCCTACCTTTAGGGCTCCTGAACCACATCCACACACCCCTCATTGGGATAGCCCGGCAGAACCGGAAAAGCACCTCCAAAGTTTGGAGCACGAGGAAGTTATTCGAAAAGTTAAAAGCCTGGAGCAGTCTCTCAGGAATATGCACGGTTTGGGCAACCAGGTCAGCGTCGCTTACAAGGACCTGTGTCCATTCCCAGATGTCCAGTTGCCAGCCGGGTTTAAAATACCCAAGTTCGACCTATACGAGGGGCACGGTGATCCAGTAGCCCATCTTCGAGGGTTTTGTAGTAAAATGCGAGGAGTCGGAGGACGGGACGAGATTCTGATAGCTTACTTCGGTCAGAGTTTGGGGGGATCTGCACTAGAGTGGTACACTAGGCAGGATCCCAGCAGATGGTTTACGTGGGATGATTTGGCTCAAGCATTCATTGGCCAGTTCCAGTACAATCTTGAAATAGTCCCCGACCGCTTATCATTGCTAAAGTTGGAGAAGAAACCCGCCGAAAGTTTCAGAGAATTTGGTTTCCGCTGGAGGGAACAGGCAGCAAGGGTAGATCCGCCCATGAGAGAGAACGAGATGGTGGATTATTTCCTGCAGACACTAGAGCCAACCTATTTCGGACATCTGGTGACGTCCGTCGGTAAGTCATTCACCGAGGTGATAAAGATGGGGGCTATGATCGAAGAAGGCTTGAAAGCCAACAAGATCATGAGCTACTCAGCATTGAAAGCCACCACCCAAGCTATTCAAAGTGGTACCGGAGGAGTGCTTGGGAAAAAGAGGAAGGAAGAAGTCACGGCAGTCGAGTCAGGGACATGGTTCAGAAACAGAGGCCCCGCACCCCAGTATAACCCGCCACAGCCTCACCACCAAAATTACTTCCACAATCCATATAACCACCCGCAACATTACCATCCGGCACCTGATCCTTATTTTACTGTCCATCACGCTCACTCATATTCCGCACCTCCCGTCCAGGCACCATGGCGTGCGCCAACTCCACAGAACAATTACCCACCCCCAAGAGCCTATAGAAATCCCATGGGTGCGGGCTTTCGGCCGAACCAAGCATTCAAGAGCGACAGGGCGCTAAGGCCAAAGACTTTCACTCCCTTGGGGGAGTCCTACACCAGTCTGTTCCACCGTTTGAAGCAAGTAGGGTTGCTAAATCGGGTTGAAGCTAAGCTACCAAACCCTCTTCCAAAGAATCTGGACCATTCAGTAAATTGTGCGTACTGCTCAGGATGTCCGGGACACGACACGGAAAAGTGTTGGAGGTTGAAAACAGCCATCCAGGAACTCATCGACACTCGCAGGATTGAGGTCCAGACTCCAACCGAGCCCAACATCAACCAAAATCCACTTCCAACTCATCATGAGACCAACATGATCGAGTTGGTACGGGTAGAAGAAGGAAATGGAGAAAACCTCTCAGACTGTAATGATGATCAAGTCTAGCGGGGTAGGAATGAGAAAGAGGCCGAGCCTTGATGAGTCACCTATTTGCAAGAAGGATGTACAAAGGGGGTTGGAAGCAGAAAACGGAAGTGTGAACGAAGTACCGTTGAGGCAGGGGGAAGCAAAAATAGTTGTGCCAGGGGTAGCAACCAAACCCGTCTTGACGGTAGCAGGTGTTCGAATGGATCCTTTCATCATTACAGTTGCCAATAACTGATAGCAGAGCTATTCCATGGAATTATGATCGAATTACGACAACCTACAAAGGAAAGGAAGTGAAAGAGGAAGTTTGCGAAGCGCAAGGTTTGACCCGCTCGGGGAGATGTTTTGCCCCTGCGGAATTGAGGAAGATCGCTCCGGCAACACTGAAAAAGCCGGTAACTGACGAAGAGGCAGAAGAATTCCTGAAAAAGATGAAGCTGCATGATTATTCTGTCTTAGAACAGCTGAAGAAAACACCTACGCAAATCTCATTGCTATCCTTGCTGATACATTCTGAAGAACATCGGCAAGCTTTGATGAAAGTTTTGAACGAGGCCCACGTACCTGATAAAATCTCAGTGAGTCATTTGGAAAAGATCACCAATAGGATCTTCGAAGCGAATCGGATCACCTTCACCGATGATGAGTTGCCTGAGGAAGGCACCGAGCACAACAAGGCTTTATATCTTACGGTAAAGTGTGAGGAGTCGGTGGTTACCAAAGTCCTTGTCGATAATGGGTCCAGTGCTAACATATGTCCCCGCTCTACACTGAACAAGCTGAAAGTGGACATCGGCAGGATACGCAAGAACAGCATATGTGTCCGAGGGTTTGATGGGGGAGGCAAGGCGTCGGTCGGGGACATAGTGTTAATCTTGACAATCGGACCGGTGGAGTTCACCATGGAATTCCAGGTGCTGGACATGGTAGTGTCATATAACCTTCTGATAGGGCGACCGTGGATCCATGCCGCAAGAGCAGTTCCATCCAACCTACACCAACTCGTCAAGTTTGAGTGGGACCAACAGGAGATCGTCATCCATGGAGAGAATGATCTACAACCAGGCACCATCGTCCCCTTTGTTGAGACAGAAGAAGATGTTGGGCCATGGGTATACCAGATCTGCGATGTGGTATCCGCCAACCGAGTTCCGGAAGGGGAGTGCATTCCCAATGACAGAATAATTACTGCAGACGTCATGGTGGCTCATGAAATGTTGAGACACGGTTTCATACCCGGCAAAGGTCTAGGTGCATCTCTGCAAGGAATCATACAACCGGTATCCGTGGTCGAAAACGTGGGAACCTTCGGTTTGGGATTCAAGCCAACATCAGAGGACATCCAGCGAGCCAAGAGGAATAAGCAGAAGACATGGGTGCTCCCGAAGCCTGTTCCACGCCTTTCCCGATCTTTTGTCAGGTCCGGAGTAAGAGGACATCCGACGACAAAGGTTCCCAGTCATATGGTTAGGCCAGACGAAGAGTTCTTAAGAAAGTTCGAGGACCTATTCGCAGATGTATGCATGCTCGAGGATGGTGAAGGATCCAGCCATGCCGAGATACAGTTTGTGGGATCAAAAGCAAAATTGAATAATTGGAAGGCTACTCCTCTCCCTGTCCGGAAGGAGTCTTGGTAGTTTGTTTTGGATTGTTTTCTTTCAAAATTTTGTGTTGGGGGTTGTCCCCGGAGTAAAATCCGTTTGTTTTAGTTCATTTTGATTTGAGTTTGCAAGTTTGTTTCTCCTTGTACTGTTCCCATTAATGAAATTTTGTTCCCTTCGTGTCTAATTTTGTTTATTTTCTTTCTTTTTACTTTTCTGAACAGCCTTCTTTCAACTGATCTTAATGATATGGCATGCTTAAAGATTAATCAACCCAGTCTAGAAAGTCAATCGGGTTCGGAAATAATAACGCATGAAATAAGAAGTGACGAGAGTGAATCGGAATACGGCGATGATGAAGCCGTAGAAGAAATCGGTGAAGAATTAAGTCACTTCGAGGAAAAACCCAAACCAAATTTAAATGATACCGAGGTTGTTAATCTGGGGGGCACAGATGACGTCAAAGAAACCAGAATAAGTGTCCATATTGAATCCAACCCGAGAGAAGAGTTGATCAAAACACTCATGGAGTTTAAAGATATTTTCGCATGGTCGTACGACGACATGCCAGGACTCAGCACTGATCTAGTGGTTCATAGATTACCCACTGATCCGGCATATCCTCCCGTCAAGCAAAAGCTGCGGAAATTCAAGACGGAGATGAGTGTAAAGATCAAGGAGGAAGTAACCAAGCAGCTGCAGGCAAAAGTCATTCGCGTCACTCGATACCCTGAATGGTTGGCTAATGTAGTACCAGTGCCAAAGAAAGACGGAAAAATCAGAGTATGTGTGGACTACCGCAACCTCAACAAGGCGAGTCCTAAGGATAATTTCCCGCTTCCCAATATCCATATCCTGATTGATAATTGCGCCGGGCGTGAAATCGGATCCTTTGTGGACTGTTATGCGGGGTATCATTAGATCTTGATGGATGAAGAGGAAGTAGAAAAGACGGCTTTTATCACACCGTGGGGGACTTATTGCTACCGGGTGATGCCATTCGGTTTGAAGAATGCAGGGGCAACATATATGAGAGTGATGACTACGGTATTCCATGACATGATACACAAGGAAATTGAAGTGTACGTGGATGATATGATCATAAAATCCAGATGTCAAGAAGACCACGTTGCCGACCTCAGGAAGTTCTTTCAAAGACTTCGAAGATATGATATCAAGCTCAATCCGGCCAAATGCACATTCGGAGTTCCATCAGGAAAGTTGCTAGGATTCATTGTCAGCCGACGGGGCATTGAGTTGGACCCATCCAAAATCAAGTCCATTCAGGAGCTACCCCGCCGAAGAATAAAACAGAGGTAATGAGTCTGTTGGGAAGGTTAAATTACATCAGTAGGTTTATTGCTCAGCTTACAGCAACCTGTGAACCCATATTCCGTCTATTGAAGAAAGACGCTGCGATAGAATGGACGACAGAATGTCAGGAAGCATTTGACCAAATCAAAGGGTATCTGTCAAACCCACCCGTACTAGTTCCGCCTGAACCGGGTAGACCCCTGATCCTCTATCTAACGGTCTTGGAGAATTCGTTCGGCTGCGTGCTGGGGCAGCACGATCTTACTGGCAGAAAGGAACGGGCCATTTACTACCTCAGTAAGAAATTCACGGTCCACGAGGTTAAGTACACTTATTTGGAAAAGACATGTTGTGCTTTGACCTGGGTAGCCCAAAAGCTGAAACATTATTTGTCTTCTTACACCACTTACCTCATTTCGCGCTTAGATCCGTTGAAGTATATTTTCCAGAAACCTATGCCTACAGGGAGGTTAGCAAAATGGCAAATATTACTTACATAGTTCGACATCATATATGTGACAAGGACGGCTATGAAAGCTCAAGCCCTAGCCGATCACTTGGCTGAGAACCCTGTCGATGACGGATACGAACCTTTGAGGACGTATTTTCCGGACGAAGAAGTATTGCAAATTGATGGGTTGGAATTAAATGAGGATCCGGGATGGAAGCTTTTCTTCGACGGAGTGGCGAACGCAAAAGGAGTCGGAGTAGGGGCTGTGCTTATCTCTGAAACAGGACATCATTATCCTGTTACTGCTCAACTGCGTTTTCATTGTACCAATAATATGGCTGAGTACGAGGCATGTATCTTGGGGTTGCGATTAGCGGTAGACATGGATGTACAGGACGTCTTGGTCTTGGGGGACTCGGACCTTCTGGTACATCAGATTCAGGGAGAATGGGAAACCAGGGATTTAAAGTTTATCCCGTATCATCAGTGTTTGCATGATCTGACTAAGCGCTTCTGGTCGGTAGAATTCAGACATATCCCAAGGATGCATAATGAGGTTGCCGACGCTTTGGCTACTTTAGCGTCAATGCTACATCACCCGGACAAGGTTCGTGTCGATCCGTTACATATCCAGGTCCGGAATCAACATGCTTATTGTGATATGATAGAAGAAGAGATGGATGGTGAGCCATGGTTTCATGATGTCAAAGAGTACCTCAGGTTAGGAATATACCCAGAGCAGGCAACTGGAGATCAAAAGAGAGCTATTCGGCGGTTGGCGAACGGATTTTCCTTAGTGGGGGGGTACTGTACAAAAGAACCCCAGATTTGGGATTGTTAAGATGTATAGATGCGAGTCAAGCCACAACAGTGATGACGGATATACACTCCGGAGTTTGTGGACCACACATGAGCGGGTATGTATTGGCAAAGAAGATTCTTCGAGCAGGATATTACTGGCTCACTATGGAGCGTGATTGTATAAGTTTCTTGCGAAGATGCCATCAGTGTCAGATACACGGAGATTTGATTCATTCTCCACCGACTGAATTACATACAATGTCAGCACCATGGCCGTTTGTCGCATGGGGTATGGATGTTATTGGACCTATAGAACCTGCAGCTTCCAATGGTCATAGGTTCATTATGGTAACGATCGACTATTTTACCAAGTGGGTGGAGGCCAAAACCTTCAAATCAGTGACCAAAAAGGCGGTGGTGGACTTCGTACATTCACACATCATCTGCAGGTTTGGAATTCCAAAGATAATCATCACAGATAACGGTGCCAATCTTAACAGCGGATTGATGAAGGAGGTCTGCCAACAGTTCAAGATTACCCACCGAAATTCCACACCATATCGTCCCAAAGCAAATGGTGCGGTTGAGGCAGCAAACAAGAATATAAAGAAGATATTGAGGAAGATGGTAGAAGGGTCCAGGCAATGGCATGAAAAGTTATCATTCGCACTGCTAGGTTATCGCACTACCGTCCGGACTTCGGTAGGTGCAACTCCTTATTTGTTGGTGTACGGAACTGAAGCGGTAATACCAGCAAAAGTTGAAATCCCATCCCTCCGAATTGTCGCCGAAGCTGAGATTGACGACGATGAGTGGGTCAAAACCCGATTGGAGCAATTGAGTTTGATCGATGAAAAGAGATTGACAGCAGTATGTCATGGCCAATTGTATCAAAAGAGAATGGCAAGAGCATATAACAAGAAGGTACGTCCCAGAAAATTTGATGTGGGACAGCACGTACTGAAGAGAGTTCTACCACATCAGGCCGAAGCAAAAGGCAAGTTCGCTCCAAATTGGCAGGGACCGTTTGTTGTGACTAGGGTATTATCCAACGGCGCGCTATGTCTAACTGATATTGAGGGAAGATGCACTGATATGGCTATCAATTCTGATGCAGTCAAGAGATATTATGTGTAATTCTTTAATGTAGTTGCCGGCGTTTGGTTTCGTCTGTGTGTATTTTGGCATTTTTCGGAGAATGAAATGACAGAGGCAATTT
The DNA here is from genome assembly GCA_032618575.1 of Nicotiana noctiflora. Taxonomy (NCBI): domain Eukaryota; kingdom Viridiplantae; phylum Streptophyta; class Magnoliopsida; order Solanales; family Solanaceae; genus Nicotiana; species Nicotiana noctiflora. Next base: position 38,089 of record JASVEL010007119.1, on the reverse strand, counting down.
TTCTACTACCCAAACACTTTAACCCTTGTTTCCCCTTTTTGAGCCTTAACCATCCTTTCATATACCCTCTTTTGGAATCCTCAAGGAAGATGTATAACAAAATAGAAAAAGAAAACAAAAAAAAAAAAAAAAAAAACAAGAAAAAGTGAACTATGTTTGACCTGATTCCTCAAGAAGGATACGTAGGCGCCACACAGCTCGGTCATAATAAAATAAAAATCAAAGATTCCCCAAGCAACAAAACTGGGGCAGAAGTCATTGTTTCGTTTGAAAAGATGGTATGGATTCCGAAAGTTGTAATGCGCTAACCGTTGAGGTGAAACCTCTTTTCTTTAGCCTCACGCACAAAAGCCACATTAATGAACCAAAAGACCTCTCGATCAGTATTTGAGAAATTCCAAGTCATGCGAGTGAAGCTACGAATGACACTTCAATCCTCGACTGAATCTAGGACTTACAAGCTGAAAAGGGATAGCCCCTTTTAGAGGAAATTCTATGGATAATACCCCAGTCCACCGCATGGAAAGAAAGCGAGATGAGAGAGTCTTAACGGTGAAAACCCTCGCGGGCACCTTAAGGCGAAGAAAGTTGAGAGGAATAAAATGAGAGAGTCTTACGGTGAAAACCTTTACGGGCACCCTAAGGCGACGGGAGATCGAGAGAAATGAGAGAATCTCATTAGTGAAAACCCTTTGAAGGGCACTATGAGGTGACAAGGCGAGATGGTTACAAGGTGTCTTTGATTTAAAGCGGGAAAATAGGGTTCGTCGGCAGAAAAGCATGCCACGTAGAAGGTCATCAAACTGCAGAAAATTTTCTCCGATTGCGAAAATTTTCTTGAAAGCAAAACACCCAGTGGATAAGGATAGAAAACAACACGAGATTTCGGGAAATGTCCGTGCCAAGAAGAATAGTGTTGAGAGAGGCCAGACAACACGAGGGGTGATCTTTGAGCCTAGTATCATCCCCAGCAGTCGTTGGAAAAATGAAACACTGACTTCGAGATTCCCTCAGCAGTATTATATCCCATAATATTTTTTTTCAAGGAAGCAAAAGCGTGAATCCCGAAGGAAGTTTGGGAAGAGGAAAAAGAAAAGGGGTTCCCCGCCAAGGTAATCCTCAGTTAGCGACATTTCAATCCCCAGCGAGCCCAAGAGAGAACGAAGGGTGAAGGAAATAGAAAAAGATGAAGCAAAGAATACTTCCCCAGCAGCATCATCACCAGCAGGTGAATAAACAGTTCCAAAGATATCTCCAGCAGCCAGAGGAAAAGTAACACGACCCAGGGGGAAAGCAATTCCAAGACAAGATAATTCAGAAGAAAAGGTGGCCCAAGAGGCGATGCAGGAAGAAGAAAATGGTACAGGAAACGAAGGAAGGCGATTTTATTTTGAAGTTGTAGTTGAAGTCAGGGAGCCCGCCTGAAGAATGGAGTGGCGATTTTATTTTGGAGTTGTAGTTGAAGTCGGGGAGCCCGCCCGAAGAATGGAGTGGCGATTTTATTTTGAAGTTATAGTTGAAGTCAGGGAGCCCGCCTGAAGAATGGAGTGGCGATTCATTTTGAAGTTGTAGTTGAAGCCAGGGAGCCCGCCCGAAGAATGGAGTGGCGATTTTATTTTGGAGTTGTAGTTGAAGTCGGGGAGCCCGCCTGAAGAATGGAGTGGCGATTTTATTTTGGAGTTGTAGTTGAAGTCAGGGAGCCCGCCCTGAAGAATGGAGTGGCGATTTTATTTTGAAGTTGTAGTTGAAGTCAGGGAGCCCGCCTGAAGAATGGAGTGGCGATTTTATTTTGAAGTAGTAGTTGAAGTCGGGGAGCCCGCCCGAAGAATGGAGTGGCGATTTTATTTTTGAAGTTGTAGTTGAAGTCGGGAGCCCGCCTGAAGAATGGAGTGGCAATTTTATTTTGGAGTTGTAGTTGAAGTCGGGAGCCCGCCTGAAGAATGGAGTGGCGATTTTATTTTTGAAGTTGTAGTTGAAGTCAGGAGAGCCCGCCTGAAGAATGGAGTGGTGATTTTATTTTGGAGTTGTAGTTGAAGTCGGGGAGCCCGCCCGAAGAATGGAGTGGCGATTTTATTTTGAAAGTTGTAGTTGAAGTCGGGGAGCCCGCCCGAAGAATGGAGTGGCGATTTTATTTTGAAGATGTAGTTGAAGTCGGGGAGCCCGCCTCTGAAGAATGGAGTGGCGATTTTATTTTGGAGTTGTAGTTGAAGTCGGGGAGCCCGCCTCTGAAGAATGGAGTGGCGATTTTATTTTGAAGATGGAGTTGAAGTCGGGGAGCCCGCCCGAAGAATGGAGTGGCGATTTTATTTTGAAGTTGTAGTTGAAGTCAGGCGAGCCCGCGTGAAGAATGGAGTCGCGATTTTATTTTGAAGATGTAGTTGAAGTCGGGGAGCCCGCCTGAAGAATGGAGTGGCGATTTTATTTTTGAAGTTGTAGTTGAAGTCGGGAGCCCGCCTGAAGAATGGAGTGGCGATTTTAGTTTGGAGTTGTAGTTGAAGTCGGGAGCCCGCCTGAAGAATGGAGTGGCGATTTTATTTTGGAGTTGTAGTTGAAGTCGGGGAGCCCGCCTCTGAAGAATGGAGTGGTGATTTTATTTTTGAAGTTGTAGTTGAAGTCCCGCCTGAAGAATGGAGTGGCGATTTTATTTTGGAGTTGTAGTTGAAGTCGGGGAGCCCGCCTGAAGAATGGAGTGGCGATTTTATTTTGGAATTGTAGTTGAAGTCGGGGAGCCCGCCCGAAGAATGGAGTGGCGATTTTATTTTGAAGATGTAGTTGAAGTCGGGGAGCCCGCCTCTGAAGAATGGAGTGGCGATTTTATTTTGGAGTTGTAGTTGAAGTCGGGGAGCCCGCCCGAAGAATGGAGTGGCGATTTTATTTTGAAGATGTAGTTGAAGTCGGGGAGCCCGCCCGAAGAATGGAGTGGCGATTTTATTTTTGAAGTTGTAGTTGAAGTCAGGCGAGCCCGCCTGAAGAATGGAGTGGCGATTTTATTTTGAAGATGGAGTTGAAGTCGGGAGCCCGCCTGAAGAATGGAGTGGCGATTTTATTTTGAAGTTGTAGTTGAAGTCAGCGAGCCCGCCTGAAGAATGGAGTGGCGATTTAGTTTGAATTTGGTTGAGGAGAGCGGTTGAGCATAACGGAAATCCCCAGCATGAATCCAAGTTCATAATCAGAAGGAATGCAACAAGGATCAAAGAAAGATAGATTCAGACTTCGAAGGAGAATAGTTCGAAGATCACAAAGAAGGAACCAATGGTCGGAGTTCGGCAATCAAGATAGGTCGAGACAACAATTGTCAGAGGAGAAGAAGCATGTGAAGAAAACATCAGAGCCAGCAGGATGGCAAGGAGCATGACAAGATCAAGTTAAAAAGGATAGATAAGAATTTGTAGTACTATAATTTAGTCTAGATTCTTATTTTTGTTTAGCACGGTGTAATAAGGAGATCAGTTAAGCAGTGGCAACATCAGCAACAGCAGTAACAGCAAGATCACGGCAGTTATGGTAGTCCCAACTACCAAAACTTCCCGAACTACACTGACCTGATTCCTGTTTAGCCTCAGATATGTAGGCAACCTCTGAAGCAAGGTGCGGTCAAAGCTTTTCAAAATGCTTCACAATGGAATACTCGAACGGGTAAAAATCGTTCATAGTTGCTCACTTATCTTTGCACTGAAACGCTTCGTATTCCCGAGCAAAGATGGGCAGCTGTGAGCACGTGATTTTTACCCTACACATGAGTTATTCCTATAAAATTCAGAATAAATGATTTTCCTTATTTTCTAAATTTTGTGTGAATTTTGTGTTAGTTGTTTTGCATGTTGTTTGCGTGTGATAAATGAAAATACAAAATTTGCATCTTTAGGAAATTAATTCGTTTTCTAACAAATTAAAGAAAAAATCAAAAATTAGTTAGCTTTTAAATTGAAAAAAAAAAGAAGGAAATTAGTTTAATAGTTTTAATGAAATCCAAATAATTACAAGATAGGAAAAATATAGAAAATACAAAGCAAAATCGAAATACAATAAATACAAAGGAAAATACAATACACTACTTAAATGGGACGAATTGGGCTAAAATCCATAACCCTTCAGTGGCCCAAATGCAAAACCGCCCCAGCCCAGCCGGTCCAAGCTACTCAGGCCCAAAATGCCTCATCCGATCCAGTCCAGTTAATCTCAGCCGTAGATGATAATCAATCCAACGGCTAAAATTAAATCTTGTATTTTTAATATACCAAAACCAAAAATCACCCCAAACCCCCGTGTCTCCCTTCATTCACCAAACAACCCCCACCCCTTTTCTTCAATCTCGTCTTCTTAGAGACGAAAAACCCTAGCCGCCGCCCCCTCTCCCCTCGCCTGAAAACCCGGCGGCAACAACGTCGGTGACCCTCAAATTCACACCCTTGAACCTTCTAACCACCCTCAACACAAATCCACACTCCATTAACCTCAAATCATCCCAGAACTCCTCGAATCTTCAATCGAAGATCGTTCCAAAATCTAAGTCTACCCAATCAGTCCCAAACTAACACCCAGTAATACCCTTGAATTCTCGTCCTTACTTCATAACCAAATTGGCTCGAATCCGAGCAAAACTCATCGAATGGTAATCTATGGTTCGAATGGTTCAAGATTGTTTCGAGGGCTGTCACGATCGAATGAGTTCTAGTTAGTATTATAAGCTTATTTCTGACGAAATAGACATGTAATACTAACTGGAAGTCAATTTTGAAAGGCATGCCTGTGGGATCCTAAAACCAGTAAGTTCTTCTTAGTTTCTTTCTTTTCATTTTTTTTGATCATCTTTGTTAAGCTATAATTAGTTTTTTTAGGTTTTAGTTTAAGTTAATTATAGGTTCTTAATTCAGTAAATAACCCGCCTCTTTTTCTGATTCTTGTTAGTTTAAATACTCCAATGTTCGTTTGAGTAGTTCAATCGATTAATTCTTAGCTTAAATTGGGTTCAATTCTGATATAGTTGTTTATAAAATTCTCATTTGGATGTGCATTTAGATAGGATTTAAATCAGCTTTCTAGTGCTTCTAAGAAGTTCCATGGAATTTAGTTTAGCTCTTTACAGCTTACTGTAATGCAATGTGTGTTTTCGTCTTCGTAATCAATTGAAGGGGTTTGTGATTATTGTTATTGAGTCTGTAAGAAATCAAGATGGGTCATGATTAAATAAGGTTTGTTTTTTTAAAAGAATTAGAATTAAGTGACATGACATCATGGGCTGTCAGGGCAGGCCAAGATTAAACAATGACTGCCCATACCTGCTTGATTTTAAAAAAGGGAAAATAGTGGTTAGTGGAGAACAAAACATATCGGGGTGGGGTTTTACAAAATGTCATGGCAGAAATGATTTGTTAATTGATATGACTGCTACTAATAGCTGTAAAAGGGTCTGTTTTTGGGGGATAAAAAGAAGAAGCATTTCGGACAGAGAGGGGGGAATTTTGGAGGAGATAGATAGACATTGATACACACAGAGACAGACATTCATACACACACACAGATCTTAGAGGCAGAACACTGGTCGAAAAATAAAATACACAGTGATAGAGAGCATTGGGGAAGTATTCTGGGAAATACAGTGATAGGCAGACCTTAGGAGGTGACTCGGAAACATATAGAGGAAGGTATATACACACAGGGATTTAGGAGTATTTTGATTAGCTTTCAGCCTCAAGGAGAAATATTGTTTCATACAAAAAGAAAAGCCACATCATAAAATACTGTTACATCGAGTGTTCCAGTGGTTATCACCCAGGAATTAGTTGTTTTTCAGGCCAAAACTTGGTATTTTTGAGTGAATCATTGCCTGAAATCCTCATTTGTTGGCATTGGTGTGGCTGTTTGGTTCCACTACAATTGGTCTTGGGTAGTCGACTTCTGAATCACATTTGGTTTGGCTGGGTTGTCTTTTGACTGGTTATTGTCAAATTGCTTGTTGGTTGCTGTTTGGTTACTTTGTTGCTGTGGTTGAGTGCCTACTGCTGTTGCTGTGAATTGCTTGCCGCTTCATCACTGACCTCCTTTTCTTTTGCTCTTCAATACCCAGGTACACATTTGTGAGCTCACTTTGATGTAACTGGGAAGAGAAGTCTAAAAATGAAATGCTCGCAGATTCATATGTATTGAATGGCTTTTCTGTTATCCAAGTGGATAGATTGTAGTTAAGTAAATGTAGTGAATGCTAATTTTTAGATTTCATGCCATACGGATAATAGACATACATGTATACCTTTGTGGACTGTTTATCCATTTCAACTCCTTCCCAGAAGCATGAAAAATCATGTTGGTAGCCTTAGCATATGTTTAATTGCAGGATAAAATTTATGTTAGGAAGTGTTTTCTGCTATTTGGAAATCATGTTGTGCTGTGTAGCTAAAAGTGAGGAATGGTATTGGATTTTAAATCATCAGGTGATTGTGAATGAGTTACTGTAGGATTATATTTCATCGTGGATATGCATTGACATTAGGATGCATTTTGTATTTCCTTAAAGATAATCGGTTTTCATTTAAATTTTCTGGAACTTCTTGAAGCAATGTAATTAACAATCAATTATATGTTGAATCATGCAATTGGGCTATAGCGTGTGGCCTAGTTGCTTCAGAAATACAGTTTTGTCACTTGCATTTTTGGGCTCCAGTTTTCTGCTTTCTTTGTGTGCTCGAGTGCTCCGCATGAGTGTCACAACCCCAAATCCGGTCGTGATGGCGCCCAGCACATTGCTAAGCCAGCCTGACCATTCCATATCAACCACGGAGCTAGAAGCTCTCTTTAACCCATTTAAGCAAATTAATTGACGAAATAAAAGCAATACGTGTAACGAATACGGGGAACCAAGTCCCATAATACATCAACTCCCATAGACCAAGGGTCAAGAGTCATGAGCCTCTACTGAACATGAGTGTATAAAGGTTTACAAAATACCAAGTGCGGAAAGAAATGTCAATACAAAATCGAAAGACAGTAGGAAGGAATATCGGGTCCTGCGGACTCTGCAGCTACCTCGAATATCCACAAACGTCGCCTCACACAGCTACTGGATCACTGCTGAGAGGTACCTGGATCTGCACACAAGGTGCGGGGAGTAAAATGAGTACTGCCAGACTCAGTGGTAATAAACAAGGGTAAGACAGCGCAGATAAGAATTCCGCGATAAAGCACTATGTAAAGCTGTAATCAGCTACCCTGTCACAGAATCAATATTCACTGTACCTGTACCAACAAATACCAATAAATAGCATAACAACTAGCAGATGTAGCTAAATGCAATGCAATGCATGATATGACCGCTACGGCGCGTAGCCCGACTCCAATTTTGGGTACCCGTGCTCACTGTGGGGGTTCAGACTCGGAGGGGCTCCTACAGCCCAAGCACATCTCATAGAGATATTCCTGTGACGTGCAGTCCGATCCAACATATATCTCGCTGCGGCGCGCAGCCCGATCCGCTACTAGTCAGCTAATATGCAGATACAGCCTCGCAGGCTCAAAAGTAGTTTTTGAAAACTCTTTTATCATTTTTCAGTTGGAAAACAGTAATACCAAGTTCCGGAGATTGGAATTAATATAATAACAAAAATAGCTGCGGACTAGTAGTAAACTAGCATGTCTATATGATAAGACAATGATAACGATCCTCGCGGGATCCAATAACCGGCTCACGGCCCACATGTATAATCAACCGCCCAAGAAGGGGGTTCCTCGGCTCAAGAGTAGCCATTATCACAATATATATATATGCAACCATCCGAGAAGGAGGTTCGACGGCTCTAGAATAGCCAATAATACAGTATCAACATGTTGGACTAATATATAGTCTCCAATTCATGATCGACCCCGCACTCTCGAGAGTGTGCGTGTCTCGCCGCTATACAGCGTCACAAAGTGGTATACCGGGGTTTCGAACCCGCTGGTCATCACCCACATCTATTACTCACCTCAATACGGCGCGTCGACTACTCCGCAATGCCCTTGCCACGAGAATCAAGCTCCGCACGTGTAGAATCTGATCAAATACGGTAGAAACACAACAAATTAGGCCAATGGGACGACACCCAATCAATACAACTCAATTTACATCAAAATTCCCAAAGTTGTCAAAACCCGAGCCCCGGGCCCACATTCCGAAAATTTACGAAATTCACATTTCTGGAACCCTCGTCTCAATACGAGTCTAAGCATATCAATTTTACCAAAATCGGACTCCATTTGCCCACTCAAATCCTTGTTTTTCTACAATTTAGGCCTAGGGTTAAAACCCACATTTAATCTCCCATTTACAGAGAATTAACCAAGGATTTCATGTTAAAATGATGTAATTAAGCCACAAAACTTACCTCCAACGAAACCCCGATGATTTCCCAGCAATCTCCCGTCAATTTCTCCTCTTGGAACTCAAAAATGGAGTTTTGGGTTAATGAACCCGTATGTGAAATGTTCTGTAATTAAACTCATTGCCAGAGCAATTTGCTCTACGCGTTCGCGATGGTCTCCACGCGTTCGCGATGCTTGGCTTCCAGTTACTCTACGCGAACGCGACAAATTCCCACGCGAACGCGTGGCCTCGCCAACTCCTTCTTCGCGATCGCGGCCTAGACCCACGCGAACGCGATGCGTTCCAACACCCTCATACGCGAACGCGACCTTTACCCACGCGTTCGCGATGCTTCCCAACCTTTCCAATACGCGAACGCGTTACCTCCCTCGCGAACGCGATGACCATTTTCCCTCAGCCTACGCGAACGCGGGCCTAGCCCTCGCGAACGCGAAGGCTTAACTGGTGCCCAGTGGTCTGCAATTTACAGCAGACCATTCCTTGTTCCAAAGTGCCGGATGATGGTCCGGATTCACCCCGAGGCCCCCGGGACCCCAACGAAAACCACCAACATACTCCAAAACACGATACGGACTTGTTCCAATCATAAAAACACCATCCTAAACATCAAAATCATCAATTACACACGGATTCAAGCTTATGTTTATTCAAAACTTTCAAAACTAACATTCAATCCAAAACCCGATCAAACGATGTCCGAATGACCTGAGAATTTGCAGGCATATCCAAAATCACCTAACGAAGCTACTGCCACTGTCGGAATCCCATTCCGACCCCCGGATCAAAATCTCACCTACCGTTCGGATTTCGCCAAAATTCAACCTTATCCAATTCAAGCCTATTTCTACACCGGGCCTCCAAATTCAATTCCGATTGTTCTCCTAAGTCATAAATGATCCCCCGGAACTAGTCGAATCATCCGAATCCGGTTCCGAGCACTCTAACTCAATAGTCAACTCTTGGTTGACTTTTCATATTCAAGCTTTCTTCAAACATGCTATTTGTTTCATTTTCAATCCAAATCACTCCTAACTCACCCGATATACTCCAATACTGTTTTAAAAGCATAATATATGTAAATGCAAGGTAACGGGGTGGAAATTCCCGTAACGACGGGCCGGGTCGTTACATTCTCCCCAACTTAAACAAACGCTCGTCCTCGAGCGGGTCAAGAAACATACCTGAAGTCTCAAATAGCTGAAGGTATCTGCTCCGCATCTCCCGCTCGATCTCCCAAGTGGCCTCCTCCACGGGTCGACCTCTCCACTGAACCTTAACCGATGCAATCTCCTTAGACCTCAATTTTCTCACCTGACGACCCAAAATAGCAATAGGCTCCACATCATAGGATAGATCACCATCAAGGTGAATGGTGCTGAAATCTAATACATGAGACGGATCTCCAATGTACTTCCGGAGCATAGACACATGGAATACCGGATGAACGCCGGATAAGCTGGGCGGCAAGGCCAACTCATATGCCACCTCTCCAACTCTCCTAAGTATCTCAAAAGGACCAATGTACCTGGGACTCAACTTTCCTTTCTTCCCAAACCTCATAACACCCTTCATCGGTGAAATCTTCAACAATACTCTGTCACCCACCATGAAAGACAACTCTCGAACTTTACGGTCCGCATAACTCTTCTGACGAGACTGTGCTGTACGAAGCCTCTCCTGGATCAACTTTGCTCTATCCAGAAGCATCCTGGACTAACTCGGTCCCTATCAATCTAACCTCACCAGGCTCAAACCATCCCACGGGGGATCTACACCGCCTGCCATACAATGCCTCATACGGGGCCATCTGAATACTCGACTGATAACTGTTGTTGTAGGCAAACTCTGCAAGTGGTAGGAACTCATCCCACGAACCACCAAAATCAATCACACAAGCTCTCAACATATCCTCCAAGATCTGAATAGTACGCTCAGACTGCCCGTCTGTCTGGGGGTGAAATGCTGTACTCAACTCAACCCGTGTACCCATCTCTCGCTGAAATGCTCTCCAAAACTGAGAAGTGAACTGAGTACCCCTGTCGGATATGATAGACACTGGAACTCCATGCAACCGAACAATCTCTCGAATAAAGATCGCCGCCAACCGCTCCGATGAGTAGGTAGTACTAACTGGAATGAAGTGAGCTGACTTGGTCAGTCTATCCACAATCACCCATACGGAATCAAACTTCCTCGCCGTCCGAGGGAGTCCAGTAACAAAGTCCATAGTGATCCTCTCCCATTTCCACTCAGGAATAACAATGCGCTGAAATACACCACCGGGCCTCTGATGCTCGTACTTAACCTGCTGACAGTTGAGGCACCGTGCTACATGTCCGACAATGTCCATTTTCATCTTTCTCCACCAATAGTGTTGTTTCAAATCTTGATACATCTTAGCGGCTCCTGGATGGATAGAATACCGCGAGCTATGGGCCTCCTCCAGAATCAACTCACGAAGGCCATCAACATTGGGCACACATATCCGGCCCTGCATCCCCAATACGCCGTCACTATCAATGGTGACATCTCTAGCATCATCATGCTGAACCCTGTCCCTAAGGACAGCCAAATGTGGATCATCATACCGGCGCTCACGAATACGATCAAATAGAGATGACCGAGATACAACACAAGCCAATACCCTGCTGGGCTCCGAAATATCTAACCTCACTAGCCGATTGGCTAGCACTTGGACATCATAAGCAAATGGTCTCTCCTCAGCTGGAATATATGCCAAGCTCCCCATACTGACCGCCTTCCGGCTCAAAGCATCGGCCACCACATTGGCCTTCCCCGGATGATATAATATAGTAATGTCATAGTCCTTCAGCAACTCTAGCCATCTCCGCTGTCTCAAATTAAGGTCTTTCTGTTTGAACAAGTGCTGGAGACTACGATGGTCGGTATACACCTCACAAGACACACCGTACAAGTAGTGCCTCCAAATCTTCAAGGCATGAACAATGGCGGCTAGCTCCAAGTCATGAACAGGATAGTTCTTCTCATGCGGCTTCAACTGCCGAGAAGCATAGGCAATTACCTTTCCTTCCTGCATCAACACACAACCTATCCCCACTCTCGAGGCATCACAATAAACGGTATATGAACCTGAAGCTGATGGCAATACTAACACTGGAGCTCTGGTCAAAGCTGTCTTGAGCTTCTGAAAGCTCTCCTCGCACTCATCCGACCACACGAATGGTGCACCCTTCTGGGTCAATTTAGTCAATGAAGAAGCAATGGATGAAAATCCCTGAACAAACCGGCGATAATACCCCGCCAAGCCAAGAAAACTCCCGATCTCTGTAGCTGAGGACGGTCTAGGCCAACTCTGCACCGCCTCTATCTTTTTCTGATCAACCTGAATACCATCACGAGACACCACATGTCCCAGGAAATGCTACGGACTCGAGCCAAAACTCGCACTTGGAGAATTTAGCATATAGCTTCTCCTCCCTCAATCTCTGCAACACAATACTCAAATGCTGAGCATGCTCCTCCTGACTACGGGAGTAGACTAGAATGTCATCAATGAACACAATCACAAATGAATCTAAATAAGGCCTGAACACACTGTTCATCAAATGCATAAATGCTGCTGGGGCGTTGGTCAGCCCAAAAGACATCACAAGAAACTCATAATGACCATATCGGGTCCTGAATGCAGTCTTCATAATATCCGAGTCTCTAATCTTCAGCTGATGATAGCCTGAACGAAGATCGATCTTAGAAAACACCCTTGCACCCTGTAATTGATCAAACAAATCATCTATGCGCGGTAGAGGGTACTTGTTCTTCACTGTCACTTTGTTCAATTGCCTATAATCAATACACATTCGCATGGAACCATCTTTCTTCTTAACAAATAATATCGGCGCACCCCACGGAGACACACTAGGATGGATGAAACCCTTATCCAGAAGTTCTTGAAGTTGCTCTTTCAGTTCTTTCAACTCAGCTGGTGCCATCCGGTAGGGAGGAATGGATATAGGCTGAGTGCCCGGCACCAAGTCAATGCCAAAATCAATATCCCTGTCCGGCGGCATGCCCGGCAGGTCTGAGGGAAACACATCTGGGAAATCCCTCACAACAGGTACAGAATCAATGCTAGGAGACTCAGCTCCCACATCTCTCACAAAAGCTAAGTACGATAAACACCCTTTTTCAACCATTTTCCGAGCCTTTAAGAACGAAATAACACGGCTAGGGACGAAATCAGTCGAACCCCGCCACTCAATCTGAGAAATACCAGGAATGGCCAACGTAACTGTCTTAGCATGACAGTCCAATATAGCATGGTACGGAGACAACCAGTCCATACCCAATATAACATCAAAGTCCACCATACCCAACAATAACAAATCGGCCTGGGTCTCCAGACCCCCAATAGATATAACACAGGATCTATAGACATGATCCACAACAATCGTATCACCCACGGGGGTGGATACATGAACAAGTAAATCAAGACTACCACGAGTCGCACCCAAATGATGTGCAAAATAAGAGGACACGTAAGAATATGTGGATCCTGGATCAAATAGAACAGAGGCATCTCTCGTGACGGACGGAAATGATACCTGTAATCACGGCGTCGGAGGCAACCGCATCACGCATCTGTCGGGAAGTGCATAGAAACGTGCATCGGCCTCCACCGGATCTCTCCTCGCCCTCGGGGCGTCCACGAGAAGACCGACCTCCACCTCTACTAGGCCGAGATGGTGCTGAAGAGGAGGGCCGATCCCTCTGCCGAGTCCTGGCCCTACGTAGTCGAGGGCAATGTCTCCTCATGTGGCCAAACTCACCACACTCATAACATGCACCCGGTGCCGGAGAAGGGTACTTGCACTCTGGGCTGGGAGGGCACCGAGCGATGACTGACCTGTTGAAACCCCCGTCGACCACGACCATGAGGACCTCCGCTCTGCTGCGGGCGACCCGAATGAGAAGGTCTAGATGAGCGACCTGCTGCTCTGCCGGGAATGCCCTCTAGATGGAGCACCACTAAAACCGCCAGAACCACGAGGCCTCTTGGCCTCCCGCTCTCTCTCTCTCGGCGACGATCCGCCTCAATGGAGCGTGCCATATCGGCTACCTGCTCAAACGATGATGACAGAACTCGCTCGCCGGTCATAAGAATACGGATAGAGTAGTTGAGGCCATCAATGAACCTCCTGATCCTCTCCCTCTCAGTGGGGATCATCCATGTGGCATGCCTAGCCAACCGAGTGAATCTAAGCTCATACTGAGTCACAGACATGTCGCCCTGAATCAACCACTCGAACCGGCGACGTAGCTCCTCGCGACGAGACCGAGGTACATATTTCTCTAGAAAGAGAGTAGAGAACTGCTGCCATGTGAGAGGTGCTGCTCTTGCAGGCCTACGCCTCTCAAACTCCTCCCACCAGTCAAATGCGGGACCAGTGAACTGAAATGTAGTAAATGAAACTCCGCCGGACTCAAGAATACCAGTCGTACGCAGCATCTTCTGACACTTATCCAAGAAACCCTGGGCATCCTCGCCCTCAACGCCACCGAAATGGGGTGGCTGAAGTCTACCAAACCTCTCAAGACGACGCTGCTCGTCCTCGGGCATAACCTCAACCATATGCTCTGGAGCTGGAGCTGGTGCAGTCGGAGGAATAACCGGTGCAACCACCGAGCGGGGACCGCCTGCGGCGTCCGAAGTCCCCGAACAACCGGGTCGGTGTGCGAGCTGCAGGGGTCCGCCGACCACCCCCTGACCTGAGATGTCGCTACGGTAGCGGTAGGCCGAAACTACCCGAGCCAAACCGGAACACACCGATAAAATCCTGGGCAAGAGTCTCCCGAAGACCAGGGAATGGCAATAGATATAGTCCGGCCCCGAACCGGGACTGCCGGAGCTTCGACCACCGGGGGCCGCTCTCGAGCCGGTACAACGGGCGGGTCGGTCGGCATCGCTCGGCCCGCCCTACCTCTAACTCTAGCACGACCGCGCCCACGACCTCTAACGGTGGCAATGGAGGTCGTCCACCTCGTCCCGATGCTCGCGTTCTCGCCATCCGCGGGAGAATAGAATATAGAAGTTCAGTTCTCAGAACAACAAGATCGCACGACCGAGTTCAAGAAAAGTGAAGTTTTCCTAAAGGTTCGCAGCCTCCCGAGGATAAGTACAAGCGTCCCCGTACCGATCCACAAGACTCTACTAACCGGCTCAAGACTCATGAGGCCTAGTAACCTAGGCTCTGATACCAACTTGTCACAACCCCAAATCCGGTCGTGATGGCGCCCAGCACATTGCTAAGCCAGCCTGACCATTCCATATCAACCACGGAGCTAGAAGCTCTCTTTAACCCATTTAAGCAAATTAATTGACGAAATAAAAGCAATACGTGTAACGAATACGGGGAACCAAGTCCCATAATACATCAACTCCCATAGACCAAGGGTCAAGAGTCATGAGCCTCTACTGAACATGAGTGTATAAAGGTTTACAAAATACCAAGTGCGGAAAGAAATGTCAATACAAAATCAAAAGACGGTAGGAAGGAATATCGGGTCCTGCGGACTCTGCAGCTACCTCGAATATCCACAAACGTCGCCTCGCACGGCTGCGGATCACTCGCTGAGAGGTACTCGGATCCGCACACGAGGTGCGAGGGAGTAAAATGAGTATCGCCGGACTCGGTGGTAATAAACAAGGGTAAGACAACGCGGATAAGAAATCCGCAATAAAGCACTATGTAAAGCTATAATCGGCTACCCTGTCTTAGAATCAATCTTCACTGTACCTGTACCAACAAATACCAATAAATAGCATAACGGCTAGGAGATGTAGCTAAATGCAATGCAATGCATGATATGACCGCTACGGCGCGTAGCCGACTCCAATTTTGGGTACCCGTGCTCACTGTGGGGGTTCAGACTCGGAGGGGCTCCTACAGCCCAAGCACATCTCATAGAGATATTCCTCTGCGGCGTGCAGTCCGATCCAACATATATCCTGCTGCGGCGCGCGGCCCGATCCACTACTAGTCAGCTAATATGCAGATACAGCCTCGGAGGCTCAAAATAGTTTTTGAAAACTCTTTTATCATTTTTCAGTTGGAAAACAGTAATACCAAGTTCCAGAGATTGGAATTAGTATAATAACAAAATAGCTGCGGACTAGTAGTAAACTAGCATGTCTATATGATAAGACAATGATAACGATCCTCGCGGGATCCAATAACTGGCTCACGGCCCACATGTATAATCAACCGCCCAAGAAGGGGGTTCCTCGGCTCAAGAGTAGCCATTATCACAATATATATATATGCAACCATCCGAGAAGGAGGTTCGACGGCTCTAGAATAGCCAATAATACAGTATCAACAGGTTGGACTAATATATAGTCTCCAATTCATGATCGACCCCGCACTCTCAAGAGTGTGCGTGTCTCGCCGCTATACAGCGTCACAAAGTGGTATACCGGGGTTTCGAAACCGCTGGTCATCACCCACATATATTACTCACCTCAATACAACGCGACGACTACTCCGCAATGCCCTTGCCACGAGAATCAAGCTCCGCGCGTGTAGAATCTGATCAAATACAGTAGAAACACAACAATTTAGGCCAATGGGACGACACCCAATCAATACAACTCAATTTACATCAAAATTCCCAAAGTTGTCAAAACTCGAGCCCCGGGCCCACATTCCGAAAATTTACGAAATTCACATTTCTGGAACCCTCGTCTCAATACGAGTCTAAGCATATCAATTTTACCAAAATCGGACTCCATTTGCCCACTCAAATCCTTGTTTTTCTACAATTTAGGCCTAGGGTTAAAACCCACATTTAATCTCCCATTTACGAGAGAATTAACCAAGGATTTCATGTTAAAATGATGTAATTAAGCCACAAAACTTACCTCCAACGAAACCCCGATGATTTCCCAGCAATCTCCCGTCAATTTCTCCTCTTGGAACTCAAAAATGGAGTTTTGGGTTAATGAACCCGTATGTGAAATGTTCTGTAATTAAACTCACTGCCAGAGCAATTTGCTCTACGCGTTCGCGATGGTCTCCACGCGTTCGCGATGCTTGGCTTCCAGTTACTCTACGCGAACGCGACAAATTCCCACGCGAACGCGTGGCCTCGCCAACTCCTTCTTCGCGATCGCGGCCTAGACCCACGCTAACGCGATGCGTTCCAACACCCTCATACGCGAACGCGACCTTTACCCACGCGTTCGCGATGCTTCCCAACCTTTCCAATACGCGAACGCGTTACCTCCCTCGCGAACGCGATGACCATTTTCCCTCAGCCTACGCGAACGCGGGCCTAGCCCTCGCGAACGCGAAGGCTTAACTGGTGCCCAGTGGTCTGCAATTTACAGCAGACCATTCCTTGTTCCAAAGTGCCGGATGATGGTCCGGATTCACCCCGAGGCCCCGGGACCCCAACGAAAACCACCAACATACTCCAAAACACGATACGGACTTGTTCCAATCATAAAAACACCATCCTAAACATCAAAATCATCAATTACACACGGATTCAAGCTTATGTTTATTCAAAACTTTCAAAACTAACATTCAATCCAAAACCCGATCAAACGATGTCCGAATGACCTGAAAATTTGCAGGCATATCCAAAATCACCTAACGAAGCTATTGCCACTGTCGGAATCCCATTTCGACCCCCGGATCAAAATCTCACCTACCGTTCGGATTTCGCCAAAATTCAACCTTATCCAATTCAAGCCTATTTCTACACCGGGCCTCCAAATTCAATTCCGATTGTTCTCCTAAGTCATAAATGATCCCCCGGAACTAGTCGAATCATCCGAATCCGGTTCCGAGCACTCTAACTCAATAGTCAACTCTTGGTTGACTTTTCATATTCAAGCTTTCTTCAAACATGCTATTTGTTTCATTTTCAATCCAAATCACTCCTAACTCACCCGATATACTCTAATACTGTTTTAAAAGCATAATATATGTACATGCACGGTAACGGGGTGGAAATTCCCGTAACGACGGGCCGGGTCGTTACAATGAGTAACTGGGCCTGTTTTGGCAATGTGAAGCTCGGTAGTTGTTAAAACCAAATCTAGGTCCACTTGTCGGCAATTGGGTTCAATTTAAGGATTTTGGTATATATATTTTGACATAGCATGAGCTTGGGCTTCCGAGTTAGGCAGTGGTGAGAACTAAGAGGTTTACCCCTTCTTGTTTGGATCTGGACTTGAACTTGAAATTCGAATTTCACATTGTTAATTAAATTATGATAAGTAGTTTAAAGGGATAATTGATACCAGTCACTCTGAAAATTCAACTAACGCGTTAGTGTAAGTAGTCGTACATTTGACATTATAAAATTTTATTAGTTTAATCGATTTGCACGAGTCATTGACAGAAATCAAAGTAGCTAGAAAGGAGAAGTTTAAATATAAGATTTAACCAAATAATGCTTAAACAACAATTAGTCACTAGGTTTCACTCTCAATTTATGATTAGAGATGAAACATGTACGAATGTAGTATCTATGGGTCGACCTTCAAGTAAAAAGTGAAATGAGCCTCGTTAGAAAACAAAACACATGGGGTCTTCAATTAATTGCAATAAATGTAGACTCGGGAAGGCCGTTTATCGAATTTCACGGTCTTTCACAAAGTTAACAACACGATAGACTCTTTAGGCACGATTTTTAAATAAAATACTTTCCTAATTACGGGTGCGCATTTATGTGACCCAAATCTTATTCTCGGCGAAACTGAAATACATTAAAGTCGCAGGCGTACTGGTTGCGGTGCGGCTCGAAATGTGTTTTCGTGACGTCGCAATTCTTCTAAGAATTAAAGCGGAATATAAGAGCACACAAATAACATATATAAGAAATCAGATAGAAACAAAAATTGCAGTTGAGCGACCGTGCTAAAACCACGGAATCCGGGAGTGCCTAACACCTTCTCCCGGGTTAACAAAATTCCTTATCCAGTTTTCTAGTTTCGCAGACTATATTACAAAGTCATGAATTTCCTTGGTTCGGGATCAAACCGGTGACTTGGGACACCATTATTTTCCCAAGTGGCGACTCTGAATTAAATAAATTGATCCCGTTTCGATTGTCCTTTAATCGGAAAAAACTCCCTCGTGCCCTCGCGGGTGCGTAAAAAGGAGGTGTGACACCAGCTTGTTTAAGTTGGAGGATTTTTCTGCGTCTTTCTCAAAAAAATAGAAAACAAAATAAAAGATACTACATTGTATTCTCTATTTTTGAACAGGAGAAACAATACATACAATACAGTCTACTGTTCATTGTCTTCTTCATTGCTGAAGAAGACAATCGACCAAGAAGCTCTGTCACCACCCTTGCCACTGTCACAACCAGCAGCACACTCGAACCCCGCGACATCACTTCAGTTGTGATGCATGAAATACACACGCACACAGGTGTAACGGGAGTGCAGCAACAATGAAAGATCGGGATAGAAAGGGAGGTGACGAGTGGAATCCTAAAGGTCGATGAAACTATAGTCTCGATGTAGGTTCGTTCGAGCTGTCCGTCTGTAAATTTCAAGGTGCCGACGCGGTCGTTGAATGTTGTTGCGTTTCCGGCAAGCTCGAGTTAGTTGTCGTCTATGGGTTTTTCGTCCATGGTTCCACTTCGAGTTTCTGTTCCAGCCTGTTCCACAATTTTGCTCGAATAATTGTAAAGCCCAGGTTCATTTTGCGACCCAATCTTGAACTCTACATCTTTATTTCCTCTTATATGAATATGTTCTGTAGTTTATTTGGCATTTTAATTAATACTATGTGATAGTCTTAAACTCTATATCTTTTATTTCCTCTTATATTAATATGCCGTGTTAGTTTATTTGGCATTTTAGTTAATATTGTGTGATGATAATGGATAGATAGTGAATAGAAAGTACAGATAAATGGTAAAAAGAAATGTGTAAATGAATAGAGTGCAGATGATTCTGAAATTTAGAATAATAATTTGGAATTGTGTTATTACAAAAATACCTTTTGTATATAATCCTTCGAAATCGAGGCATGCTATTTAGCGAAATTTCATGGCCCTCGCAAAGCTAAACGCGTTAGTTGCTTAGGCGTGTATTTTAATAATATTACATTCCTAAACTCGGGTGCACATTTATGTGACTCAAATCCAAATCTCAATAAAGTCGAAATGTTTCGATAATCACGGGTACATTGATTGTAACGTGGTTTGAGAGGCATTTTCATGATGTTGCAATTCTTTTACTTGAATAATAATATTAAAAGCGGTTAAAGGTTAAAATTTGCACATAAGTAAAAGCATGTTGTAAATCAGATAAATAAGCCAAATATGATAATTGAGCGACCGTGCTAGAACACAGAACTCGGGAATGCCTAACACCTTCTCCCGGGTTAACAGAATTCCTTATCAGAATTTCTGATTCGTAGACTGTAATATAGAGTCAATCCTTTCCTCGATTCGGGATTCAAACCGGTGACTTGGGACACCATAAATCTCCCAAGTGGAGACTCTAAATCTCTTAATAAACGAATCCCGTTTTGATTGTCCTTTAATTGGAAAACTCCCTCTACCACGCCCTTCGCGGGGGGTGCGGTAGCGCCAAAAGGAGGTGTGACAGCTCTGGCGACTCTGTTGGGGACGCAAACCCAGAACCACTAGTTCAGGGTTTAAGAATTCGAGCTTTGAATAATTGTTGTATTTGTCTTATTTATTATCTTATTTTATTATGTGTTTGAATTAATGTGCTAAATATTGATTTTACCGCTTTGATATTTTGTCAATTGTATATAAATTGTGCCGATACCCACTTTCTCCTCTGAGTCTCTTTAAAAAATATAATATCGGGTATTTGCTGGACATAACCCATTTTTCTCAAGATAGCTCTGGTGCTTGGCACCCGGTGAAGGATTTTTAGTCACACATGTTTAGGCGGGGAGAACTGTCAATTAAGCCGGAAAGCTATGCTAACGGTGCACTGACACTCCTCGGCTCGAGTTGTCCACTCGAGTAAGCCAGTTCTAGAATAATAAACCAAGATTTTACACCTAGAAAAACTCATGCCAGATCCTTAATAGGATGCTTGTTTGCACAGGGTAAGATATAGGTATTTAAAGTTCCGAATTTCAAGCTTAAATGAATTTTATAATTGGCTTTGTTTTATCTAATTTTTTTTTTACATGTTGAGCCCAAATGTGCTAAATGTTGCTTTATTGCTTCGATATTCTGTGAACTGTATGTATAAACTGTGCCAAAACCCTTCTTTTCTTACCTCCTGGGATATGCTTACTGGTTAAGACTCCCTTTTCTGTTAAATATCATACCAAAATAGGAAATAGAGGCCGGAAAAGTTACAAGCCGGACGATTCCGCGGGTCCCCGATACGTAGCTCCCTCCTCGATTCGAGTTGTCCGCTCGAGTACACGGTCTAGAACGAATACCCAGGCTTTTAACATAGCATAAAAAAAATTCCATAACAGATCCCTAGTAGGAACGCTTATTTGTATCATGCTGCGTTTGACTTAGGGGACTCAACACAGGGGTTGGGTCCGTCTCGGACAGGCAACCTGAAATGAAAAGACCATCCTGCCGCATCTTGTTTGTTTTATGCATTTATTTACTTAAGACTGGCTTTTAAATATTCAAAAAAAACAAAAACAAAACAAAAAAAAACAAAAAACATATATATTTTTATTGTTTATTTTGTTTGCCAATGAAAAAAAAAAGAATTGATAAGTTTTATTTTTAAACTAGTTTGCTTTATTTGCCAATAAAAAAAACGAAGAGTTTATTTTTCAAAATAGTTTGTTTTACTTTCCACTAAAAAATATATATATTTTCAAAAAAAAAATAGTTTGCTTTATTTGCCAATATAAAAAAAATGAGTGATTTTGTTTTCAAAAAATAGTTTATTTGTTTGTCAATAAAATAAAAAAAATAGTTCTTTTTGTAGCCAATAAAAAATAAAAATAAAAAGAAAAATGTTAGGCTGCACATATAGTTTATTTTATTTGGAACCGAACTACGCTGGTTTGATTCTCACCGGATGTGAGATACATAGGCAACCTTTATCAGGTCCAACCTTTCCTTTTGCAAAAATAGCCAAAAAACATAAATGTTAAATTTTAATTCTTGTCATAAATAAGTTGGGTGGTGCCGCCTTTGTCAAATATAGCTGATTGTTCCCGAAAGGGACGCCGGAAGCCTGACTTTGCATAAACAGCCACCTTTGGGTCATTTTATAGATTTTTGGTCGGTTGACCCACACAACCTTAAAATCTTCGTCCCTGAGGTGCTGAAAGGTCGTGCTTGCAATACCGGGTCCTTTATTTAAAAAAAAAATTAAAAAAAAATCATCATAAATAAGTCGGTGATGCTGTTTTTGCCAAAAATAGCCGAATGTTCCCGAAAGGGATGCCGGAAAGCTGACTTTGCATTAATAGCCACCTTTAATCATTGTTTTAGGATTTTGATCGGTTAGCTAACGCATCCTTAAAATCTTCGCCCCCGAGGTGCTGAAAGGCCGTGTTTGCAAAACCGGGTCTTTTATTTTAATTTGAAAAAAAAAAGAGGGAAAGTGAATGTCGTTGGTATTTTTTGGTCAAAATAAGTCGAGCCAACTTCGGCAGTGTATTAAACCGTTCTTGCCGAGATAGCCTTAGAGTATCTTTCAGTTGTCGAAAGGTTGTCTTTGTAAAAGAATGGACAAGTTTGTAAATTAATCATTCTCGGCCTCAAAATTAATATGAAATTGAGAAGGGGCCACGTTTGCACTAATAGCCATTTGGTTAAAATTGGCAAATAGGGAAAGGAATCTGGCCGTCTATTTTTGAGTTTGTAATTCTTTGGATCAGAGTATGCGGGTTGTTTGATTTTTAACTTTGTACTTCATCTTTTCATCAAAGTGTGTAAGTAGGGTCAGTTTTTAAAACTTTGTAATCAATTTTTTTTTCCATGAAAATTCCAAAAAAATGTGTTTTATTGTTATTGACCGTTTATTTACGTGAACTACGCACGGTCTGATTCATGGGGGGTCATGATACGTAGGCAATCTCCATAAGATTCGACCACAATAAAAAAATGAAAGGTGATGAAAAAAAATCAAAAAGGAAAACAAAAAAAAACACAAAAGTGAAAAAATGTTGATAATAATAAGGACTGACTGAGCCCATTTCTAATATATTTTGTTTTGAATTGTTAAGAAAATTGAGGTGGTTGGTTTGTGGTGAGTCGGAAACACAAGATCCAAGAAAACATGATGGTGATCCAAGACAGTGACACCCAAAATATCGCACAAGAGTCTTTTACCTGCACGTCATGATGCTCACTTACTGAAGATATATTGACAAAAGCTAAAAATGTTAAAGCGGATAGTGGCCTTGGTAATATTGATGCGAAACTCAGTGGCAAAAATGACGTGCTTGGTAATTGGGAAGACTCCATTTCTTGGTCAATCATAGTAGAGTTTTTGGTGGTTTATTTTGTTGTTATTTCTATCGTCCAGATTATTTCAGGGTTGTTAATCATTGTCTTGTAACCAAAACTCTTCTATCATTCTAGTTTGTCCAGTTTTCTGTTGGTCGTAGTTCCTCATTTAGTATTGTCTGGGTTTGTTCCAAGGGTTGTACACCAGTTTATTGTGCTTATCTTGTTGTACCAATTCTTTCCTAGCCTGTCTAATGTGATTCTCTGTCTTCCGTTATTTCTAGTCATTTTCCTTTGATTTAAGTCTTTCCTCTTTATAGTCCTTCTTCTGTCAACTCTAGTGACATGGCATCTGCACATAATTTTGGCCTAATCTTAAAAGATAATCATGAAGTAATTGCAAGATGATCGGGGGATTTAAAGGAAATAAAAACAATTTGAGATTATTTGGAGCCCTAGTCATGTGAAACTAGGGCAAGTAAAAAGGAAACAGTTAAAGGAAAGCTGGCCAAATTGACATGGGGTCGTTCATAATAATGAAAATGAGTGTGTTGCCCAACAGGGCTTCAAAGATATGACGAATGTTAATCGTGTTGCTTGCACTTGGTATGTCTTGATGATTGGAATGACGAAGGCATTTTGTTCTGCTATCCAAATACTTTATCCTTTGTTAACCCTTTGAGCCTTATTTGATTTCTTTCGTACTCCTCCTTCGGAAGCAGTAGCAAAAATTAGAAACACAACATCAAAGATAAAGAAAAGAAAAGAAAAAAAAACATAACAAAAAGAAAAGAGAGAAAAAAATGAAAAAAAAGTAAAAAGGAAAACTAGAACAACGAGGGATTGGGAACTACGTTTGACCTGATTCCTCAAAGAGGATACGTAGGCGCTTCACAGCTCGGTCATAGTGTAAATAAAAAATTAAAAATCCCCAAGCAAGAAACGGGGGCAACAAAAACAAATTGTGTTTATTATAAGGAAAATATAGATTCCAAATTTTGTAATTTTTGAACCCAGGTTGTTTTGTTTTGAGCCTTTAATACCCTTTCTTTCTAGCTCTATCCAAATCCCACATTATGGTCCAAAGAAAGACCTTTTGACCCATCTTCAAAAGAAGCCAAGTCAGGCAAATGAGAGAGTCTTATCAGAACATAACACTCTGATTCCCATCATAAAAGTCTCTGATCTTTAGTAGAAGAAATATGAGAGAGTCTTAGCAGTAACACCCCCAATCCCCAACTAAAAAGCAACACAAATAAGAGAGTCTTATCGGTGAAAACCTTTCCGGGCACCATAAGGCGAGGAAAGCTGAGACAAAAATAAAAATGAGAGAGGCTTGATAGTGAAAACCTTAGGGCACTACAAGTCAAATAAGGGTGAGAATCAGAAGGAGATCACCAAATGAAGACATTAAAAGATGACTAATGATGGAGGATAGGCCATATGCGCATTTCATGACCATTAGAGTCGTTATCCGCGTTTGATAGGTTTTTATTTTATAGTTTCTCTTGTTAAAGAGCCATTTCTTTCCTTTGTCTTTTATTCTGTTCCTTTTATCTTTCTTCTTTCATCAAAAACCCCCAGTAGAGTCTGTTTGGTCTGAACAAGTTAGAAATGACTTCAAAATATGCCATCAGCTTTCCAATTAGGCAACACGAGATCTGATTGGTACGCCCAAGTGGTGTAAGTTAGGAGAGAATAAGCACAGGGCCATTGTCAAAAAGGATATTTCCCAGCAAGACAAAAATGACAAAGGGATGGATCAGTGAGGATATCTCCAGCAAAAAGTGAAGGTTGATAACCTCAAGGCCAAGGCCACTGAGACTCAAAGGTCGGGGAAATGTTCGTTCCCGAGCTATGCCACAAAAGAAGGGGAGATACCCCCAGCAGAAAAGGTATTTCCAGTGACAAGGATGAACAAAGAAAATGGTTCATCAGTAAAACATGCAAGATCCTCAAGCAGAGTCACTCACATAGGAATTTGGGTGGTCAAGATACATGTAACGACCCGGCCCGTCATTACGGGAATTTACCACCCCGTTACCTTGCATTTACATACATTATGCTTTTAAAAAATAGTATTAGAGTATATCGGGTGAGTTAGGAGTGATTTGGATTGAAAATGAAACAAATAGCATGTTTGAAGAAAGCTTGAATATGAAAAGTCAACCAAGAGTTGACTATTGAGTTAGAGTGCTCGGAACCGGATTCTGATGATTCGACTAGTTTCGGGGGATCATTTATGACTTAGGAGAACAATCGGAATTGAATTCGGAGGTCCGGTGTAGTTTTAAGCTTGAATTGGCGAATGTTGAATTTTGGCGAAAACCGGATGGTAGGTGATATTTTGATCCGGGGGTCGGAATGGAATTCCGACAATTTCTGTAGCTTCGTTATGTGATTTTGGATATGTCCGCAAATTTTCAGGTCATTCGGACATCGTTTGATCGGGTTTTGGATTGAATGTTAGTTTTGAAAGTTTTGAATAAACATAGGCTTGAATCCGTGGTTAATTGATGATTTTGATGTTTAGGATGGTGTTTTTATGATTGGAACAAGTTCGAATAAGGAATTAGGATGTGTTGGTGTGTTTGAATGAGGTCCCGGGGGCCTCGGGGTGTTTTCGGATGGTTAATCGGGAGAAAAATATGGAAAATTGCAGAAACTGGTGCACTGCCTCTGTTGTTTCCGCTCCTGCGGAATTTTGGGCGCAGGAGCGGGTGCGCTGAAGCGGAAAGGAGCCGCAGAAGCGGCGACCGCAGAAGCGGAAAGGGAGCCGCTGAAGCGGAAGCGCGGAAGCGGACGGGGAGCCGCAGAGGCGGCCTTCGCAGAAGCGGAAGAGGAGCCGCTTGGGCGAGTCCGCAGAAGCGGACGTCTAGCCGCAGAAGCGGAATTTTCCGCAGAAGCGGAAATCGCTGTAAGTTAAGTGTATCAGAAGTTAGAAAATTTCAGAAACATTTTTAACATTTGGGGGTCTCGGCTTAAGGGCGACTTTTTAACATTTGGGGGTCTCGGCTTAAGGGCGACTTTGGGCGATTTTGAGGAAGAAATCAAGGGAAATCATCAGGTAATCAACTATGAACTCATATTATGATTAGTATTGATAATATCATGCAATTATATCATGAAAATTGAAGAATTGGGGTGATTCATGGAAGATTTAACCCTAGGCTTGAACTTTAGAAAATCAAGGTTTTGAATGACCAATTGGAGTCCGATTTTGGTAAAATTGATATGCTTAGACTCGTATTGAGATGAGGGTTCCGGATATGTGACTTTCGTAATTTTTCGAGAATCGTACCGAAAGTCGGGTTTTACCAACTTGGTGT
This sequence comes from Nicotiana noctiflora, assembly GCA_032618575.1. Classification (NCBI taxonomy): domain Eukaryota; kingdom Viridiplantae; phylum Streptophyta; class Magnoliopsida; order Solanales; family Solanaceae; genus Nicotiana; species Nicotiana noctiflora. The sequence goes on along the minus strand of JASVEL010007119.1, from coordinate 11,983 downwards.
AATGTTGAGAATTTCATATGAATTGAAGTGGGTTATGATTCTTTGACCCGTATTTGATATAATTATTATTATTTGACTAGATTCTACGCACGAGGCAACGAAATTCAAGGGAAAAGGCATCGCGGACGATTCGACGACCGGCTAGAGGTGAGTAGTTTGTGTATATTGTAGCCTCTGAGGGTTCGAAACCCCGGCTTAGCACATTGTGACGCTAATAGGGCGTGGCTCGCACACCGTGGCAGGTGCGGGATTGATTGTGATTGGGGATTGAGACTTGGTCCATCCCAGGGATGAATAATATGTGGTTAGTGTTGGAAATACACTGTATTTGCTATAATTGTGGGCTGTAAGCCTTGTTTGGGGCCTTGTGCCGATCTGTAGCGTCCTTAGAGGACAATATTTATGTGATAGCTAAAGATTTGCTTAAATCACTGATCTGAGTCCTGGAAATTGTAATCACACTTTTGAAATGCTAAGTCACCGGTTTTTACAAACCTAATAAAGATAAAAGTATTTTTCATAAATTATGAATTGAGAACTGGAAATAAGGAAAATGAATTATTTTGTGACTTAAATGCTTATTGTGGACTGAGTATGGGATCGGGCTGCACGCCGCAGTGGTTGATATGAGGATCGGGCTGCACGCCGCAGTAGTATTGCGCTTGGGCTGTAGGAGCCCCTCCGGAGTCTGTACACACCCCCAGTGAGCGCCGTCGACGTTAAATGGGATCGGGCTACACGCCGTAGCAGTTTTGTGCATTGCATTGCATCTGTATTTGTTGGATTACTCTGTGGTAGTGGTATTGTATTATTGTTGCTAGTTCGTAGGAGATTCGGACTGTAGTGTAGCTTCATATTGTGGTATTTTGTGGATTTCTTACTGTCAGCTACATGTATATATTTGTTACTCACTGAGTACTTAGTACTCACCCCTACTCCCTGCACCTTTTGTGTGCAGACTCAGGTACTCAGGAGCAGTAGACGGACATCTCCAGCGTTTACATTGTCACATCGAGTTGCTGAGGTAGCTGCCTACGTTCGCAGAGCCTAGCTTCTCCTCTCATTCCAGTTGTTATTGTATATTTTGTATTCGGACTTGAGTACTTCTATATCGTACTCTCTATTTCCTATTGGGTTTTGTTAGAGGCTCTAGACTTGTGACTCCGGATCTTTGGGAGTGTCAGTATTTTGTTCAGTATTATTACTATTGGAGTTCTTAAACTCATATATTCTTCTTGGGTTGTCCATTTGGGACGGATATCTATGTGTTAATTGAATTGTTGGTCTGGCTGGCCTAGCTTGATTGTTGGGCGCCATCACGACCGGATTTGGGTCGTGACAAGTTGGTATCAGAGCTCTAGGTTATTAGGACTCGCGAGTCATGAGCCGGTTTAGTAGGCTTTCGCAGATCGGTACGTAGACGTCCGTATCTATCCTCGAAGAGCTACAGAAACTTTAGGAAAAACCTCATTTTCTTGGATTCATATCGTGCGATCTGTGTTATCATGAAATTAAAGTTTTCCATATTCTATTCTCTCGGAGATGGCGAGAACACGAGCTAACGGACGTGGCGGACGACCACCATTGGCACCCAGAGGCCGTGGTCGTGGTAGAGGTAGGGCAGCAGTGCCAGCACCTGCTGACCCACCAGCTGACCATACTCGGGGTCAGATTCCTGCACCAGTGGCCCAGACTCAGGACCAGATTCCAGCGGCAAATGCTCCGGCAACTCAGGGTTCAGGCACCGGCAGTGCCCATTGTCATACCAGGTCTTCAGGAGACCTTGGCTCAGATCTTATCAGTGTGCACAGGCTTGGCACAGGTAGTTGCAGCTACTGCTGCAGTATCTTCTTCGCAGGCAGGGGGAGGAAATCAGACCCCCGTGGCTCACACACCCGAGCCAGTCCAGCCAGTTGCGCCCATTGCACGAGCTCCTGCTTATATGGTTCCAGCTTTGCCCGACGATGAGCAGTGTCGTTTGGAGAGATTTGAGAGGCTACGGCCTCCGACATTCAGTGGTGCTGAGGGCGAGGACGCCCAGGGTTTTCTTGACAGATGTCAGCACATGCTTCGCACCGCGGGTATTCTAGAGTCCAGCGGTGTTTCATTCACCACTTTTCGGTTCACAGGTACAGCATTTCAGTGGTGGGAGGATTTCGAGAGGCGTAGGCCCGCTGGGGCAGTGCCCCTTACTTGGCAGCAGTTCTCCACGGTATTTTTGGAGAAGTACGTACCTCAGTCTCAGAGAGAGGAGCTGCGACGTCGGTTCGAGTGGTTGAAGCAGGGAGAGATGACGGTTAATCAGTACGAGATGAGATTCACACAGTTGGCCCGTCATGCCATGTGGATGGTTCCTACAGACAGAGAGAGGATTCGGAGATTTATTGATGGTCTTATTTATCCCATTCGTATATTGATGACCTGAGAGAGAGCTTCGACAGTTACCTTTGAGGAGGTGGTTGATGTTGCCCGTCATATTGAGATAGATCGCCGCAGAGAGCGTGAGGAGAGGGAGGCTAAGAGGCCTCATAGTACTGGTAGTCACAGTGGTGCTCCGTCTAGGGGCCAGCCTCAGCATAGTAGGGATCGTTCATTCGGATCTCATCAGTCAGGACGTGCAGAGTCCGGTGGAGTTTCATCAGATCGTGGTCGTCAAGGCCATCAGGGTCATCAGGTTCAGTATGGTCGTCAGCAGAGTCAGCCTGCATTGAGTGCTCTTCCAGCCCAAAGCTCTGCTCCTACTTCCTCAGCACAGGATTCATCTGCAGCGAGGGGTCCTCAGCAGTCACTTCTTCCATCTTCAGGCCGTTGCTTTGAGTGTGGCGAGTTGCGCCATATCAAGAGAGAGTGTCCTCGGTGGCTTCGTAGGCGGTCTCAGCAGAGGGATCGGCCCTTGTCTTCTACCCCTGTTTCTTCAGCACCAGCACAGTCAGCTAGGACTGGTAGCCAGGTATCCAGAGGTCGCCCTAGGGGTGAGGATCGTACTGGTGGAGGCCAGGCTCGTTTCTATGCTCTTCCGGATAGGAAGGATGCTAGTGCTTCAGATGCGGTTATTTCAGGTATTATCTCAGTCTGCCACAGGGATGCTTCTGTCTTATTTGATCCCGGATCCACCTATTCTTATGTCTCTACTTATTTTGCACATCATTTGGGTATGACCCGTGGTATTCTTGCCTTGCCCGTACATGTGTCTACCCCGGTGGGGGATACTGTTGTTGTGGATCAGGTATATCGATCCTGTATTATTACTATTGGGGGTCTGGAGACCCGAGTTGATTTATTACTACTGGGCATGGTAGATTTCGATGTAATTCTAGGCATGGATTGGCTATCTCCTTACCATGCGATTATGGACTGTCATGCCAAGACAGTCACACTAGCTATTCCAGGTAATCCGAGGATCGAGTGGCGTGGCTTGACTGATTATGTGTCCGACAGGGTGATTTCTTATATAAAGGCTCAACGAATGATTGGCAAGGGTTGTTTATCTTATTTGGCCTTCATTAGAAATGTTGAGGCCGAGACACCCGGTCTTGATTCGGTCCCCATTGTAAGGGAGTTTCCGGATGTATTTCCAGCAGACCTACCAGGCATGCCGCCTGACAGAGATATTGACTTTGGTATTGACTTGGTGCCGGGCACTCGGCCCATTTCTATTCCTCCTTATCGCATGGCACCAGCAGAGTTAAAAGAATTGAAAGAACAGCTTCAGGAACTCTTAGATAAGGGTTTCATTCGTCCGGGTGTGTCACCTTGGGGTGCACCGGTGTTGTTCGTAAAGAAGAAAGATGGCACAATGAGAATGTGCATTGATTACAGGGCAGCTGAACAAGGTAACAGTGAAGAATAAGTACCCATTGCCTCGTATTGAGGACCTATTTGATCAGCTCCGGGGAGCTAGTGTATTTTCTAAGATTGATCTTCGATCGGGCTATCATCAGTTGAAGATCAGGGACTCAGATATTATGAAGACAGCGTTCAGGACGCGATATGGGCACTACGAGTTCCTGGTGATGTCTTTCGGGTTGACTAATGCCCCAGCTGCATTCATGCACTTGATGAATAGTGTATTTCGGCCGTACCTTGATTCTTTTGTGATTGTGTTTATTGATGATATTCTGGTATATTCACGCGGCCAGGAGGAGCATGCACAGCACTTGAGAGTGGTATTGCATAGGTTGAGAGAAGAGAAACTTTATGCAAAATTCACTAAGTGTGAGTTCTGGCTTGATACTGTGGGTTTTCTGGGACATGTAGTGTCCAGTGATGGTATTCGGGTTGATCCACAGAAGGTTGAGGCAGTGCAGAATTGGCCCAGACCTTCCTCGGCTACAGAGATTCGGAGTTTTCTTGGCTTGGCAGGCTATTATCGCCGGTTTGTTCAGGGTTTCTCATCTATTGCTTCACCGTTGACTAAGTTGACACAGAAGAATGCTCCATTTGTGTGGTCTGATGAATGTGAGGAGAGCTTCCAGAAGCTCAAGGAGGCTTTGACCACAGCTCCAGTACTTGTGTTACCATCACCTTCAGGGTCATATACGGTGTATTGTCATGCTTCTAGAGTTGGACTCGGTTGTGTGTTGATGCAGGAGGGTAGAGTTATTGCATATGCTTCTCGTCAGCTAAAGCCCCACGAGAAGAACTACCCTGTTCATGATTTGGAGTTAGCTGCTATTTTTCATGCCTTGAAGATTTGGAGGCATTACTTATATGGTGTATCTTGTGATATATATACAGACCACCGCAGCCTTCGGCATTTGTTTAAGCAGAAAGATCTAAATTTGAGGCAGCGGAGATGGCTTGAATTGCTTAAAGACTATGATATTACTATCTTGTATCATCCGGGAAAGCCAATGTAGTGGCTGATGCATTGAGCCGGAAGGCTATTAGTATGGGCGGTTTGGCGTATATTCCAGTTGGGGAGAGACCCCTAGCAGTTGATGTTCAGGCGTTAGCTAATCAGATGGTAAGGCTGGATATTTCTGAGCCCAGTCGGGTGATGGCTTATGTAGTAGCTCGTTCTTCTTTATATGATCGTATTCGAGAGCGCCGGTATGATGATCCACACTTACTTGTCCCTAAGGACAGAGTTCAGCATGATGATGCTAGAGATGTCACTATTGATAGTGAGGGTGTATTGCGGATGCAGGGCCGAATATGTGTGCCCAATGTTGATGGCCTTCGTGAGTTGATATTGGAAGAGGCCCATAGCTCGCGGTATTCTATTCATCCAGGAGCCGCGAAGATGTATCAGGATTTGAAGCAGCATTACTGGTGGAGAAAGATGAAGAAAGATATTGTGAGCCATGTGGCTCGGTGTCTAAACTATCAGCAGGTCAAGTATGAGCATCAGAGACCTGGTGGTGTATTCCAGCGTATTAATATTCCGGAGTGGAAGTGGGAAAGAATAACTATGGACTTTGTTAGTGGACTCCCTCGGACGGCGAGGAAGTTTGATTCAGTTTGGGTGATTGTGGATAGGTTGACTAAGTCAGCTCACTTCATCCCAGTGTGTACTACCTATACCTCAGAGCGGTTGGCAGAGATATTCATCCGTGAGATAGTGAGATTGCATGGAGTTCCTATTTCCATTATATCGGACAGAGGTACCCAGTTCACATCTCAGTTCTGGAGGACATTTCAGCGAGAGTTGGGTTCACAGGTAGAGCTGAGCACAGCATTTCATCCACAGACGGATGGACAGTCTGAGCGTACTATTCAGATATTGGAGGACATGTTACGTGCTTGTATCATTGATTTTGGTGGTTCATGGGCTGATTATTTGCCTTTGGCGGAGTTTGCTTACAATAATAGCTATCAGTCCAGCATTCAGATGGCACCGTATGAAGCTTTATATGGGAGGCGGTGTAGGTCTCCGGTTGGTTGGTTCGAGCCCGGCGAGGCTAGGTTGTTAGGGACAGAGTTAGTCCAAGATGCCTTAGATAAGGTGAAGGTGATTCGGGAGAGACTTCGCACAGCTCAGTCGCGTCAGAAGAGTTATGCAGACCGGAAGGTCCGAGATGTGTCTTATTCAGTAGGTGAGAAGGTGTTGCTGAAAGTTTCGCCTATGAAAGGTGTTATGAGGTTTGGAAAGAAAGGGAAGTTGAGCCCAAGGTTTATTGGACCTTTTGAGGTGCTTAGGAAAGTTGGGGAGGTGGCTTATATGCTTGCTTTGCCACCCGGTTTGTCGGGAGTTCACCCGGTGTTCCATGTATCTATGCTCGGAAGTATGTCGGAGACCCGTCTCATGTGTTGGACTTCAGCACGATACAGCTAGATGAGGATTTGACTTATGATGTGGAACCGGTAGCCATTTTGGGTCGACGGGTTCGTAAACTGAGATCTAAGGACATAGCTTCAGTAAAAGTGCAGGTGGAGAGGTCGTCCCGTGGAGGAAGCAACTTGGGAGACCGAGCAGGAAATGCGGAGCAGATATCCACACTTGTTTGATGCTCCGGGTATGTTTCTTAACCCGCTCGCGGACGAGCGTTTGTTTAAGTTGGGGAGAATGTAACGACCCGGCCCGTCGTTACGGGAATTTACCACCCCGTTACCTTGCATTTACATACATTATGCTTTTAAAAAACAGTATTAGAGTATATCGGGTGAGTTAGGAGTGATTTGGATTGAAAATGAAACAAATAGCATGTTTGAAGAAAGCTTGAATATGAAAAGTCAACCAAGAGTTGACTATTGAGTTAGAGTGCTCGGAACCGGATTTCGATGATTCGACTAGTTCCGGGGGATCATTTATGACTTAGGAGAACAATCGGAATTGAATTCGGAGGTCCGGTGTAGTTTTAAGCTTGAATTGGCGAATGTTGAATTTTGGCGAAAACGGGATGGTAGGTGATATTTTGATCCGGGGGTCGGAATGGAATTCGACAATTTCTGTAGCTTCGTTATGTGATTTTGGATATGTCTGCAAATTTTCAGGTCATTCGGACATCGTTTGATCGGGTTTTGGATTGAATGTTAGTTTTGAAAGTTTTGAATAAACATAGGCTTGAATCCGTGGTTAATTGATGATTTTGATGTTTAGGATGGTGTTTTTATGATTGGAACAAGTTCGAATAAGGAATTAGGATGTGTTGGTGTGTTTGAATGAGGTCCGGGGGCCTCGGGGTGTTTTCGGATGGTTAATCGGGAGAAATATGGAAAATTGCAGAAAATTTGTGCACTGCCTCTGTTGTTTCCGCTCCTGCGGAATTATGGGCGCAGGAGCGGGTGCGCTGAAGCGGAAAGGAGCCGCGGAAGCGGCGACCGCAGAAGCGGAAAGGGAGCCGCTGAAGCGGAAGCGCGGAAGCGGACGGGGAGCCGCAGAAGCGGCCTTCGCAGAAGCGGAAGGGGAGCCGCTTGGGCGAGTCCGCATAAGCGGACGTCTAGCCGCAGAAGCGGAACTATCCGCAGAAACGGTCCAATCTCCGCAGAAGCGGACGCGTAGGAGCGGAAATATTTCCGCAGAAGCGGAAATCGCTGTAAGTTAAGTGTATCAGAAGTTAGAAAATTTCAGAAACATTTTAACATTTGGGGGTCTCGGCTTAAGGGCGACTTTGGGCGATTTTGAGGAAGAAATCAAGGGAAATCATCAGGTAATCAACTATGAACTCATATTATGATTAGTATTGATAATATCATGCAATTATATCATGAAAATTGAAGAATTGGGGTGATTCATGGAAGATTTAACCCTAGGCTTGAACTTTAGAAAATCAAGGTTTTGAATGACCAATTGGAGTCCGATTTTGGTAAAATTGATATGCTTAGACTCGTATTGAGATGAGGGTTCCGGATATGTGACTTTCGTAATTTTTCGAGAATCGTACCGAAAGTCGGGTTTTACCAACTTGGTGTAATGTTGAGAATTTCATATGAATTGAAGTGGGTTATGATTCTTTGACCCGTATTTGATATAATTATTATTATTTGACTAGATTCTACGCACGAGGCAACGAAATTCAAGGGAAAAGGCATCGCGGACGATTCGACGACCGGCTAGAGGTGAGTAGTTTGTGTATATTGTAGCCTCTGAGGGTTCGAAACCCCGGCTTAGCACATTGTGACGCTAATAGGGCGTGGCTCGCACACCGTGGCAGGTGCGGGATTGATTGTGATTGGGGATTGAGACTTGGTCCATCCCGAGAATGAATAATATGATGTTAGTGTTGGAAATACACTGTATTTGCTATATTTGTGGGCTGTAAGCCTTGTTTGGGGCCTTGTGCCGATCTGTAGCGTCCTTAGAGGACAATATTTATGTGATAGCTAAAGATTTGCTTAAATCACTGATCTCAGTCCTGGAAATTGTAATCACACTTTTGAAATGCTAAGTCACCGGTTTTTACAAACCTAATAAAGATAAAAGTATTTTTCATAAATTATGAATTGAGAACTGGAAATAAGGAAAATGAATTGTTTTGTGACTTAAATGCTTATTGTGGACTGAGTATGGGATCGGGCTGCACGCCGCAGTGGTTGATATGAGGATCGGGCTGCACGCCGCAGTAGTATTGCGCTTGGGCTGTAGGAGCCCCTCCGGAGTCTGTACACACCCCCAGTGAGCGCCGTCGACGTTAAATGGGATCGGGCTACACGCCGTAGCAGTTTTGTGCATTGCATTGCATCTGTATTTGTTGGATTACTCTGTGGTAGTGGTATTGTATTATTGTTGCTAGTTCGTAGGAGATTCGGACTGTAGTGTAGCTTCATATTGTGGTATTTTGTGGATTTCTTACTGTCAGCTACATGTATATATTTGTTACTCACTGAGTACTTAGTACTCACCCCTACTCCCTGCACCTTTTGTGTGCAGACTCAGGTACACAGGAGCAGTAGACGGACATCTCCGGCGTTTACATTGTCACATCGAGTTGCTGAGGTAGCTGCCTACGTTCGCAGAGCCTAGCTTCTCCTCTCATTCCAGTTGTTATTGTATATTTTGTATTCGGACTTGAGTACTTCTATATCGTACTCTCTATTTCCTATTGGGTTTTGTTAGAGGCTCTAGACTTGTGACTCCGGATCTTTGGGAGTGTCAGTATTTTGTTCAGTATTATTACTATTGGAGTTCTTAAACTCATATATTCTTCATGGGTTGTCCATTTGGGACGGATATCTGTGTGTTAATTGAATTGTTGGTCTGGCTGGCCTAGCTTGATTGTTGGGCGCCATCACGACCGGATTTGGGTCGTGACAATACCAGTGGAAAACAATGGTGAAAGGCTTGTGAACGAAAAGTCGTCAAGGAGGGCGAGGAAGCAAGAAAGGGAAAAACTATCCCAGCAGGAATATCATCCCCAGCAAATAATAATATCCCCAGCAAGTTTTGACAAAGAAACACAGAGCAAGGAAAGAGGAGGAGAACCATCCCCAATAGGAGCGTCACAACCAATCACCGCGTCTTGAACTAACAAATGTTTCTTTGATTTGAAGCAGGAAAAAGAAATGACATTGATAGCGGAAAAGCATTCCACAAAGAAGATGATCAAATTGGGGCAGCAAATTTTCTCTCATTGCGAAAATTTTCTTGAAATCAAATACCCAATTGGTAAAGATAGAAGGTAACAAAAGATTCTGGGAGGAAGGAAAATACCAACTTCGAGTGGAATAGTCTTGAAAGAGGCCAGACAATACGAGGAAGTGATCTTTGATCCCGGGTTATCCCCAACAGCTTTGAAAGAAGCCAGTTAACACGAGAGAATGATCTTGTAACCAGATTTATCCCCAACAGCTTTGAGAGAAAGAAAACAACAAGCTGCGGCAAAGGAAGTTATACCCCCAGCAAGCAGAACAAAGTGAGGGAATTTGTGTTCAGAAAAGCAAGAGGCATGTATCATCCCCAGCAGTTCGCAAGAATGAAACACTGAAAAGTTCCCCTGGCGACATTATATCCTACAGTTTTCAAGAGAGCAAAGTGCGAGTCTTGAAGGAAGTTGGAAGAGGAGAAAGGGGGTTCCTCGACAGTATAGTCACCAATGGACAACATTTCAGATCCCCAGCGATCTCAAAAGAAAATAGAAGTTTTGAAGAAAATGGAAAGGGAGGTAATAAAGAAAATCTTCCCAGCAGCATTATCCCCAACATGTAAGTGAACAATTCTAAAGATGTCCCCAGCAGTCAAGAGGGAAAACAACACTACCCAGGAGGAAAGCAATTTCAAAACAAGGTAATTCAGAAAAAGGGATGTTTTAAGAGGTGAGGCAGGAAGAAGAAAGTGGTGTAGGAAGCGAAGGAAGGTGACAGGGATGGGATGAAGTTATCGAATCATTGTTGAAGTCAGGTGCCCACCTGAAGAATGGAATGACGATTTATTTTAAAGCTTGTTATTGAAGTCAGGTGTCCACCTGAAGAATGGAATGGCGATTTATTTGCTTGTTAGTTGAAGTCAGGTGCCCACCTGAAGAATGGAATGGCGATTTATTTTAGAGATTGTTATTGAAGTCAGGTGCTCGCTTGAAGAATGGAGTGACAATTTATTTTCAAAGTTTGTTATCGAAGTCAGGTGCCCGCCTTAAGAATGGAGTGGCGATTTATTTTCAAAGTTTATTATTGAAGTCAGGTGCCCGCCTGAAGAATGGAGTGGCGATTTATTTTCAAAAAAGTTGTTATTGAAGTCAGGTGCCCGCCAGGAGAATGGAATAGCGATTTATTTTCAGGGTTGTTGTTTAAGTCAGGTGCCCTCCTGAAGAATGGAATGGCATTTTACTTTAAGTTTTAAGTGAAATTTTAAATCATTATTGGAGTCAGGTGCCAGCCTGAAGAACGGAATGCCGTTTTACTTTAAGTTTTAATTTAAGTTGTTTTTGAAGTCAGGTGCCCGCCTGAAGAATAGAAAGGCGTTATTTTTTTAAAGTGGAAATTTTAAATCATTATTGAAGTTAGGTGCCCGACTGAAGAACGGAATGGCATTTTACTTTAAGTTTTAATTGAAGTTTTAAACCATTTTTGAAGTCAGGTTCTCGCCTGAAGAACGGAATGGCGTTTTACTTTAAGTTTTGATTTAAGTTGTTTTTGAAGTCAGGTGCCCGCCTAAAGAATAGAAAGGCATTTTTTAAGTGGAAATTTTAAATTATAATTGAGGTCAGGTGCCCGTCTGAAGAATGGAAAGGCGTTATCTTTTTAAGTAGAAGTTTTAAATTATTGTTGAGGTCAGGTGCCCGCCTGAAGAGAGGAATGGCATTTTAGTTTTCAAAATTGTTGTTGAAATCAGGTGCCCACCTGGAGAACAAGGGAATACATTTCAAGTTTTAGCAGTCAGGCACCCACCTGGAGAACAAGGGAAGTATACTGCAAATTTCATCTTTCAAGTTTTAGTCTTTGGTAACATAACACGTCCAGTCACCAAACTGGGGTAAGAAATTTTCTTTGTTTGTTATTTTGTTGAAATCAGGCGCCCACCTAGATAACAAGGGAATACATTTCAAGTTTTGGTAATCAGGCGCCCACCTGGAGAACAAGAGAATTTGTTGCAGTCAGGAGCCCACCTGGAGAATAAGGGAATACTGTTCAAGTTCAACAATCAGGAGCCCACCTGGAGAACAAGGGAATATATTTCAAGTTCAGCAATCAGGCGCCCACCTGGAGAATGAGAGAAGACAGTTCAAGTTTTAAGGGAAGGCAATTAAAGTTTCAAAAGAAGATAGCACAAATTTCAAGGGAAAGCAACAAGGTTTAAAGAAAGATAGTTCGAATATTGGCAATCGGGTGCCTACTTGGAGATAAGGGAATTCACTTCGGAGTGCAATGCAAGTTAGCAACAAAAGAAGCTCGCGACGAGAATGCGAGTCAACAGTCCGAGATGATCAACAGAAGTTAGTCACAATGAAAAAAGGCAAAGAGTTAATTCAAGTGCGGAAGTTGATGAAAGATGTGGTGTGCTCAAGACATGGCCGAGGTCACAAGCACTGCATACCTGGTCTAGATCCGAAAAGCAGCACCTGCAACTAGCAAGTATCAAGGTTCAAATTTAGAGTCTGCATGAAGC